>JAWZYV010011198.1:0-263650 GCA_038373885.1 Cheiracanthium punctorium
TTTTTTCATGGAATGCATCAAAATTAAAATAATTTTATGTGTGATTTAGAGACTCTACTAATAGGGAAATAAACATAGTATAAACTTAAGAGCAACACATGTTTTAAAACTTTCGCAACACTCATGAGCAATATTGCCGCTGGCCAAAATCGAGACAAACGACTGATTTTGAAATCAATTTCGTAGTATAATTGTATTTTATTTTGAAGAATTTCCATATTTGGAAATATAGAATGGGTTTACTTACTTAACACAAATTTTGTGTTAAGTAATCTGAAATCAAAGAAACAGATGGTTAAACGTTACTTCGAAATGCTATATCACAGTTGCTAACATAACATGTATGGAATACAAACACTTTAGTCATTTTTGTAAATATTTCTTATAATAACAAATAATTGAAAAATTTTGCTATTTTTTAACGCTAAAAATTCTCTTTACAAATGTGGTTAGTTATTTTCCTACATATATTGGTATGCTATATCGATTTAGAGCATTTAAGAATTAAAAATAAGTTTAAATTATACATTTTTTGAAAGTGATTCCATCAACCTTTCAAGTTATTAGGCAAGTTGGAGTGTATAGGCTGATTAATTTTATTTTTTACCAACTATGCGAAAAATTCCAGAGCTGGGAATCGAACCCAGGACTGCCGCATAACGTGCGGGTGCTCTACCACTGAGCTACTCTGGGACGATTCCGAGACGAAATTTCTCGCATTAGAGCCGTTGGCATTTATCATCTTCCTCTGCAAACCACAGATAGAACAGATGAAACAATTAATTCGCGACAACTCCATTACGCCGCGGATATTATACATTTTTTGAAAGTGATTCCATCAACCTTTCAAGTTATTAGGCAAGTTGGAGTGTATAGGCTGATTAATTTTATTTTTTACCAACTATGCGAAAAATTCCAGAGCTGGGAATCGAACCCAGGACTGCCGCATAACGTGCGGGTGCTCTACCACTGAGCTACTCTGGGACGATTCCCAGACGAAATTTCTCGCATTAGAGCCGTTGGCATTTATTGGCAGAAATTTCGTCTGGGAATCGTCCCAGAGTAGCTCAGTGGTAGAGCACCCGCACGTTATGCGGCAGTCCTGGGTTCGATTCCCAGCTCTGGAATTTTTCGCATAGTTGGTAAAAAATAAAATTAATCAGCCTATACACTCCAACTTGCCTAATAAGTTTAAATTAATTTCTACAAATGAAAATTTGAATTATTTTCATTGTTCATACTTTATAATTAAAAAAATTATTTAACTTCTGAATTTTTTTTATCCTTTGTAATTTTATTTTAAAATTACAAAAGTGTAAGATGTAAGATTTTTGGGCCCTGAAATCTGTAGGCCCTGGGCAGTTGCCCCGTTTGCCCTGCCGGTAATATGGCACTGGTAATAAAAAACCCATATTCGTATGCTCTACGCGGATCCCCGTTAAAACACATCTTTTACGAACTTTCAACAAATTGGCTAGACAATTAATGTCCATTCTCTTTCACAGATGGCGCCATCACCGCACTTTGCAAGTCAAAATCCAGCTTAAGCCAACCTTGCATTGCCAAGCCAAATCTCAAGCTTGATTTAAGCTTATGTGCTGTCTGGGGGGGGGGGGTGTGACGAAGTTCACATATTTTTCACGTCTTAAAATAATGTTCCTATGTTTCGTCTTTC
Source organism: Cheiracanthium punctorium (assembly GCA_038373885.1). Lineage (NCBI taxonomy): Eukaryota > Metazoa > Arthropoda > Arachnida > Araneae > Cheiracanthiidae > Cheiracanthium > Cheiracanthium punctorium. Next base: position 1,676 of record JAWZYV010011198.1, read on the forward strand.
TAAATCAAAATTACGTATTCCGTATTTATCTCTCTCCACTCTGTTTCTCGGCTCGATAACATATTCTTTCTTTCGCGACGCTATGTCTGGGATTTTTCGGGGTTTCCCTTCTAAATTAATTTCGCTTTAGCATATGCAGTGTAAGTTCTTAGCGCCTCCCGGTCGCCCCCTTCGCTTTTCTCACAGGGTTGTAGCCTTATGTATTGGCATCCGCCAAATTCTGGCACTTCTGTCTTGGCGTTAATCATTTAATCCGTTTGTTTCAAATTTTTATATTGTTTACACCTACCGGACGGTGGTTGTCACGTGGGGCAGTGGCTTGTGAGTGCTCATATTTTACTCCCCAACCTGTAGAGAGCTGGCAGTTTTGTAGGAAGATTTTAGTAGGACTTCTCGAGTGCTCTCCGTCAGAGGAGGTTGTGTTCGTTTTTTTAAAGGAACTCCGGCATGCCGTGTGGCCGGAACAATTAGATATATTCCTGGTGTTATTTTATGAAACAATGCTATGAGTTGCTTACGTCAAGACTGTTTTTGCTGTTACCTTCAATAAACGTAGCTTTTCTGCATTCGTGTCGTTTTCCTGTTTTCAAACTCCTCAGCGTATTTCATGGATATATTAATTTCACTATACGTCACGTAAACGGCCGAGAGGATGTTTCTCTTAATCCACCTCCGACAACTCCCTCATAGGGGGTCCTATGAAAGGTGCAAGAAAGAGCCCCCCCACCCTCCGACATAGGCAAGGCATAGTGATCATTTTTAAAATATACTGAAACTTTTTGTATTTTAGTACTGAAGTGTCTGAAATACTGAAATAAGCCTTCTCTGGAATAAGGGTCTTCCCTAGAATACTGGGTGGATTGTGGTAATGGGGCCCCTGTGTGCCCCTCTCTTGTAGAGGACGCGGGGCTGCAGAGCCTGTTTCCCTAAATCCACCCCTGTATATAAATATACATATTTGATTTTTCGGGGGAGGGTGTAGCTCCTCAAGCCTCCCCTTCCCTGGCTACGTGCCTGTCGAGGGGGAATTACAACAAGTGCTGCTGAAAAGTAAAATTATTATGCTCCTAGCTTGTGCTAACAAATTTCAGTTTATAGATGAGTCAAAAGTAAAATGTGATTTTTTAAAATGTGTTTAATTCACTGAAGTAAATTATTTTGTTTCTAGGTTTTTGCTTGGAATAAATCCTAACAGAGGATGCAAGAAGAATCCTGATGTGAAAAAACGCGAGGCCGTTAATATGAAAATTCTCAATTTACTTAATAAAATTTCGGCATATGAGCTAATTGACCACTAATTATATATTAAGAAATACCCATGAATACTGGGAAGCAAATCTATAAAATTATAAACAATAAACTTTGTAAATATTCCTTTGTTTGTACTTTATAAATACTGTATTTTTTTCTTAAAATAAATCTAATTTTTCACAATTTTTCTTGACGTATTTCTTTGATTATTAATGGATATTACAAAAATCTAAGCATAGATATATCATGCAAGAATAATTTTAAACTCCTAAAAACTATTTCTGAAAAATAAGATGCATATATGTATATACATTAAAACCTCTACTAACGGTCACCTCCGAAGACTGGTCATCTCTTAAAACAGACACTGTTAGAAGTTTACAGAATTGAATTGAGACTATTGAATTAACATTATTGTGAACCTCCAAAGAACGGTTGTCTCATATAATGGCCATTATTTTATGGGACCAAACGTAGCTGTTTTTCAGAGGTTTCACTCTATATATGTAGTATTTACTTGAACGACGCCATCACTACATTAATCAATAGTTTAGAAGCAAACATATATATTCTTTTAACTACAATGACGCGCTACAATCACCTAAAAAATAAACGTTACAGTAAATACTTCCACTAACTTCATTTACTACAAATACCCCAACCATTTATTTAGGGACAATTGACATGACAAACTGATACGCTTCCCTACCCATGAACATGGAAATTGATGGATACTTGATAGATAATATCAAGAAATAATTTTGAAAGCATTAAAAAATAAACTTTAAACTATATGCTTGGAACATCTACACTCCCACCCCTGATCCATTCATTTGTGTATAAATTTTCGTGCTTTGAAATGCATTGATTCATTTGAAATCAGCTTCTTTGATTACTGTTTTACTTGATTGATAGCAATCGTTCTTATAAATCTTTCTTTTTCAACATTAATATTTTATTTTGTACAGTTACTTAATTTTAAAGTATGCCCTTGGATGGAATTGATTGAAAATAATTAATGTCACCTATGATTTCAAAACATACTCAAGAATTTATTTTCATTAACATTTCGTAGCAGAATTTTTTTACCACTTAACAGGGCCAAGGTCGTCGAAAGAAGCTAGTACTATATCATAAAATTACTGAATTTTTTAAGTAATTGTAAGTAAGTAATTTTTTAAAGTAATTTTAAGTAAGGTATTGAATTATTAAAAACAAAAGAAAGTTGTTATAAATACAAAATATATTTCATAAATAAACTGGTTTTTTCTGTAAATTCCTTAAATCAAGCTGTAAAAAAATGGTTAAAGTCTGCTACATTGACAGAAATATACCGTCGACAAAACACGGGGAATCTGGAAAAATTACAGATTTCTTGAGTATCTAAAAAAAAAAAAAAAATACAAAACATTTCTATAAAATAAACGGAGAATCTGTAAAAATTTTTAAAAATACAGAAGAAATCAGTAAAACGCATAGATTTCTGTAAAAGAAACAGAGACTCTGTAAAAAATTACGGAAGACTTCTGTAAAACACACAAAATATTTCTGTAAAATTGATGAAGAATCTGTAAAAAATTACAGAGGACTTCTGTAAAACACACAGAAGATTTCTGTAAGATAGATGGAGAATCTGTAAAAAATTACGGAAGACTTCTGTGAAACATACAGTAGATATCTGTAAAATAAACGCAGAATCGGTAAAAAATTACAGAAGACTTCTGTAAAACACACAGAAGAGTTCTGTAAAAGAAAGAGAGAAGCTGTAAAAAATTACGGAAGACATGTAAAACATACAGAAGATTTCTGTAAAATAAACGGATAATCTGTAAAAAATTACAGAACATTTCTGTTAAATATACGGAAATAAACTGGCGTCCTGGCTGACAGTTTTTTTCTGTAAATTTGACAGACTTTTTTTTTGCACTGTACGAAGATTTTTCTCTGGACCTATCATCAGGTGTATGCATTCTAAGTTTTGGATCTAAACGAACTTTCTATTTAAAACCAGCGAACTGTGAAACCATTACCATTAAATTAGAACATGGTTTAGTGTGTAAGATATATCCCCAAACCAACAAACTTTTAACGCATGGTATTCCTTCTGAACCTCATGTGACAGACCCGCACATTAACCTAACATTTGCCAAAATATACATTTATGAGCCTTCGTCGAAAAGGGCAAAATTGGACGATTGGACGGATCATCTTTACCATAGAATACATGCTTCTGTAAATGGCACATGACACTTGGAAAGACTCATCTACGTTTCGCTTCACAATGAAAATACTGACTTGAAGATTCATATTAGACAATTTATTCAGAACTCCCAATTACACTATATTACAACCAGTCATGGGGTGACGATGCACCCTTCTACATGGATGGAACTTTGCGAAAAGCTTTTGAATTTTAATCTGTGTTATAACGATAGCTCGTTTATTTGTAATAATCAACTATCTGTATTTAATGACGACGGAAAATGCATCTTACAACAAATTTACAAAACCGGCGATTCATTTACGTTAAATCCAATATTTCTAAAACTATTAAGTGATCAAATAAAAAAACTTTGTGAAATAAGAAATGAAATATCAGAACGCATTCTAAAAACGCAATTTGCTTGCTATTTGTAAAAAATTTTAATTCCGTTATCTTGAAAGAGTAACTGAAATGCACTAAGTTGAATAAACCAATGTTTCAAAAAAGACAATTTCACATATCTATCACTTCAGAAAAAATGTATAAAGTTCTGAACATTCGAAAAATACCAAAATTCGTCACTTCTACGAAATTTACAAAGTTCTAATAGCTAAGTTCCTTTCGAGAAATAATTTCATAACTTATGAGAACTCATAAACATATACAAATCAAAAGTATACTTAGTTTGAACAAGTATCATGTATAAAAGTAAAAACATATTTATTTAAAATTTGCAAGTATAACCATCTCAATCAGTAGAATATGTAACACGTGCACTTACTTGATATTTCTCATAAAAGTATTCAAGTCCATTTCTTAAGAAAAATTACAAAAATAGCCAGTCAATACTCTGATATTTTAAAAACTTAAAAATCATAGTGTCTGATTAAAAATATTCCGTTACTACAAGTAAAATGCAGTAAGATCTTTACATTATAGAAAACTTAAAAATTCTTTATTTAAAAATACTAAGTCTTTTATCTCAGTTTACTTTTTGAAAAAGAAAAAAAAAATTAACCGATAAAATTATAATCAATCAATAGTCTAAGTAAGATTTTTTTTTCAAACTGTGAAACATATAATGTACATTTGAATAATATTTTTAAACTGAGTATTGTTTGAAATACCTTTTTATGTAAGTATATTTAAAAAAAAATAGTAATGTTGTGAATTCACATGCAACACAGTTACCTAACGTGCTTAAGTTTATGAGTTTATCGGAAGAACCTTTTATTTCTATTCAGTTGATTAATGTTTTCGTAAGACTACTTTCAAGAAGTTTTTGTCAAATTTGTAACTTTCTACCTTATAGTATTAATATTTAAAAGATAAGTATAAAACGAGAATCTTAAAACATGTCTAAGTATGTTGCCTTTATCACCTTTCCATTCAGTAAAATTTCAGAAGTATTTATTTTGCAAGAAATTAGTGCACACAAAGAAAACACAGAATTTTTTTTATATATAAACAGATTTATTTACAAAAATGTATATTAAATTACACAAACTATTTACACAATTAAGAAAATAATAACTTTTCAATGTGTATTCTATAACTAAGCATGCATAAGTCAGTAAAAACTTATTGCAGTAAAAGACTTACAGCTCTACATAATCATACTATTAATGATTTTACATGCACAACAGATATACATCATGAGATAGCACATTGGGTGTCATTTACATTAAAATAATCAGGAAGTTTTAATTGAAAAAATGAATTAAATAGCACATTTTGAAGATATTCTCTATAGTCTTCTAAGAAAATGTTTGTAAAAAAGTTTCCACATAAATGCATGTACTTTTTTCTTGCATATTTCTCTTGCTATGTAAGGTATGTCGATCATGAACCATACTTTGTTACATACAGAAAGATACTTTTCAGCATCCGTAGTATGTAAACAAGCATGTCTTTGTGAAGGATGATCTTCAATACATCCTATGCATTTAAATAATTTTTTTTTACGCTAAAGAATTTCATAACATACTATATCCATTAATAGATCTTTAGCCATTTCATATTCACAATGCGGTTCACGGTTACATTTTTGCGGCTTTAATTTTAATATAAAATGTGGTAATGTTGTCTCAAATTGTGTTTTTAGAATGCGTTCTAATATTTCACTTCTTATTTCACAAAGTTTTTTTACTTGATCACTTAATAGTTTTAGAAATATTCGATTTAACGTAAATGCATCACCGGTTTTGTAAATTTCTTGTAAGATGCATTTTCCGTCGTCATTAAATACAGATAGTTGATTATTACAAATAAACGAGCTATCGTTATAACACAGATTAAAATTCAAAAGTTTTTCGCAAAGTTCCATCCATGTAGAAGGGTGCATCATCATTCTATGACTAGTTGTTATATAGTTTAATTGGGCGTTCTGAATAAATTGTCTAATATCAATCTTCAAGTCAGTTTTTTCATCGTGAAGTGAAACGTAGATGAATCTTTCCAAGTGCCACGTGCCATTTACAGAAGCATGTAAGCTATGGTAAAGATGATTCGTCCAATCGTCCAACTTTGCCCTTTTCGATTAAGGCTCATAAATGTACATTTTGGCAAATGTTAGGTTAATGTGCAGGTCTGTCACATGAGGTTCAGAAGGAATACCATGCGTTAAAAGTTTGTTGGTTGGGGGATATATCTTACACACTGAACCATGTTCTAATTTAATGGTAATGGATTCACAGTTTGCTGGTTTAAAATAGAAAGTTCGTTTAGATCCAAAACTTAGAATGCATACACCTGATGATAGGTCCAGAGAAAAATCTTCGTATTTATCGTCTTCAATTGAAGATTGGCCGTCAGAGGATAAGTTCACTTGTACCAAATTAAATTCATAATTTGTTGCTTTCTGTAGATCATCACGTAGTTTTTTGCAGAATGGGTAGCCAAGAGGAAACAGAGACTGTCGCTCCCGAAAAACTATAATTTATTCCTTCATCTCCAAAAGTAATTACTTTCCGGGTCGAAGTAATTTTGTTTTCACTGCTTTGCAGAGGCTTTGCATCTAAAGGCAATTGCATCAATTCTTGCAGCAGCACATCAGCATCACTTTGAGTATAAAACTCGGGTGTGTATTCAATGTTAAAGTTATTTTCGATCAATTTAAGCAAAGACAGTTTTGAAACTCTGTGAAAAATCAATTAAAACTTAAAACATACGTCTGAAATATAGGCGCAAACAATGTAAAGTGAGTCTAGCAACACACACCTGGCCACTTTATCTAACTAAAATGTCTTCGTAATGTTTAAAAAATAATCACGTGATCACCCAAGCGCCCTCTACCTTAAAACTTTCTCAACCCAGTAGACATTGCGTCATCTAGCATGTCTTAGCCTGCTAGAGAGGGTTGCCACTAAATGTAAATAGTACATCCTACCAGCAAACATACCGTATATTGAATCCACACAGATTTGTACACGTCACTATCACGTGTCTTCTGCTTATGTCACTTCCTTATCTTTTATCTGATCTATCACTCATGTCTGATAAGAGAAAACTAGTTCTTCAGTTGCCGTCAAATTTTTTAGAGTTTGTAGGTTGTATAGGTAAACTCTGCTGCAACGATCCCTTGTCCATTGTACAGCGGGCCTAAGATGCAGTTTTGACCGCATGAAACTAGAGTGTTGTCCGGTATTTTTCATGTATTTTCAAGGTATTGTAATTGTTTTTATTTTTCTTATGCATGTTGTGATTAGCTATCATGTAGAGTAAAAATTTTAATAAGTTCAATTTATTAGCAGGTTTTAATCAATAATTTATGATTTTATTAAATAATAATTTTTGTTTATGAATTTATTAAAAGGATGTCTACAACTTTGTAAAAATGAAGTGTATTAAAAAAATTGAGTGCCTTTCATCGCAAATGAAGAATCTTAACCCTATTTTTAATATTAGAATAATCATAATATATTTAGTACAAGTATAGCGTTTGTTCAATAGATATTCTATAAACTATTCCAATGCATTTGTTAAAATTAGATCATGTTTTTCAGTAGTAAATACCTATTTTATAAATGAATACTCATTAATCTTAGTATATTACAATGCGTATAATTTATTACTGCACTGTTCATCAAAACTTAACAAAAATGATTTGCTTTAATGCTTATCGTTCTATAGTATAATGGTCTTTGCTATTTGTTTCAGAGAAAGCAATTTAATGATTCATTATTTTCCTAACCTATGTAAAATACACTAATCGTTGTAGCTTAACATAAAAATTAAAAAAAATTATTTTAATTATATATTCTATTTTAGGGTATAATGCCAATCAGATAAAAGTTTACTTTAAGGGAGGTTTTCACTATGTTTTCTGAACATTGAAATGGGTTAAGACATACTAATGTACTTTGACTATTCATACATTTGTATGCAAGAACTTGAATTTGCGGAGTATATGGTTAAAGGGATTTCTCCTAATAGAAAATAAAGTCTATATGTCAAATGTGTACATTCTAAATAAGATTATATTTTCGCTTGCTAACTAAAGTATTGAATATTTTCATCATACATAAAATGATATTAATTTAATGTGCATCCTTTAAATTCATCCTTTGCAATACTAAAAATTACTATTAAAATCCTAAATGTGTGTGAAATTGTTATTTTATTGGTATTATCTATTTAGTGTTCTATATAAAAATCTTTTCTAGAAAGAATTTATTTATGTAAACATGGTATGAAGAGTATACTGATGTACACATGACTATCTAAATATGGCAAAATTGATCTTGAATTTTTATCTTCAATAGTCCAAGTTCCAATCAATAGTATTATCCAGTCTAAAGGCTCTTGTGCTAGTTAAATCTATACTCACCTTTCCATAAAATATATTAAGTGCATAAATAAAATACCACTAAAAATATTCATGCATGTATAAAACTATGCTTTCATAATAAAACTGAAATTAAGTGTTGCACATAAAGTTAAAAATATCTAACTCGTATCTATAAATAAATTTACACTACTTGTGTTATACAATAAAACAGTTTTGTAGCATTACTAAAAATTCCTTTTTTTTTCTCTAATTGATCTATAAAAAACTAACAGTAGAAAATATAAACTATACAAACGCTCTCTAAAATCAAATCTATCAAAAATATATTCAGTTAGGTATAAATCTCTGAAGAAAAAAAGGTGTATACACTATCAATATCTTTATTTGTAAAAAGTATAGGTACTAAAATCTTTCTATGGTATAATTTTCTTTTTAAAGTCCCCTAACAGTAGAAGGAATGTATTGTTATCCAAAACCCTACTTTAATTTTCTAGTAAACTGCTACTTAACAAAAATACGGTATAATGCTTAACGATATACAAAAAAAAAATAACTAAAAATTAAAACTCTTGATTAAAATAAATGTTTGTTGTAAAATTAATTATTTAACTTAAAATTAAAACTCTTGGTTAAAAAAAATAAATTAACACTTGATTAAAAGTACTTAAATTAAAACTCTTGATTAAGTATTACTTTATGTGAATTTTTGATAGCTTATTAATACGTAAACCTGGTAAATGGTTTAATTAATTTCTATGTTGCATTAATAATTTTAAATCACAGTTAATTAATAACTAATAAAATTATGTATTGCAAGTTCATTTTACAGTCGTTACCATAACTTTCAAGAAATATTACAAGTCCGCATATTATCAGCGATACATCTCCTATACACTATTTCCCTAAACTAATTTAAAATTAATAATTAAACTTCATTCATAAATTTAATAACTGATGGTAGTACTCTAACTAATTAATTAAATAACATTAACTTAAATTATTCATTAAAGTTGTCGCAAACCTACGGTGAATTGCAAGACAACATGTCATCATTGAACATTTTTTCTAAGTTTCAGAAAAGTTTCAAGAAAATATTTCTAAGTCACCATTCCTAAACAAGTTAATTCTAAATTTTAATAACAGATAACAGCAGCGAAATTAATAATTACATAAAATGTACTAAAATTCACTAAAAGCAACTCTTAAACACAAAATTGCACAAACCCGATCAAAGATTCTGCGAAAAAATTTCTAAGATCGCATTCCAAAACTACAGTACACTTCAATCTTTAGCCTCATCAGTTAGAGTCCCGACCCGTCAGGTGGTATAGCACTGGATTCCAGATCGAAAGGTCTGGAGTTCGAACCCCACGGCCGGCGATTCCGAAAAATAATTCCATGTCTACAAGTTAGTTCCTAAATTAACTAATAGGTGACAGTGTTAAAATTAAAAGCAGTTCAGAATTCCGAAATACATCAGAGTCAGAAAATTTTTCTAAGTCCCCTTATTTGAAAAAAATCCACTTAAAGGAAAAAAATCTTATCAGCCCTTCCAGTATCCGGTCTACTTCCGCTCCCCATCCGGTCTCAACACAGGGGCAGGATCCGCAGAATTAACGTGGTACCTTATGGGGTGAATTCTCATTATTTACCTACTGGTGTTATGCGGTTTTTCTCGAAAACTGCATAAAAATGGAATGATATATTTTATTAGATATATTTTAAAAGTTGTAGAGCTTTAAATTCTTCTGAAAATGAGTACCCATTTAATGTACTTTACTCCTCTTGCAATCGCAGGAACACCTATCAAAATTCTTTGTATACCAGAAATACAAGACGCTGATGACAGATGGCAAGGGTCTACGTCTCCATAGGTAGGCGAGATCCCCTCTATCATTACGCCTTCATGGCATTTGAGTCACATGGATTTAGACTTTCTTATGGGGTGGATGGTATTCCTTAATTTGCCAGTTATAAAAAAGTTCACTAATTTTTCAGTGTATTTTTCTTTTTCTTTTCTTTCTTTCGTTCTTTTTCATTCTATTTCTAACGGATAATTTGTTTTTTAGGTGTGAAAAATACCACAATGAAATTTTCCTGATAAAGTACCACGAGACAGCAACAAAATAATCAATGGTACCAGCAAATTATATTTTAAAATTTATTTCTTTAGCAGTAATCTGGGATTAATCAATATCGGATGAAAAAGACATTTGAAACATTAATATATTCAATTATATTTCTGTTTGCAATTCTATTAGTTTATATGAATGTACTGTGACGATTTATCCATATCAATCAATATGTTCGAATATTCAAAAACATTTTCTTTTGTTAGTATTTTTACTCTGCTAATTCGATTACAGTACGGTTTACAAAAAATTTAATTCACTATTCAAGTCTGATTGAAAATGGTAGAGGGTAAAGGCACCGGTTATTCACACTTTAAGGAAAATTTCGAGTTATTTTCTTAATTACTTTCTTATTTATAAAGAAATATTTATGTTTCAGAGTTTTTCTTTAAATCCAAGATCTGCACTACCGATTCCATTCATTACTTCCCAGCAAACACACTACTGCCCGCAAACTGATGACAGGGTACCCGCCGTCCTGGCAAAGTGCCGTACGCCGGGAGCACAGTGCATTGCCGTCAGTTTAAAGTCACTGGAATACCAATGCCTGAAAAATGCATATGCGCCAGTACATTGCCAGTAATGGTGAAATGCCTGTCGCGCCCATGTGTCTAAAACATGCATGGCATAGTTAACGGCGTGGTACTGTTTAAAATGTACTGGGCCAGCACTTTTTAGAGGTAATGGGCCAGTAAATATTTCATATACTGGCATAAATATTTCATATAAATATTTCATATATAGTGTTAGCACAAAATTTCGTTATTTCATTTAAATAATCAAACTCTGATAGGCGTTCATATAATTATTATTATTATTAAGGTGCTGAGGGGACTGCAGCCTCCTCCCCCGCGAAACGGGACACTTTACTTAGCTTGCAATTGATATTTAGCTTATAATTGGACGTTGGCTTACAATTTGATACCCAGTCCCTCTCCGAAATAAAATTCTTGCTACGCTACTGCTTTCCCTCAAATGTAAAAGCTGCAGTCGAGCTAGCCATGCTGTAAATTTGAAAGAGAAAGCTACACACTAAATTACAAAATCTGTGTTTTTTCTCGTCTTACTGATGTGCACTTTTCAGTTCTAGGTTAGGAAGTTTATTTGGCTACTTGATATCGATCGACAGTTTCAACAGTTTTTTGTAGCTGCCCTGGGCGGTTGCCCAGTTTGCCACACCAAAGAACGTATACGGGGGGGGGGTCCAGGGAGTTCAACCCCCCCCCCATCCGAAATTTCGTTTTTTGTTAGCAAAATAATAATGATGAAGAATAAAGTCTTTGTGTGAAAATTTTTGCCTTTTTTACTGTTTGGACTCTCGAAATTTTTGGACATTCCCCGAATTTTTTTTTTTTTTGGGGGGGGACGTCTCTGGCCACCAGCTAAGGAAAGCTATAGGGCTCCTGCACTTATTTTCTTAGAAATAATGGGACAGTATTTTCATGTAATAGTCAAAATTAGAAACTACGCAGATATTTTGTTCAGACTCATTTATTTAAAAACGCTATTTAGATTGTTCTTCAATTATTCCCCGCATTTACTGCTTTTCTTACGAAACTTCTAGCAGGTGCAAAAGAAAAATATAATAAATAAAGAGACAGACATATATATCAGACGTTTTTCACAGCTTAAAACTGCTAGTCTCAGATTTGGCGATATTAGGTTGCAATATTCGAATTGTTTTCGCAGATCTGGCTATATTTATTGAGATTATTTGTTAGTCGTTTTCAGCGAATGTATTCGAACCTCCAAAACAAAGGGAGTTTAAACCACTATCGAACCCAAGGGCGGACCTAGAAACTTTTTTCGGAGGGGGCGCAAATAGTAAATACTCATTTTATCTAGTGTACAGAACACTCAATATTGGTGAAAGCCCCATTTATCTAGTGTAAATATACTTTTCTCGGAGGGGGCGCGCGCCCCCTGCGCCCTCACCCTGGATCCGCCTTTGATTGAACCCCTGCTTAACCTATTAGAAAAACTAAAAATGCTAGCATTATACTCAAAATACTTATATAAGTTACAATAATATACTTAAATACTTATATAAGTTAACACTTAATACTTATATAAGTTAAATACTTATATAAGTTACTAGTTAATACTTATATATAGTTTAAAGAACAAATAAAAATACAGCCAATCTTTAATGCAAAGTTAAAAGGACACAAGAAAAATTTCGAAATATCTAAAAATTTCGAAAAATATATATTTCCACAAAAAATTGATACATTAAAAAAAACTCTAGGAATCGACCATAAATTCGAATTTTTCAAGTTTTACTTAGAGCAGTACGCATAGGGATGGATGCGAGAGGAGACAGAGATTTACACCTTTTTTGCAAGATGAGACAAACATTTTTAACATTACGAAACGGGGATCTGGTTAAATGAGAAAAAGCATTTTTTAACATTATGATATAGGGATTTTTACGTGACGAGACAAATTTTTTTAGGCTGTTTTGCGAGAGGCCTATTTTTTCGTCTAGCGTTCACCCCCTAATACGCACGTTTTCAGGGGTACAACGGTTTCCACTCTTCTTCGTAGGGGCGTAGTAAATGACGCAGGGACGTGCTTAGGGTTTTTAGGGGGCCCTGGGCAAAACATATTTAGCGGCCCGAGATAAAAAAACAATTAAGGGCCTTTCACTTTTCTTTACTTACTAAATTATTGTGGATCTTGTCATGTCTCCCCCCCTCCACCAGCACAAATCGCTACTGCTACTGTAATTAAGTAAATTACATTAACTAATTAAGATTTTAATACAATAAGTATCCATAATGTAAAAAGCTGCATCTAGCTACTTAACATGTTGTAAATTTGAAAAAAAGATAAGCTATATAGGAAATTACATATTCTGCACATTTAAAAGCACTAATTTTATCGAAATTTAAAAGGTTCAATCCCTCCTCCCCGGGCTCCATAAACGAAAAATTTGGGTTTTCGTCAACAAAATAACGTTAATGAAGGTTTGATCACCTGATATCCACAAATTCAACAGTTATAGGCCCTGGGCGATGGCCAAGTTTGCCACCCCCTAAGCACGGCTGTGGAAGGAGGGTGGACTTTTCGTACCACCCGAAACGAACATATTGTTTATTCGATTGTATTAAAGTGCCTTTATAATAATGTATTATTTGCCTTAAGCATTTAACTATTTATTTCCGCGTTTAACCTGTTCGCTCTCATTATTGAAAAGATGCACCGGGGAATTCTATCCTTCTTTGTCATGTTGCTTCTCAGTATGGGATTTTAAATGCCCCTTCCCCTCCGACTGCGCTAGCTGAGTCGCTGGGCCTCAGCAAAGCATTCAAAACCATATGCTAAAATTGAGTTTTTCAGCGCCCCTTCTGTTTTCCTGAATGGAAAACAATGGTAATTCGAAAAATATTGTGCCCCTTGTATATGCTAGGAACGGGGGCATATGCCCCTCTAGCCCCCACCTCCTTAAAAACTTTTTCACTATTCGAATATTCACTCTTTTGTTTTGAATATATTTGATAAGTTTTATAAGCTACTTTCGTGCTAAATGGATAGTATGTAGTTAAATTCAAATTCCTTACAAACATAAAAAAAAGGAACATTTTACACTTTCCACAGCATTTGAGAAAAAACGAAGATCCCAACTTCACATCAAAAGCAAAACAATTTTTAATATAAATATGTGTATGGTTATTACTGGTAATAAAAAAGCTGAATAATTACAAGATTTTTATATATATATATATATAATATATATATATTATGCACACTAAGGAAATGTTTATGATACGCCGGCGCCCACAGAAGGGTTATAGGCGGCTTCAGTGAGATGTTATGAAAAGTTGGCGTGTTTCATGAAAACGGAAGTGGCGATTTTTAAAATTATCTATTTAATTTAAAATAGTTGTGGGCGGCAACCCACATTCAATTGAGCGCGCTTCCCAACAACTTGCTCCCTGAGCAACTTTATTTATTATTACTTCCTGTAAGATTTTGATTTATATATTAATGAGTATGTCATTTTATCTCTCACTCCCGTTACTAAAAATTGTCCGAAAAATGTGTCCCAAAAAGGCGACATAATTTTACATATATTTAAAATACTATTAGTTCACAACAGCTTTAATCTATTGCTACAGTATTTCGTAAGCTGTAGAATATGCATCACATGTATTTTTCTATAAATAGGTTTCAATCCTAAAAATTTCAACATTGGGTTACCAGGCGAAATACACGAAAGATGAGACATAAAGTGACATAGTCAATTAATATCGTTTTAATATGGCAATAATGAAACCAAAAAATTAGGGGAGGGGTTCATGGAGGGTCTCCCCCTGACGAGGCTCGAACAGCCGAGTTTTATATATATTTACATATATATATTTATTTATATTTATACTATATATATTTTACGATTTATATATATATAAACCGTAAAATATTAAAACTCATTTATAAATCTCTTTAATTATGAGATATTGAAATTAAACTGTTTATAAATGATTTTTATGTAGGTTTTTGACATGTGTTATATCCTCTCTCATAAAAAAAAATATGTTTTTGAAAATGAAAAATTTGTAAGAAAAATTGCAGTTTGTGAAAACTGCACACAATTCACTAATGTTGGGCGAACATAATTTGCAAATGCTGTACTAATGGATTTTGCTGTTGTTTTTTAATTTTTTCATGTATCTAATTTTTTTATCTTAAAATGTTACCCTTAAGCAATGTCTTTTTTTTTTTGGGAATGGATTGATGAATAAGCCCCCCTACCCCGGATCCGCCACTGGCTCATATTTTAGTTATGGCAGCGTTACTGTAAATAGGCACTAGTCCGGTACCGTGCCATTATATTGTAGTCACTGTTAAGGCACCAGGCCAGTGCCTTTATTTTTTAATAATAGCCGGCACCCGGCCGTTTTCATTTTGGGCATTATAAAACTTAATGGGCCAGTGCCTTTATTGTGAGTAACGGCCGGCACATGCAGTATGCCAGTAGAGTGCCGCTGCCTTCCCGGGCTTCTGGCAAGATACTTCTCGGGCGACCACTTTTGGTACCATTCGGTTACTTTTTGCAGTGCCGGGCCGGCGCTGTACGTGATGGCAGAAAGGCACTGGCAAGGTACTCCGTCAGCAGGTGTGTGTTTGCTGGGTTAAGTCAAATTAGTAAAACTTTCCGTTTTAGGAGCGGAAATTCAACAGTATTTTTTTATCTCATATTATTAACATGAATGAGCCGGTTATTGACTTTAGTAAGAGCCAATTACTGACATGCATATTCACTTATTGGCAGTTAAAGAAAACAAGATATTTGCATCATAGTAAAATTTTGAACAATATTATTTTGAATAAAATAAGTTAATATTACAAAAAAATAAATAATTGAATAAATTAATTAAAAATTTCAAGACAGGTTGATACATTTTAAACTAAAATTTCACTGTTTCCATCTGACTGATCTTGTGGTACCCACTGTTCTTATTTTTCATCATCCCTTGAAATTTCATACGCTTTCCTTGGATTCTGCTATTTTCCTACTTTGACTGCATCATTGTGATTTTTCTTCCTCTACTAGTACTTTTCTTCCTCTACTATTTTCTGTAATTTATTCAGCTCGCTCTAATGTTTGTGGCTTTCTATTGTATTGTTCTTCTGTATTCTTATTTATCTTCCTCTTCGGGTAATTTTTGTAATCCTCTAAGGACACTACACTAGGTATTATGCTGAGCATGTGTTATGTCTTTTACACCTATCAATAGCTTTGGTTCAGACCGAGCTGATTTGGAATTATTAACAGGAAGGACTTAGATGTTTAAGAGGTACAGGTTTCTCCAGAGAATTGCGATAAATGTTTTCATTTGCATAGTCGCATACCAAATAAATGTCGTTCTGCTCGTGACATGTTGTGAGCATTGACAAACTCCTGGTCACTGAATTCATTTCCGAAAGTTTCCAAAGGGTCTTCATTAATTGCCACCACGAAAGATCTTCTCATCTTTTCTAAACCATGAAAGGAAAGAAATCTTCAATATATACTGTTCCTCATTAATTTTTTTAAATTTTTACATGTAAAACAACGTAATTAAAAAATTATAATTTGATGCTTTGCTGGCCCGGACCCGTAATTTGGGGTTTCGTTTGTCAGTAGAACAATCAGAGAGCAAAAAATACTTAAAACCAAAAAAGTGGGCTGCTCTCGGAGGTTTATCCAATTATCCTGGTGATTATTTAAATGAATTAACAGTTTCTTCACAAATGAACCTCTCTTTCGAATTAGGTTTGAACATTTTGTCGAAGTATTCTGTAAAAGGTGGAAAAATCCTCTCATTTTTAAATTCCAACCTCCAGGAACACTTTAGGTGTTATCAGGCACTGTTTCGTACTTGGACACAATGGGGCTGAATCACTGCAAGCATTAGCTGTAATAAATAAATAATGAACTCTTTTTCCTCATTATTTCTGAGAAGTATGGATTCTTTGTACCTTTAGGAGCCTATACTTATTGCGTTCAGAATTTAGGGAAAATGCTGTTTCGTCACCACCGAATACTTTTCTTGAATTTTCCTTTGCTTAAAAAAAAGCGTGTTCCCATAAGTATTCTTTCTTTTGATGTAATACTTATAGAGTAATTGGGGACTTAGCGGTTGCTTTGTAAACTAAATTAATGCGGGGTACACCCATAATTCCTGATTGCTGTTGCAAGTGGAACACTATTCTTCACAATACTGAGTGCTGCTAATATTTATCCCTCTCCATACTTTTTCTTCTTCTTTTAACTGGTCCTTTAAGTTTTTCGTTTAGAAGAGCTTATTGTAGCCATTTTCCAAACCTGAAAATGGAAAAAAGCCAACTTGATAGAGCCAACCTAAACACTGACAACGCAAGCTTGTCGATTTTTAACCTCCATTAATCAGAAAACGATAAACTATCGATTTAGGTGGTAACATAATAAGTCTACTTTAAAAATTACAAGAGAATAGATAAGAAAATTCAGTCTGCGTTATTCAAATCGGGAGCAAATACACATGCAAACTGTATTACACAAAGCGTTAAGAAATACAAACATGTAAATTGTATTATCAAAACAAGAACAAATCACTTTTTTGTCTAGTTCACACACATACAGAATTTTGTTTTAGTCCTAAATGTATACTTATTAACATGTCTCATTATGCATACCTACTTCCGTAAAAAAATGACAACATCTGAATATTTAAGCTGTCAATAATTGGCTCTTAGCGTTAGAATTATTGACTTTAACGTGAACCTATTATTGACACCCCCTCTCAAAAATTTTATGCCTTCGTTATTTTTAAAAAGGGGAGCATAATTGTGATAAAAATCAAAAAACGATCTTAACAAAGTAACTGAGTATATTTATGTGAAATTCCCAATTATTGACAAGTGTGTCGATAATTGGCTAAACTGGCGGTTTTGAAGTACCAAATATTGACACCCCTAAAAGTAGTTGTTTAACTGCAAATTTACATTCGGGAACTGTATTCTTATTAAGTAGAAGTAGGAACAAAATAGACCTAAAAAAAATGTACGCAATGAAACATGAAGTTCCATAGTTTTTATAGGCGAAATCGGGACTTACCTCTTAAGCAAAACCTTTAGTTTACGAGCCGCTGCATGACGCTAATAAGAGACTCTACGTTCCCAGGAGTTTTGTCAGTCAAATTGTCTTGACCACGGCAGGAATCTGTAGCTGATTAGTTGAGCTTTGGCTTGGGGCTAAATTTGAATTCCTAAGTAGCCCCAAACGGTTAGTTTTAAACTTTAAGGAACAACTGTCAATAATTGAGGTAGTGTCAACAAATGGTGCCTTTACCCTAGTTCCTGTATTAATAAAAAGAAATTTTGATTAAAAGTTGCAATATAATAACCGTTACAAGAAAATATATTATTCAGAATAAGAATTAATTTGAAGGCAAAAAATTACATTTAAAAAATTTTCAAAATTGTGCTCTTTTTTTTTCTCCCTAATTATTATCCTAGGAGTCAGTGAACTTTTTACATTCTCCAAATGGCTCCTAGAGGTAAGTTTCGAAATTTTATTAGGTTTTGATAAAAATAAAGCATTAATACTCCTGTTTTTTTTTCACGAAGTTGTTCTTCTTTTAGTACTGCATTTGCTCTAAGACCACAAAAAATTACTGACGGGGTGTAGCGTGATAATTATTCGTAACTAATCGAAATGTTCTTGATACTGGAAAATTCTATTAACAACGTAGTACCATCATTTACAGGGCCGATTTGAGGCTCGGCGACGTAGGCGATTGCCTACGCTTGAGATTTAATAAAGGGGCGCGAAATTTCACTTTATTTTGTATTTCCCAACTTTTCCCCCTTTTTTAAGTTATTCGGATGGGCGTACTGATTGCTATCGTTATATAATATTCAGAAGGCCTTCAAACAGTATTATTCTATTAGTAGTTATTTTTCTAAGCGATGCAAAATGCAAAAATGCGCACTCCACACGCAGACACACATGCAGCTAGAAAAGTTTTCAAAGGGGTTAAAACTAAAATTTCAACAATATATGGATACTCAAATATATATATTATAAAGTAAAGTATTTTAGTGGCCCCATGCAGATTGCCCCTAGTGCGGTCGAACCGTTCTCTCCACTCTAGGGCCTCACCATGGCATAGTGGTTATATCACTGAAAATGGTAGAAGGATGAAGTGTGAAGGCCCCGGGTTCGGGTCCCATCGCGCGGTCGTCGATCTAACGGTCTGGAGTTTTTTGGTAGGTTTTCTCCAGATGTAACGTGAATACGCGTGAGAACCCCTTAGAAAGTCCTCCTACACAGGCATCCCTCATCTTAGGCAGATACCCCTCGCGCAGGTTTGCCTTAATCACACACAACAACTCTCCACTCTAGGACCGGCTCTGGAATTGGTTTTCCAAACGGGGCCATAACGAGGTTGCCACGGGAAAGGCCTCCGCCAGGGACGCAAACAGAAGAGGGGCACAAAATCAGATGGATCACAAGAAGTTTAGTTTTTAAGAGGTAAAAATTTTATTTATTAATAAATTTTATTTATTTATTTATTATGGTTATTTTTAAGTAAAAATTTTATTTATTTCATATTCTGGATTTTACTACATCACATTTCGCACCTCCAAATGAAAAACTAAAATGCCGCCTCAGATTCCGCGGGTTGAAGAATTATTAAGTTGTTGTTAAAACATAAGAAGAGAGGGGAGGGGGCGTAATTTGGACTGTTCTGCTAGGCTACACCGAACTACACTCCTGTTTCCAAATGAAACAGATATATATAGCACTCTAGAATACAAATTATTCAGAGCATAAATAAAGGAAATTTCTACACAGTATAAAATTTCAAAAGATCATGCTAAGAAAAAAGTTTCAAGGCATATTCTATTTTTCACTCCCTTAGTACGCTCGGATCGATCAGAATGTAATCTGGGCAAGTGTGAAAAAGAAATCGTCTGAGTCATTTCACAAGAAATCAAAAAGTTTTTTGCAGTTTTTCATCGTCTTTGCAAAAAGGATATGCAACTGATTTTGACGCCCCTGTTTAAAAAAAAATTATTTACCCACTTCTGTGCCCCTGTGAACTAAAGCCGTGGGATGCTTCGCAGCTCCTAGAATTTTCCAAAAGGGGCCGTAGCAAAGCCATCGCGGAGATAGCCCTCTCCAGCGGCGAAAACAGAAGATGGGGCGTAAAATCAGCTGGATCAAAATACGTTCAAAATTTTTTCTCCGTAGCTGTGTCCATAGAAGAGCAAGACTTCACTTTCTGGGAACTAATCTCAGGGGTGTAGGCAGAAATTTTTTACGAGGAGTTATGAGTCATATTTCAGATCCTACGTAAACTAAATTCCTTCAAGGTATGAAATGTATGAAATTTCGAAAGATCATGCTAAGAGAAAAGTTACAGAGGAAGATTCCGTTCCCTTAGTGTGCACCTGATCAATCGGAATGTAATCTAGGACTCCAAAGCAATCGTTCATGTCACTTGACAAGAAATGGGGGAAAAAGGGTAAATTTCTTCTTTGTCACCTTGGTTTGTCACTTTGGCCTTCTTGTCACCTTTGTCACCTTGGTAAAGAGGAAATGCATTTGATTTTCAAGCCCCTTCTTTAAGAAAAATTTTGAATTTGGCACCTTCTGCGCCCCTGTGAATTACAGCTGTGGGATGCTTCAGTCTTAAGTTTTTTAGCTTCTTGGCATGCTGCTGATTTTGACGCCCCTACTTTAACAAAAATTTTGAATTTAGCTACTTCTGCACCTCTGTGAATCAAAACTGTAGGATTTTTCAGCTTCCTAAATCTTTCACAACTCCTAGAATCGAATTTCCAAACAGTACCACACCGAGGGTGTTGCGGGGTGACCCTCGCCAAGGGGAAAAGAAGAGGGGGAGCAAAATCAGCTGGATCACAAGAGGTTTAAACAGTGTTTAATTTTTTTGTTTTTGATTTTTTCAAAATAGCACATCTACATGCATAGGCGTAACTTACTAGGGACTAAAAGAGAGATTGCCCCCTCCCAAAAAAAAAGAAACGTTACATGCCAATTTACGCAGTACAATGATAATGGTGGGTGTTGTTGATGTAAGAGAGGGTTGCAATTTAGACGGCTCTGCTAGGGGCGTAAAATCCCCTAGCCACGCTCGTGCTTCCAAATGAAACCGATATAGTTTTCTGGAAGATAAAACATAGATGTGCCCATAGAATAGATAGAGTTTACTTACCAGGAACTAAACTCAGGGGCGTAAGTAAAACTTTTTACGGACAGATTATGACAGATTTTTCAGAGCATAAATAAACGAAATTTCTATACGGTTGAAAAATTTAAAAGATCATGCTAACAGGAAAATTTCAGAAGATATATCTCGGTTTCCACACTCTTACTTACGCCCCTGACAGGGAGATAGCCTTGGACGGGGGGGGCTGCCGTGAAGACTTGGGCACCCCCCCGAAATTTTAGAATGATTTTTATTAGATGGCAATAAATCAAGCCTGTTTATGAGAAATTCTACCTTTTTCACCTTTTGGCCACCCCCGAAATTATTTTCTCGCTACTTCCCTGGTCCCTGATCAATTGGAATCCAATCTACGGGCCGAAGAAATCGTGTAAATCTTTTGGCAAGAAATGAGTAAATATAAATAAAAAAGTAGATTTCTTGCAGTTTTTTATCGCCTTAATGCACTTAATTTTGACGGCCCAGATTTAACAAAAGTTTTGAATTTATCCACTTCTGTGCCCCTGTGAATTAAAGCTGTGGCGTTCTTCAGTTTCCTAAGTTCTTCAAATCTCCTAGAATCGTTTTTCCAAATAATATCGATATATTACTCTGGAAAACAAAATATAGATCGTGTCCATAGAATAGCAAGAGTTTACTTACCAGGAACTTTGCTCAGGGATGTAAGTATAGAAATTTTTACCGGGAGGTATGAGATTTTTCAGAGCATAAAAAACGGCATTTCTACACGAATATAAACGAAATACTTTAGTAACTCCTAAATTTCAAAGATGCTCATAAAGTTAATTGGCAGTGTCTAGAACCTTTTTTCCAGTTAACTATGACACCCGTATAGTATTCTAGAACAGGGGTTCCCAAACTTTTTTCGCCGCGGCGCCTTTGTCAGGCTAAAAGCATTTTGGGGCACCCTTCTGGGGCTAAAATCTTTCGTGCCAAGTGCCGTAAAAGTAGGGAGGAATAGCGAGGAGAATGCCTGGGGGCTCACACGTAGGGACCTCAAAATCCATATGCCTATTTTCCCCAGCCTCTTGGATTTATTTGTGTTTTTTACCTTTTATAACTTTTTAGATTTGCGCATCTAATAATCTAAACGGATCACCTAGCACTGTTTAAGCAGAAAACAAAAAAAGTTGCTTACTGTTAACAAAACAGCTAACAGCTCACCAACAGATCCGCTGTATTACGACATGTACAGCTGATTTTGTAAAGCTAAATTTATATGCCAGTATTTAGATTCAAAGCTCTTTAACAAATGATCTTGTGTTTCCTTTATTTGTATTCAAGAAAAACATGATCTGGGCCTCAATAAGTCACTCTGAAGCAAACATCCCCTTTGGGGGCCCCCTCTTATTTCTTTAAATTATCATATCACTTTGGTAATTTCGAGCAAAAGAACTGTTTTTTCTTTTTTCTATATTTATTACTTACAAACATTTTATCCACTTACAAAGAATGTGCAGTTGCATAATCAGTGGTGTGCATTGACTTCCTGTAAGAGAAGGGGGTATGGAAATAATCTTTAGGTTAAATAAAAGTGGTAATCTATATGTTTAAATTAAAAAATGTACTGACTTTATGTTAAAAATAGATGGACAAAGGGAGGGGGTTGAATCTCCCCACACATACACCATTTGTGTACGCCACTGCGCATAGTAAGTATATATGGAGAGTGAAGTTTCCTGTAACACTTTTCTAGAGTAAGTCAACGCTCGGAAATTTCCTTTTCCTTTTAATGAGGATCTAAATTAGGAATGGCATGGTACGCAAAGCTACAAATGTCAATTGGCATGAGCTGCTTTTTCTCGTATTTCGTAAAACTCAAAATTAATCTACTTTAATTGATACTATGTCCTATACTTTTCCACCTCTAAAACCTAAATGGTCTGAGCCCTCTTGTAAAATATTTTAATATTTTTTGGAGGTCCTTTTCTTTTATTTGTATATTAATTAGCGCTTTGTACATTCTTTTACATTCATTATACAAATGATTCAATAATTATTTGTAAAAACACTCGAACTAAAAATGAAAATAGATGCTGCATTTCAGCTGGAATCCATGTAAAATCCATTAATTACTTCAGTATATGAAATTAAAAATACCTTTTTGTTACAAATAAAGTTATCGATTAATGGCTGAAAACACTTTTATTAAGAATAATACTATCTATATCACGAACACATAAGAACTATAGTGATGATTTATTAATGTTTTTGTGTTAAGGCAAAGCTACGCAAAAGTTATCTGCTTAGAAGGGTTGCAATGGTCGGAGGACCTCTAACGCGTATTCACGATACATCTGCAGAAAACCGTCCAAAACTTCAAACATTAGATCGACAGCAACACGGCAGAACAGAACCCTGGACCTTCACAATTTAGCCATCTTACCAATGGTTATGTTGAGTGTTCTATCCATTCGCCCATGGTGGGGCCTTATTTATGAATTTTTTTATCAAGTAATGTAATTTTGTAATTATTTAAGATAGGGAGACCATAAAGCTCCATGAGAAAAGGGACGAAGCGTGAGGAAAAATAACTTTTTTGGAACTCTTTTATAGTCAGTGACTTATTTATACAATGTATGCACTTTTGCCCTTTCTTTGTATAACATGTCAAAAAATAATGGTTTTTAATTATCAAATAAAAGAAGGATAGGGATTCGAAAGAACTTCATTTCATTCTAAAAATAATTCATTCCGCACTGTAGGGATTGCGATATGAGCATTTTTTCTGAATTCTTTTGTAGTTTTGTAGTTTTTTTTTTTTTTTTTTTAATAAAATATTTCATAGCCTTAGATGAGTCCTTTCCCACAAAAATTCAAAATTCCTCACTAAAATTATTCTTATCTTATGGTCACCCATGCTGTGCACCACTCCATAAAACCCACACTTAAGTATTGTGATTGTGATTCGGTATGAATTATAGCTAAATCTTTTAAATCTTTCAAATTGAGTCCGAATTGAGAGAAGTTTCAGCCTCACCATGGCACAGTGGTTATGCCACTGAAAATGGTAGATGGCCGAAGTGTGAAGGTCCCGGGTTCGGGTCCCATCGCGCGGCTGTCGATGTAACGGTCTGGAGTTTTGGTAGGTTTTCTCCGGATGTAACGTGAATACGCTTTAGAACCCTTTAGAAAGGCCTCCTAACAAGGCACACCACCCCTGGCAGATCGCCCTAGTGTAGCGTTGCCATAATCACACACAAACCTTGAGAGAAGTTTCATTACATTACATTTCAATGCCTCCACGCGGTGCTCCCTGGCTACGTTTTTTGCGGCAAAAAGATTTACTATATTGGCTCGAACCTCCTTTTTCCTTCTTCGCCATGAGGCTTGAGATCCTGCAGTGGAATACGGGTGCTTTTTTCCCAGTCCAAGAAAATCCAAATTCAACGATCATTACAAAAGTATAATATTGACCTTTTTGCAATAATGGAAGCTAACTTGACAGAGGCCACCTTGAAGTTCTACACTTTTCCAGGATACACTTTGTACCTGCTTCCAAAATATAGACAAATTGCTAGCGGCATTCTAATAGGCGTCAGAAAAGATCTCATCTTTGATTTTAAAATTATTAAATGTATGGGTGAGAGCAACGATAAAAGTGAAATTGTACAAATTCAACTATGGAAGAATTGGCAATCTTTCAATATTTATATCCCAACAAAGCGTGTTAGATTTGGCTAGTCTTGAGATATCGTCAAAGAAGATTATTATTCGTGACATGAATGCACATTCAAAAAGATAGGGATATGGCCAATCAAATGCGGCAGGTTTGGAAATTGAAGACCCCTTTAATTCCAGCTCTCTTGAACTTATATTTAGTACAGAGAACCCACCAACATATATTCACTATAATGGTTCCGGAACCTCGCTAGATTTGCTTTGTGTATCATCTGACATTAGTGCTTTTACTGAAAGAAGAGTTGTAGAGGATCCAGTTTCAGGACAAAGGCAAGTCGTGGCTTCTATCAATATCCACCATCCGGCAGGCCGATTTAATCCAAACATAAAAAAGTCCTGGAATTTTAAAAAGCGAATTGGAACAAGTTTGAGAAACTGTCTGGCAGTGAACTTGGGGAAGGCAAACTCGATTTGTCACTTCCCCCGGAAAAACTAGTTCATAATTCAACAAAGGCAGTCCTTTGCTGTGCAAAGGCTTGCATCCCACGGGGAAAATTCAGAAGTTATAAGTGCTTTTAGTCCCCCCGAACTAGAGGTCGTGGAAAAACGAGATTGTTTTAGAAGAAGAGCTGAGCTCACTAAAAGACAATCTGATATTGTCGCATGGCGGAAACAGGCTAGTGTGGTTAAAAAGGCTGTGTTACAGGCCAAACGCAAATCCTTTGACTATTTTATTTCACATATAGATTATAAAAAGGATAGCTTTAAAGTTTATAAGTTCATCTCTAACATCCAAAATCGTAAATCCTCATATAAGAAGAATCCGATAACTGTTGGGAACAAGCTATTATCTTCGGATAGGGCCATAGCTGATGCCTCTGGCCAGTCCTACTTCCAGTCACAACGAAAAGGAACATATATGCCCGAAAAATGTATAAAAAGGTTAAATATTGAATGGAAAACCTCTTTTGAAATGCAGAAATCTGGGGTAGAGCTTGTCTGGAAGTCTATCTTTGATGCTCCTTTTAGTACATTAGAACTGGAAATCGCACTAAGACGTCTCAAAATGAAAAAATCTCCTGGGGTGGATTACATCGATACAGAATTTCTTATAGATTTGGTGTGCGAAGCAAGAAAAACACTTTTAAATGTTTTAAACCATGGGAGACTGCCCGGGTTCCGGCAAAGTGGAAAACTGCTATTATTATTCCAGTACGGAAGAAAAACAAGGACCCTGGGCAACTAAATAGCTATAGGCCAATTTCGCTTACAAGTATCTTCGCAAAAACTATGGAAAGACTTGTGATTAACCGTTTAAACTGGTATGTTGAGGAATATAGTATACTGGCCGTAGAACAGGCTGGCTTTCGAAGGAATAGGTCTTCGAGTGACCCGGTGACAAAACTTAGACAGTTTATTAAAGATGCTTTTCATGACAGAAACAGCTGTTACCGCTGTTTATGTCGACTTCAAAGGGGCTTATGACTCTGTCTGGAGAGAAAAACTCTACCAGAAACTTTTGAATATTGGTATTACTTCTAAATTATTTAAATGGATTGTTTCTTTGACAAAACAGAGGACATGCAGGGTGAAATTTGGAGATTCTTTCCCAGAAGCTTTAATCTGCAAACTGGGCTCCCTCAGCGAGCAGTTTTTAGCTGCATCTTGTTCAATATTTATGTAAATGATCTTGCTTCATCTCTTAAATTAATACCTGGTTTCAAGTGTTAATTTTTTGCCGACGATTTGGTTATCTGGACCAGCACCAAAAAAAAAATGTTGCTAAATACCTTATTGAACGTCGCCCAAATAAAGCACTTCATGTGCTTTCGAACTGGTGCGAAGTTAATAATATGACTGGGAACTTCGAAAAAACAGCCTCTCAGTCTTTTTCTCTAACCGACGAGACTTTTCGGCTGGAGTTAAAATACCAAGGCGCATCAATTGCCAGCACGAACAAACTTACTTACCTCGGAGTAATTTTCGATAGCAAATTGAGTTGGAAGCTCCACGTTGAACAGCTTAGTAAGCGCGTCTCAAATAGACTATGCATTCTTAAACACCTTGCTGGATTCACTTGGGGCTGCGCTCGGTCCACTCTAAACACTACTTTTAAAATTTTTATCCAACCTTTAATGACTTATTGTTGTGAGGCTCTAATCACGCCCCCCCAAGTAGTACTTAAAAGACTCGAAGTATTGCAAAACCAAGCCTTGCGTTTGATCACAGGAGCTGTAAAATCCACACCTATTGACGCAATGCTATTACTAACAGGAAATGTTCCCCTCCAGGTCACTATGGAACTTGGTTCTCTATGAAAACCTACTGCGAGTGGAGGATCCTTACTGGAGGGATTATGTATCCATACCAAGAAAACTAAAAACTCAACATGATTTTATTTAAAAAATCCTGGACAAGAAGAAGGATCTCGAAATTCCAGGCGATAAATTTCCCCTTTTGACATACAGAAATTCCTTGGAAATAACAATTGTTAATATAAGGCTTGATTTAGTGGAAACTGTGCACAGAAAGAGAGATATTACACCAAGTGTTTTAAAAAGCCTTGCCATAGAGAACATTGTAATCAGATATCCACCTTCCAGTTGGCTTCAAATTTTTACCGACGGGTCCCAGTTTGATTGCCATTTTAATGTTCTGGCTGGTGTTTTCTCTGATCTTTTTTCATTTTATGCGCCGGCAGGTTATGTTGGTAACTCCTTCGACGGTGAAGTTATAGCGATTTACATAGATTTAAAACAACTATCAGGTATTCTTTGTAAGTTCTCAAGGGCAGTTATCCTTTCTGACTCTCAGGCAGCCATCCAGTCAATTTCTACTATTGGGCACCCACGAACACCTGAAATTCAACCAATGTCAAGAATTCCTGAGAACTCTCGCTTTGAAAGGGAAGCAAATTGTTCTCCAGTGGGTGACCGGCCATTGTGGCTTATGGGGCAATGAGGAAGCTGACTCACTTGCACAGAAAGGTGCAGGCCCACTACAACATCCTGCCACACCCATCACGTATTATAGGACTAAACAGTTTCTAAAGCATCTATTTGCTTCTAATGCCTCACTCGATCTAATGACTCGTGCAGCCCAAAAACACTGGTGTAATTTAGGCCCTTCTCTTATTCCTGATTTACCAAGACGAAATGCAGTTGCCACTTTTCGTCTAACAACCGGACATGACTGCCTAGCCTCTCATCTGAAGCGCTTGGGCATTTTTACTGATCCTACTTGTCCACTCTGCGGCTTTGGAGAAGTAATGGACAGGGACCATATGCCCCTTTGTGGGGCTCTTCGCTGCTCAACGGAGGAAGCGAGATATTGGAGGCAAGATCGCTTCTTAGGCAATGACTTCGGTCTATTATTGTTCTGTAGTTAACTTCTTTGTTGCAACCTTTAGTTCTTTGTATTTTGCCTGGCCATTGGAAATTTAAAAAAATATTTCAATAGCTTATTTTTCTTTTGATTCTCTTTATTTCAGGGCATTCCCACATGACTAAAGATTGGCATTTATCACATATAAGATAGATTGATAGAAAATCTGTTTAACGCCTTTCAAGGTAAAACTGTTAAACTATCCATTGTTTTAACAAACTTAAGGGAATTCCAATACGCATGAGGATTCTTTTTTAAAACTTTTCTTTGTGTGTGTGCGTGTGTGTCTACACTCAAATGGAGTATAGTACATTACCTCTATTGTAAATTTGTAAATATAATTAATACTCTTAAAGGTATTTTTATTTAAAATTTAAGACAAATAAATAAGCTTTTTGTGTAGCTGCTGTAATTTTTTAGTAGTTTAAATTATATAAAAGGAATAATTTTCAGACTAATAGAATATTACTAGTGTTTTCTGGTTTTTTTTCTTCAGTAGATTTTAGTAAATTTACTTAACCATTATAATTCTTATTTCTCCCAATGTCATACCCAGGTAAAGTAGAGCCCATGGCAGGCATTAAAATTACACTATTTTTCATAGTAAGAACTACACCCATCTCTTCGTTTGTATGACCATTCTTTGTTCCATGGTTTGTGTTGTGGTCATTCATTAAGCAAATGAAAAAGGCATCACAAAGTTAAGTCACAATAAATATTGACTTCTTGACTTTAACCTGTTCACTCCCATCGTTACAAGGAGGCGATAGTAGCGATTCTCTCTTCTGCTCTCTTCGTTACTTCCAGACCTGGTTGTTTCAATGCTCTTGTTTCAAGCAAACGTTTGCGTTGGGCTTCATCATAGGCACTCAAGTACCGATACGGGAAGCAACGATGGGTACAGAAAGGGGAATATCTGTCGTCACGTCTTTTGCATCGATGAGATCGCACTTCCTAAATGCTTCTTTTATTGCAACAATCTAGCAATAAAAATCTGCACCCCTTTTCAAGTGTCACACATGACACACGCCTTTTCTGCTATATCTTAGAGGTACGCCATTGACTTCTATTTAATGATGTCTTAAAGTGAGTTTTTCAGAAATAGAAAATTTATTTATTTAAAGTAGAGGTCTGATTTTATTTTATTCTTTTGTATTGTATATATACTTACATTATACCATATCTATTATTAAAAGTGTTTATTCTGTCTTTGCGTACATACAAATGCATGTTCAGCTGCGGAAAAAAAAGGCCCACTTGCTATTTATTTGGCCATAATTCGTCATACTGCAAAGTTATACATACCATTCTTTTGCAAATAACGTATACTTTAATTTTCTAGTAATTTAATTTGCATAAGGGGCCGTCTTCATTTTTAATTCTGCATCAACTTTGTTTTTTTCATTGGCAACATACTACTTTATTAAACGAAAGAAAACCTTCAAGTTACCATAAATATAAATTTTCAGACATTTTTTATGATAATTTCAGGAGATATTGCGAGTAATTTTTTGCGCGATTTTAAGGGACTTTCGCGCAAATTGAGAAACGCTATTTGTAGGTTCCGAACTTTTCGCCTTTCATTCATTTCGCTCGCGAGAGTTAAAAGAAATAAATATTATTTTCACGGAAAATACTGTTTCTTGTCTTAAAGTTTTTTGTGCTAAGAATATCAGGTGTAGAATTTAGAACATTTAGTCAGTGGTCCAAATGACCCGTAGGTCCATAACTTCCTTGGTTCGTACACATGATTTAAAGGAAAAATGCAAAACGACTGTTCACGATTTTGAAAATCTTTCTAATTTTGAAATTGTTATTGAGTATTTCTCTTCAAGGTTCTCTTACACAGGTGAAATGTTGCCAGTAGTGAGAAGCTGTTCTCTGCTCTTCTGACTACAATCATGAATGTTACTCAGCTACGGTCGAACCTATAAGAATTGTTTTATGATTGAACATTTATTTGTTTGACTTTATGTAAAAATCGCAATTACTCTTTTGCGGACCCAATATTATCCTTGTGTTTGTTATTTCACATTCTTCATTTAATATTATCGTCTGCAATGTGTAATATTCTTATAAGACTTTTGGCTGTATTTTAATTTATAGTCAGATGAAAATTTAGACAAAAAAATGTGATTTTGAATGTTTGTTGAATGTTTGATAAAGTCCAAAGACCTGATGTTTCCAATATTAAAAAAGGTCAATGTCATGCCTGGAATTTTGAGGATGTTAGTTTTGCAGAAATAGGACGTTGTATTGGAAGACATACATCTACTTCATCTAATTCTATACATGGAAAACATTTTATTTGGTGATATATGGTAGCGGACGCAACAATAGACGCTTTATGGAATCACCAGCAAATTGTAAAAACCTCTAATTTATTTGCTTCAAAATTTGATATTATTTTAATACTGGTATATTTTACTGTTTTTCCAAAAAAGAAATCTAATTTACGTTTATTTTACGCAATTTTCAAAAAATTGTCACTTAATAAATTTATATATGGTCCCTTGTACGGTAAAATACGTTTTGTCCCACTAATTGGCTATCTAAAAATGCCCATATAAAGAAATGTAGTTCATAAAGATAGGTGAGTTTTACTTAGCACAGGTAAAAAAGACAAAGGAGGTACCAACATTCATTGTTTAGGATGTTTGGGCAACCAATCAAGCTGTCACTGATTTTATGCTCTTAAAATCTCAGCCACATCAGATTGTGAATCTCAGATGGCTATATGCCGCGTCGTCGTAATAATTAGTTTCGACTCTGCGTTACGTCTGCTAGTTTAGTTGATTAGCCAGATAACAACAAAACGGTACCCAGAACCACAACTAACATGACGACACAGCACAAACCCATCTGAGATTCAAAATCGGATATATGTAAGATTTTAACATAAAAACAGTTATAACTTGATCAGTTGACCGATCAGTTCTAAACAATGAGTGTTGGTAACTCCTTTGTCGTTTTTACCTGCGCTAAATAAAACTCACCTTTCTTTATGAACTGCATGTCTTCAGATGAACACTAATACGTTTTTAGATAGCTAATTAATGGAACAAATTGTATTTCTAATTTGTACGCTTACAGCAATCGATGGTATTTTAGATAGCTAATTAATTTTAATAATCTATAGTTTTTTAGATAGCTAATTAATGGAATAAATTGTATTTATAATTTGTAGGCTTACAGCAATCAATAGTATTTTTTGCGATAAACAACATTTCTTGAAAGTAGAATGTAAATAAAGTAACTTAAAAAAAAAAAAAAACATGAAAAATGCGTGAATCAAAATGTTGGTACTTTTTTTATGATTACATTAGCTTATTTATAGTGTCAGCTAGGAAACTAAATTTAAAAAATAGTAATAACTTGAACGGTTGACAAACAATCATAAAGAATGAACGGGGCTGCAGCATTTGATGTATTTACCTGCGGTAAGTATAACTTACCCTTCTTTATAAACTACATGTCTTTAGATGGACATTAATACGTTTTTGGAGAGCTGATTAATGGGAGAAATTTATCTGTAACTTGTACGCTTACTGCCATCGTATTTTTTGAAAGAAATAACATCTTTTGAAAGGAAGATGTAAAAGAATAATAATAAAAAATGCATGTAAAGCGCGTAAATTAAAAATTTGAAGAATTTTTGTAAATTTTCAGGATTGCGTTACCTTAGAGTGTCAGCCATGAAAAGAAATTTAAAAAACGATGTTAACTTGATTGGTTGGCCAACTATCCTAAAGAACGGGGTGCATTATTTGGTGTTTTTATCCGCACTAAGTAAAAGTCACCGTTCTTCATGAACTACATGTCTTTGGATGGATATTAATGCATTTTTGGATGACTGATTAATGGAAGAAATTTTATTTGTAAATTATACGCTTTCTGCTATGTTATTTATTTCAAAATACGACCACTTAAAAGGAAACGTGAGAATGAAAAACTAAAATAATGCATGTAATGGCTCGTGAATTGAAATGTTAAAGTAACTTCGTACTTTTTATGATTGTTAGCTTAATTAGAGTGTCAGCTATGAAAATAAATTAAAATGAAATGCATTTAATGAGAATATTTTTTAAAATTTGCACTGGAATGTATAATTTTGGGTTATTCAAGAAGAAAGTTTAAAATTCTATTTTCTCGAAAACTATTAACTTTCGGCCATACATATAGGAGTGAAAACTGTACTATTTTGGCTCCCCTATCACGTCTTGAAAGGAATGCGTCACGTTACCAGTAACCCTGTATAAAGGGCGGATGAGTAGACAGGAAACTCCCTCTCCCCCGAAATTTCGATTTTTGTTAGCAAAATTATAATGAATTCTTTTGCGAAAAATTTTGCCTTGTTCAGTGTTCGGTTAGTTTTTTTTTTTTTCCGTAGTGACCCGGATCTGCTGTTTAAATCCTTAACATTAATTAGAAGAAAAGAAGAATATAATTGTTCGGTACAAATACATGTATACTGTGACGAATTTTCAGGGCAACCCGCTGTTCTGGGGCTTAAAATAGTTCAAAATTCGTATTCTACGCTTCAAATAGATAAATTTTGCTTATTGTTGCATCAAAATCGGTCAATTAGAACCGAAGATACGGAGGTTTCGGTTTCCCATTCAAATATATGGACTTTCTAGAAAACTCGAGAAATATTGGTCCTAGGGCTTCGATCCCTTCACTTTTGGGGACTTATTTTTGGCGCCAAATTTGGCGATGTTTCACCAAAAGTCGCCACGCTTGGCGACATTTTGGTCATTTGGCGCGTTTTTCCTAATGGGGCCTGAAAGTTGGTTTTTCCGCATTAAAAACGCATAATAACCCAACATTTCTCTTCTATGATGTTATCAGGGTTTCCGCTTTGTGTGGAATCTTCGAGAAATAGACTTTTCTGGAAGCTGCTCGCAGCTTCTGCTTCGGTATTTATAGAAGCGCGCGCTGCCCCGATAGTTCGGTGCGGGTTGAACACCCGGTGTGTGAAGAGCTCTCTCAGTGTGAGTACGCTTGCTTCGCTCTGCGATAGAAGCTGTATTTTGGCTTGCTTTCCGAAGCAGTTTTTAAAGTGCTGTGTGCAAATTCTTCATTGCTGAGTCTTTTGGGACTGTTAATGTTATCCCTCGAATATTTCCACTGAAGTTTTACCTGTGGATATGTTTTATTTTATGTGAGAATTGCAGCCTTTGTGAGAGCTTCTGATCTAAGCGGACTGTTAAAAGCGTATTACTGATTGAGTGTGCTTGTAAATTTTGTACGGCTGATTGTTCTTCGAAGTTCTAGAAGCAATAAAGTTGTGTTCCGTCCTGACCAGTGGACATTTTACTAGACCTTTTTACACCAACTGGACTTTAGAACGACGAACCCCGGAAACAAGCAGAGTAGTTCTGTAACATTTCGTGTTTGAATTGGGATTCTAAAGAAAGACTTCAATTTTCCAGTTTATGGTTTTGACTAGAGGAAAAACGGAAGAACAAATTCAAAAGCTCATGAATATGATGAAGGAAATGAAATCCGGAGAAGACGAGATGAAATCCGGACAAGCCGATTTAGAGAAGAAAATTGAAGCCGGACAAGAACAGATAAAAGCGGATTTAGAGAAGAAAATTGAGGCCGGTCAAGAAGAAATGAAATCGGGATTGGAGAAAATGGAGACTGCTTTGGGAAAATTAGAGAAATTCGAAAAGAGTGTGCAGGAAAATCAAGAGATAATGGAGAGAAGAATGTCGCTCCTAGAATAAAGTCAAGAGAAAAACATGAAAGAATTACGTGAAGAATTTAATAATAAAATTGAGGAAACGATTGAGAACAAGTTAGAAGAAAAACTGGACAGTTTAGTAACGCTGGGAAAGGTACCTGAAAACATGAGATCGTCGTCACGCCGCCCAGCAGTGAAATTAACACCTTTTGATGGAAAGACTCCCTGGGAAGCATACAAGACCCAATTTTTAATCGTCGCCAAAGCCAATGGTTGGAGCAGTCCGAGAAAGCGAACCAACTGGCCGTTTCCCTTAGCGGAGATGCAATTAACGTATTGCAAACTATTGGAGCGACGAAGATAGGAGATTTTGACGCCCTCGCAAGTGCCTTGGAGATGAAATTCGGAGAGAAGTGCATGAAAGAATATAGTAGAATACAACTTAAGTCAAGGATGCAGATATCTGGCGAGACCCTTCAAGAGTTTTCTTCGGACATAGATAGGCTGTGTCATCTAGCCTACATGGACCACCTTGATAATGTCCGAGAAGAAATGGCCGTGCGTCATTTTATTGAAGGCGTCCGGGATCCAGAAACACAAAAGGCACTCATGGTGGAGGATTATCAAGATTTGAAGTCTGCTCTGGTGTTCGCAATGAAGCTAGAGGCAGCTCAGCGGGCCGTAAGAAAAGATCGACACGCTGTTAGAGCGGTCACGGTCAAGAGCTTGCTGATAAAGACGCAGCGAACAGATTAAAGAGGTCTGAAGATCTGATGGAAAGAAAATTAAGATCCGGTTAAACGAGAGATGGCCCAAAGAAAGTAAAATGCTGGAAGCACAAAAGTACTGTGGCCGAAAGTCTCATAACCAGCAAGAGAACTCTAAGAACATGAGGGAGGGAAACTAGTAGGTGGCCATCTCGCGGGGCGGAGGTACCAGATATTCAAAAGCCCCATCTAAAAGTCTTACAGATTTCATCAGTGAATGGCGGCAGTAATGGACTATTTGTACTCGGATACGTTAATGGTTCTCCATGCCACATGGTGATTGATACTGGAGCTAATGTAACCATCATAAGAACTGATCTGGCTGAGAAATTAAATTTAAAGACTATCTGGACTCCGCCCTCGCTGACCCTCCAGACTGTAACAGGTGACAAGATCGAAGTGGGCGGAAACGTTAGAGTAGAAATTACGTTTGGAAATGCCAGATACGACTATGTGGTGTATGTCGCCAATATTACGGATTCTTTTATTCTCGGACTAGACTTTTTAAAATCACATAAATTTAACTTGGACTTCAAGAATAATGAGCTTCGTTCAGACTCAGAAGAAATAGCTGCGTTCGATATTAGAAATGAAACTGTTTTACATGTTCAGCAAATAATAGCCCAGACTGATATCACTCTACCTCCCAGAACTGATTCCATAGTTTCTGGAACAGTTAAAGAAAGCAATAAATTCCGTTTTGAATTAATCGAACACCCAAACAATAGTGATTCCGTCAGAGGAGCACTTGTGGGAGGAACACTTGTAGACTTGTCGAGAACAGAAATTCGAGTTAGAGTAGCAAATGTGACGGACAAGTCGAAGTTGATAAAGAAAAATGAAGTGTTGGCGACATGCACTCCTGTTACCTGCATTAATAAGAACATCAGCCAAACAACAGCTAAATCATCTGAGCGTCTGACGAATGAGTTATTACAAGACGTGGAGTTAACGGCAGAACAGAGAAGCGCTGAGGAGAAAGTAATAGCTGAATTTGAAGACCTCTTCTCTCGTACTTCGGGTGACTTGGGCCGTACGAGCTTAACGCAACATAGGATAGATACAGGCAGCCATTCTCCCATCAAGCAACATCCTAAGCGGATGCCGTTTGCTAAGCAAGAAGAGGTGAGCAGACTTTTGGAGGAGATGCAGCGTGATGACGTCATCGAGCCATCGACTAGTCCCTGGGCTCGCCAATTGTTTTGGTCCGGATGACGGATGGTTCCACCCGGTTCTGCGTTGACTACAGACGTCTTAATGACATTACCAAGAAAGACATCTACCCTCTTCCCAGGATTGACGACACTTTGGACACTTTATCGGGAAATGAATGGTTTTCCACTCTGGATCTGAAGAGTGGTTACTGGCAAGTGGAAATTCATCCCGACGACCGCGAAAAGACTGCGTTCACTACGGGACAAGGATCATGGCAGTTCAAAGTTATGCCTTTTTGACTCTGCAACGCACCTGCTACATTCAAGCGTCTAATGGCGACTGTGTTGAGAGGACTTTCCTACGAAGCATGTCTCGTTTATTTGGACGATATCATCATCGTCGGAAGGACTTTCGATGAGCATCTCGAGAACATCCGAAAGGTGTGCAGAAATTAATGAGGCAAACTTGAAACTGAGATCATCGGAGTGCAATTTGTTTCGTCGGGAAGTACGTTATCTCGGGCACATAATATCCGCCCACGGAGTCCGAACCGATCCCGAAAAGACGCCCGCAGTCCAGAACTGGAGTCGCCCCGAGAATATCCATTACTTGAAGAAGTTTTCTCGGTCTGTGTACTTACTATCAAAAATTCGTGAAGGGCTTTTCTCAAATTGCAAGACCTCTTCTGAAATTGACCGAGACTGGACAAAAATTCCTATGGTCTGAGGAATGTGAGGACGCATTCAACGAACTGAAGACGGTTTAACATCTGCGTTTTGTCGTATCCTCACCCTGACAAGCCATTTACCCTGGATACAGACGCAAGTAAGGAGAGTGTCGGAGCAGTTTTGTCCCAGGAGATACATGGCCAAGAACATGTGATTGCTTATTGGAGCAATTGCCTTTTGAAGGCAGAACTAAAATCGTCGTTGACTGTTTGCTAGGAGTATTATTTACTCCCATCCCGTGAAGTACAAAGTACCTCACATTTTTTTCAGATTGAGTTGTTATTGGGTCTTACTAATGAAAATCCTGCAGTTATTCTTCAGTATACGGATTCCAGCTTGATGGTGCACCTGGAAATTTGAATCTCAACGGATTGGTCACAGTAGACTAGTTTACTGGCCAGTGTGGTCACTGGATTCATCTCCAGTCAACTTCTTTGTATCGGTATATGTATTATATAAGATATAGACCTTGTAGCATGCATATTGTTTGCTGTTGCAAACTTCTGGTAATGCCAAGTGTATTTCAGAAAATCCAGTCGTCCATGCGACATTGTTGTGAGTCATGTATTCTAGCAAATGGTCGGCATTTAGGCTAACTCTTTGAAGTTACAAATGACGCACAGATTTTTTTAAAAAACATTTTCTCACGCTTTATTTCCATCATTGAATGCCCTAAACCCTACTTTTGATCATTGACTGTCCCATTACATGACATCTGCATGTGAAGAATTTTGAATCTCCCTGTACACAGGATAATCATAATTTAAGTTGGCCTATTCAGAGCACTGTGCATCTGCAACATGCAAATTTAGAATAAAATTTGTATTGATTATTCGAAGGATCCCCTGAAAGATTTAAAGAAAAACTGGTAGAGGGTGCATTACAGCTAAAATGTTTGACGAGATGCAAAAAATAACTGTGTAATCATCAGACACAAGGCCTTTTATTTTATTATTTTAAAGCAATGGAGAAATTGTCTTTCAAAGACAGAACGTAACTATTGTGTTACGAGAAAGGAACTTCTTGCTATCGTTAAGGCCGTGGAGCATTTCCATCATTACCTGTACAGCCGAAAGTTCCTGCTCCGATCGGACCATGCGTCTTTAACCTGGCTTCTAAATTTCAAGAATCCAGAGGGCCAGATAGCCAGGTGGATACGCAGATTACAAGAATATGACATCGAGATACATCATCGGAAAGGGGTATCTCATGGAAATGCAGAAGCTTTGTCGAGAAGGCCCTGCATAGACAGTTGTCGCTATTGCTCCAGGGCGGAGAAAAATTACCATCTGAAACATCCCGTTGTCCGCCAAGTTAGATCATCGGCACCATCTCAAGATCCCTGGAGTGACGAGAATGTTCGGGCGGACCAGTTAGCTGATAGCGACATCAAACCTATTGTGCAGTTACTGGAGAAATCAAGCACTAAGCCCAGCTGGCAAGAAATATCATCTTCCAGTCCGGCAACAAAACAGTACATGGCTTTATGGGATTCGCTTCGCCTGAGAAATGGAGTCCTGTATCGTAAATGGGAGTCGGACGACGGCAAGATGCTCCGATGGCAGTTAGTACAACCCTCGTTCGAGGATTCCGAAGGTGAAGAACTTCATAATGGCTTAACTGGAGGACATTTTGGTTTAATGAAGACCCTGCAGAGAGTTCGCGAGCGCTTCTACTGGGCTAGGGCTCGAGACGATGTCGAAAAGTGGTGTGAAGCTTGTGACGCCTGTGCCGTCCGTAAAGGCCCTAAGAAACGAAGCCGTGGAAGACTACATCGTTAAAATGTAGGAGCGCCTTTTGAGAGGATTGCGGTCGACATCCTGGGACTTCTTCCGCGAACTTCGGATGGCAAGAAGTGAATCCTAGTTGTCATAGATTATTTCTTTAAATGGCCCGAAGCGTATCCTATTCGAGATTAAGAAGCTACGACCTAGGAGAGGCATTAGTGCGAGAATGGATTTCCAGGTATCTAATCCCTCTACAACTTCATTCCGACCAAGGAACGAACTTTACCTCTGCTGTATTTAAAGGACTATGTCAATTTCTCGGAATAGACAAAACCCAGACTACGCTTTTACACCCACAATCCGACGGCATGGTGGAGAGTTTCAATCGCACAATTTTGAACAACCTCTCGCTCCTGGTATCTAGGAATCAAGTGGACTGGGACAAGAAACTCCCGCTCTTCCTGCTGGCCTATAGGAGTGCCGTCCATGAGACTACCGGCTTCAACCCTTCCCAGATGCTGTTCGGCAGAGATCTTCGTCTTCCCGCCGATCTAGTGTTCGGCCGCCCTCCGGTTGCGCCTTCATCGCCAGAAGAGTACGTGGAAAATCTTCGGGCACGGTTTGAAGACGTGCATAATTTTGCTCGGGAGCGGATCAACCTGAACACGGAAACGATGAAGACTCGCTACTACACGAAGGCTACGGGACACGAGTTCAACGTAGGTGACAAAGTTTGGCTATGCAATCTTACTCGACGGAAAGTCCTGTCTCCCAAGCTGCAATCGCCGTGGGACGGTCCTTACACAGTGCTTAACAGACTGAATGATTTCATCGTACGGATTCGTAAGTCACCTAACTTGAAACCAAGAGTCGTTCATTACGATCGGCTAGTCATTTACCGCTTTTGTACTTAACGAAATGAATATTGGGCCATGGTCAGTATGGCGTAATTCCTCCTTTCTTTCAGCTCTCATTTCTTTCCTGTCTTTCTCATCTCTTCCTCTTTCTTCAACTCTCTTTCACTCACTACTTACGCCATGTTTAGTGTACATATTTGTAATATATTAATTTTCATTAATGAGTATTTGTTTATTATGTTTATGATTTATTAGTGTGTAATTATTTATTATGTTAATTATTTATTTATTAATGTGTATTAGCTTATTGTGCTATTGATTACTTGCTTGAATTTTGTTGTTAAGGTCTTGTTAAGTGTTATACAGTGTAGGTATTTGTGATACCTACTAACTAGGGATTGTACTGCCCGGGACGTGCAGTCCTTGGGAAGGGGGCAATGTTACGAATTTTCGGGGAAACCCGCTGTTCTGGGGCTTAAAATAGATCAAAATTCGTATTCTACGCTTCAAATCGATAAATTTTGCTTATTGTTGCATCAAAATCGGTCAATTAGAACCGGAGATACGGAGGTTTCGGTTTCCCATTCAAATATATGGACTTTCTAGAAAACTCGAGAAATATTGGTCCTAGGGCTTCGATCTCTTCACTTTTGGGGACTTGTTTTTGGCGCCAAATTTTGCGATGTTTCGTCAAAAGTCGCCAAGTTTGGCGACATTTTAGTCATTTGGCGCGTTTTTCCCAATGTGGCCTGAAAGTTGGTTTTTCCGCATTAAAAACTGATAATAACCTAACATTTCTCTTCTATGACGTAATCAGGGTTCCCGCTTTGTGTGGAATCTTCGAGAAATAGACTTTTCTGGAAGCTGCTCGCAGCTTCTGCTTCGGTATATATAGAAGCGCGCGCTGCCCCGATAGTTCGGTGCGGGTTGAACGCCCAGTGTGTGAAGAACTCTTTTAGTGTGAGTACGATTGCTTCGCTCTGTGATATAAGCTGTATTTTGGCTTGCTTTCCGAAGCTGTTTTTAAAGTGCTGTGTGCAAATTCTTCATTGCTGAGTCTTGTGGGACTGTTAGTGTTATCCCTCGAATATTTCCACTGAAGCTTTACCTGTGGATATGTTTAATTTTATGTGAGAATTACAGCCTTTGTGAGAGCTTCTGATCTAAGCGGACTGTTAAAAGCGTATTACTGATTGAGTGTGCTTGTAAATTTTGTACAGCTGATTGTTCTACGAAGTTCTAGAAGCAATAAAGTTGTGTTCCATCCTGACCAGGGGACTTTTTACAAGAACTTTTTAGACCAACTGGACTTTAGAACGACGAACCCCGGAAACAAGCAGAGTAGTTCTGCAACAATACAATAAAAACTGACACAATGAAGTTACTCATGTGAACTATAATCATAATGTGGTTCTATAACAACACTATATGATGCTTGCTTGAAGAAACAAAATGTTTTGTAATACTTAAAAATCAACCAATAAAAATATTCAGATAAAGTAAGGGTTTTATGAATGATGTGCTAGAAATATGAATTAATTAACAAAAAAAATGTAAGGGGAATATTAATACATCTTTCTTTGACAGCTCCTTAATTTTCTGAAAACACTCCAAAGTAGTTATTTCCCCATATTCATTGCATGCATAATTGAACGGTATTGCGCATGCTCAGTTGGGGCCATTTAACAGGTAGAAATGTAAAACAAAACATATAGCTCGCTTGTTTCGCGAGTAACGGCCAACTGCGGGAAAAAACGGGTTGCCATAGTTTAGATGATTTTTCTGCCGTGGATGATTTTCTGAGCATGCGTGCTAAAGCTGTGTCGTATCCCTTACGTAGTACAGTATCTCTAGTTCGAACAACCTGCTCCGTCTGTCTAAAAGCAATCTCCCTCTCTCTTTCCGCCAAACTCTAACCCCTCCCCTCCCCCCAGACTCCGGGTTATATCCCTTGACTTGACCCCAAGCAGGAGAAAAATGATGTCTTCACATCTTCGATCGTTGACCACCACTACTCAACAACCATTCTGCCCCTCCTCCCCCCTCTTTTGAGAAATCTTTCCCATAGCGAAAGAGAAAGGCTTAAGCATACAAATTCCCATTTCCGAGTGCATATTCGGCAAGTCAAAAGAAAACAAAGCATTTGATATTAACACCTAAATATCTTAACTAACACTTATAAAATAAAACTTGCAAATAACACACTGTTAAGACACCAATATCTAACGAATTAAACCATTGCTTTCTTTTGACACAACAACATTTCAAAATGTAATTATTTTCAAAATTTTAAATACCAGAGGGTTAATGAAACTTTCCATTTTAATCTTCAACATTTTAACAGGGATTTTAATTTCGAGTATAATTGTTAAACCTTTAAATGTTTGTCCAAATGTAAAATACAGGTACTTATCCCTTTTGTAACTTCTATGAGAGCTTTTCCCATCAGGTGCTGTCCTTCATTACCACCAAAGTTCAAAAATAAGATGAATAGTTCGCTTTATTGCCCTGATAGACTCACATACCCACACCCACAAGAGTTACAACAGTTATCTCTGGGATGTATTAGATAAATACTTTTCGGCTAGAGACGATTGTCCTATTCAAACATTGCAATGGATGTTCCCATAAAATAACTCTGGCGTCTGGATGACTCTTTTCAGCTTGCGCCCGGGTGTTTCGTAAACTATTTTATAGGACCTGGATGACTACTTGAGTCAGGGACAGGTCGTCCCAACAATTGAGAGAAACTAGTGTTTCAACACAATATTCTTCAGGATCTAGATGACCCTCTTGAGCCAGGGGCCGGTTGTCCCTACCAACAACAGAACGGCAGCTTCCAGCAGGGTCGGGGAGACCGTCTTCGCTTCTTGTAAGGATGGAGCGACCTATTAAGTTCCACTAATACAAGGGCGACCTTTTACAGCTCCACTAAGGTCGGGACGACCTTCCTCTCTTTCACGAGGGCCAGGGCGACCTTCTTTAGCCAATTCCACAACGCTGACACTAGTTTGGACTGTGGCAGCAACTGTTCAAAGAGGTGCACTACCATGTGTTTGTGCAAATTAGCTGATTTCCTTGGTAATTCAAAATGATATAACAATCTTTTTGTGACAAGTAGTCAAAAGTATTAAAGTATTATTATTAGAAAAACATACTAATATTTTTATTATTTTTTTATTTCATAATTTTTATTATTATTTATTTTTTTCTGAGCTATCAATTTAATTTTTTAACGATTGCCAAAATTATTTTTAAAAATTATTGAAATCCCTTCAGGAGAGTTATCCAGAGAATTTTACATTAGTTACTTTTTCATATGGGTCCAAATTTGCGAAATGTCATAAATATTTCATTTTTATAATCTTTATTTCTTGTAATTTTTCAAAAAATAATTGTAAAACAGTTCTATCAACATAATCCATAATCTGAAATAATACCGCATTTTCATCATTTTTACAATTTATATTTTCAATTAAAAATAGCAGTGTATTTTAACGTTTGTGAGACACATTGTATACCATATATGCGAATAGAAAATCTTATTATAGGTAATCCTTCGTTTCGGACTGTTATCTGAAGCGGAAGGCATTGATAACTCATAGGTTTTAAGGTAAAGGCTTAGTAGAAGGCCGAAATGGAATCATGTTAAAGCATACTTCCGACTCTTACCAAGCCACTTTGGTAAAATCTAGGTTTTACTGATAAAACCTAGGATATACCAGACTTCAGGCTACACAAATAGTACTAATACAAAATGTTCTTGAATACATCAAACTACCTTTTGAAATATTTGGAGTGGTTTTTTTTTTCTTTATACTTAAATCGATGTATATATTATAAATGACATTACTCTGAGCTATCATTTTCCATTTTCAATATCAAGGAAACGCATGAACAAAACTCTTTTTTTCATGTCTTTTTTTCATACAAATTGCAAAATATTAATTTGTTATAATTCTACACATTAGTTTATAGAATTAAAATAAATCTTTATAAAGAAAAGTCCTTTAGGAAATACATTTTGAGAAAATATTAATCTACCAATCTTACAGTAAATGTCATAATTTTTCTTAGTGCACAAAAGTCTTTTGACCGACATTAAGAATATTGAGAAAAAACACTTGTTAGTGATTTAAAAGTTGTTAAACATTTTTAAATAAGACTGCCTTAATATTTTTTTAGCTAGATCTTTTGAAGAATGGTAATAAAAACCACTTTCACCAACGCACCAACGGACGCCAATGGAATTTAATCGAATGATGTTCGTTTGATGTTCGTTATGATCAAATGTTAGACAATTCTAGTGCTTAAAATTTTTTTTCTGAAAGTTGCATGCGAAATATAATAGATACATTGTTAGTAAAGGGGCATGGCTGTGAAGAATCAGTGTTTATTTTTTCAAGTACTTTATCAGCTGTTAATATCTTAAGGAACTGTAACAATTAACCTAGTGTTTAAGCGCCTTGAAAATTTTTTAAATCTCTTTTAAATAGAGTGTGTAAGAATTCAGGAATAAAATTCTAATTGAAATGACGCGTGGAAAATATTTGATTGTATATAGCTGACATGCGTTGAGGGACTAAATCAACAAAAATGCTTTATCAAACGTGGATTTGAATAAATTAAATTCTTTCCTGCAGCGCCGGAGACGAATTCAATTTGTTGCCCTCTCTTTTCTTTAAATTCGTTAGCAAGCAGAGCGCGCATGAATATTTGACTTCCCCTTCCTACTCAGCTGTTGCTAAAGCAACATTTGCTGCATTTCTAAAAACAAAAGCTGTCGCACACTGGATTGATCGAAAACTTCCCTTCGTGGGCTTTCTCCTTTTAGTATTTATCAAAGACCTTGTTACCTCAGCTCTACTGTTTGAGTTTTTGGAAGCTGTCACTGCAGCTCTCCAACATAAATTCCTTTTTCGCTTCAATAAAAAAGGAAAATGGCGACTTCTATAATGTACGGCATGTAAAAAAAATGTATTAGTTAAATAAAATTTTTTAAAGGATTCTATTTTTTAGAAAGTTTTTAGGAAATATTCATTTCACGTCGTTACTATGATTTTTATTTA
Organism: Cheiracanthium punctorium; assembly: GCA_038373885.1. NCBI lineage: Eukaryota > Metazoa > Arthropoda > Arachnida > Araneae > Cheiracanthiidae > Cheiracanthium > Cheiracanthium punctorium. The sequence goes on from JAWZYV010011198.1 coordinate 45,772, forward strand.
ACCTTGTTAATTCAAGGCATCGACTGAAAAAATGTTTAAGTTTTACTATACCCTTAGTTGTCACGATATGATGAAGAATACTTATTTTCTGTTTAAAGCTTCTGCACATAATTTTGCACGACATTAATATCTTAGAATTTAAAGTTTTCACAGGAGGTGCTACACAGGATCGCATGTGGAGTATTAATACGATGATATATACATTTTGGTAAAGGTGATATGAGGTATAAAGTACTTCCAAGAGTATCAGACAAAAGAAAAAAAGATCCTAGATTAAAAATGAAGATCCCAAAGAATGAAAATGTAGACTTTCTTTTAAGATACACTACATCATGAATATAAGATATATATTTTTCTGTTTATGATTTTGCCGAGAAATTTGGATTTTTGCCACAGTACACAAGTATAGCCAAGGTGTCCATTCTTAATGATGGCTAACAGTTTATTTCCGAGCCATTTATGGTAGTATGGAAATGCCAGATCTCCTGCCGACTGGGGGAGAAAAAGTACTTAGCGGCATTCTTTGTGCGATGCCTGGAAGATTCGAGATGGATCGGGCTGTCACGCCCTTCAAGCAGGTGCGGGCAGGCTGACGACTAGAAGCGCACCTGGGACGGAGGAATTAGCTGCCCATGTAAAGGACAGATGATTTTTGGACAGCGAAGAGGTTGGTCATGGACTGAGAAGGAAACTCGCTCACGAGTCGAGCGGGGACTGAAATGCTAAAGGCCAGGGAAAGGCTGTTTCCCACAAATTTCCTTTCTATAATTAGTAAATATCTGTACACAGCCTTACTACACTCTAAATAGCTTAAATATATTATTTATCCAAGAGATTGTGGGCTTTTTTTACTTGTTATAATCACGACTGAGAAGTTGTAAGTTTTTCGGACCCACGTGGTCGGGTGAAAAAATGGGCTGTGGCTGAGTGACTACGCCACAGACAAATTGGTGGCACCTACCGGAGATGTTGCTTTAGAAAAATTAAAGCACGGACCCGAGCCAGCGACGGCTTCAACGAAAAAGACTTTGAATTTGACTTTCTGTGGAGAGTGATCAAGGGTTGCCTCGACTTGCCTGGAATTCGTCGATGCCTGGATTCGTTGACTTGCCTGGAATTCGTCGATATCTGGATTCGTAGACTTGCCTGGAATTCGTCGATGCCTCGATTCGTCGATTTGTCTGGATTCGTCGGCTTGCTTGGAATCTGAGGGAGGTAAATCTGGGTTCTGCTGAGAAACAGAAAGACGCCTTGGTCCCAGAAAGTTGGGCGGACGATCTGGAGAGAGAGTCCTAAAGGTCCTGATGACGACAGAAGTCTACGACGGAGGACATTGCGTCATCTTCAGAACGGGTAAGCCCCATACAACATTTTATTGCAAAGTTGAGTGTCTGAGGTTTTTTTTGTGTGTGATATGTAATAATATTTTATGTAGTGAAAGTCTGAAAATTCATATTTAAAAATTGAGCAAATAAGTACTGAATGTTATAAAGAAGGGGATAGTGGAGTTGATAATACAATCAAATGTTCAATTGCTTAAATTAAAAGATTGAAATTAAGTGGAGAATTGAAAAAAAATTGTTTTAAATGCTGTCATTTTATAATAATTCAAAAATTCAAATGACTTTTTACAATGCTAAGTAGAACATTGTTAAGTTGTAAAATGTTGGATATTCAGTAATTTTTTTTAATGTGTATACTTTCAAAATGGGTCGAAGGACCTGGTAAGCTCAGGAATATCTTTAACAGTGGATGTTAAAAATATGGAATAAAGTTATACACTCACTTCATAATTCCAAGAATTAGCTGAAATTGTGTTTTAAGTTGTGTGTAAATGTATATGATGTTTTTTGGAGGATCAAAAGAAAAGTATATTATCATCATTGTTATTATTGTATTTTGTGGTTAGGAAAAGTGCTGTATTTTAAATTGAGTATTTAAGTATGGCTTTCCTAAAGAGACAAAAAAGGTGCGTGTTGGTGCAATTCGCGGAAGATTATGAGATTCAAGTGGGAGGAAAAGAAGTGATTAGGTCTATTATTGATAGAATAGAAAAATCGGATGGGTATGATGAGGAAAAAGCTAAATTATTTCTAGAAAGGATTTTGGAGGAAAATGAACAAGAACAAGAGCGTTTAGATAAAATTGCAGAACAAGAGCGTTTAGATAAAATTGCAGAACAAGAGCGTTTAGATAAAAAAGCAGAGCGAGAATTTGAATTGGAAAAATTAAGAATCACTAACAGGGCGGAAACGAGTAGCAATGGAGAGAATAGCAATCTAGCGATAGGGGAAATTCATAGGCGGGTTAGGTTAAAGGATCTTGCCCCGAAATTCGATCCAAAAATTCTCGATATAGCTTTGTTTTTTATGATTTTCGAACGACAAGCTGAAAAAGAGCAAGTAGACAAAGATTGTTGGATGTCCCAATTAATCCCATTACTCCCACCGGAAGTAGCAGAAATTATAGTGAAGGAGCCAGTAGAGCTTAGTGATGATTACTCGCATATAAAAAAAATTCTGCTAAAGCGGTTCAGGCTAAGTGCTGCAGCTTTGAGATTAAAATTTGAGGAGCACAATAGGAAATCGGGAACTTTATGGTCTGACTTGGTTTACGAACTTAGGGGGTACTTAGAAAGTTGGCTGCAGTCAGTCGAAATCAAGGATTTTAATTCTTTTAAAGAGTTAATGCTCCCCAAGCAACTCAAAAAACGCGCTGTTAAAGATATTGTGAGGCTAAAGAGCATTATCTTGATAGCTGGGAAAATTTTAAAGATGCTTCGCAGTTTGCGGAGCAGTTAGACGAGTTCTAAAGCTTTGGGAGAACTTTTCGTCGAAGTGAATTTATAAAATTAGTGGGAAACGCGAGTTTCGCAAAGTAGATTCAGGAAATTCAAAATTCCAACCGAAAAAAGAGGAAAAGGTGGGAAAGAAGGAACAGACGGAAAACACGTTTAAGAAGGAATCTAGCAGAGAATGTGAAAAACGAAAACAGTTAGTGTGTTATTTTTGCAATCAGGCTCGTCATATGAAAAATGCTTGTGTGGAATATAAGAAATTTCAGGCCGAAGGAGTGCATAATTTGTTTTCAGAAACGGGGTTAAATGACAGTTTCGAACCCTTTTTGAGCAAAATTCGTGTAAACGGGGAGTTGAGAAATTGCTTAAGAGATAGCGGGAGCAGCATTGATATGTGCTCCGAAAGTTGGATTCCTCTCGAAAGTTTCACGAGAGAAGTCACGTGGGGTAAACAACCTTTGCACAGTGGATGCAAATGTCTACCCCTCGCGAAAGTAGTCTTGGAAGGCGATTTTGGTGAGGTAATTACTAAGGTGGCGGTGAAACCTGATGAGCTAGATCAAGGGTTTTATTTACTGGGAAACAGAAAGGCAAAATTAATTGAAGAAGCCAGGAAAAATCCATCACTTGTAAACGCAGTGATTACTAGACAACAATTAAAAACCGCTCTCGCACAAGAGTCAGGAAGGGAGAAGGCGAAAACGGTATTAGGAGACAATGTGTCCCGTGGGGAAACGGATGATTCGCTTCCCATCTCGGATAAGGGAGACATTTCTTTTCACGAGGAAAACGAAAATCTTGGTTTTCCTTCCTCCGTGGAGAAAAAGGAGGTAAAAGAACTATTGTTCGATATTGACGCGGAATAATTTGGGGTTGAACAAGAAATTTGTGAGACGCTTAGAGAGTGTTGGAATAAAGCGAAATCCGGAACGTATAAAGAATTTGGGATTCAAAATGGGAAACTGGTTAGAAATTCGGTGTCAAAAAAGGGGATTAATAAACTTCAGATCTGTGTTCCGAAAAGGTAAAGAGAACAAATTCTAAAATCGTGTCATGAGGATTTTAGCGCTCACCTCGGAGTTACGAAAACTAAGCACAGATTGTTAAGTCATTTTTTTTGGCCGAACTGTTATGTGGAAATAGAGGATTTCGTGAGATCCTGCGACCCATGTCAAAAAGTGGGGAAGAAGGGAGATAAGAAAAAGGCTCCGATGCGGTTGGTTCCGAACATTACCGAGGTGTTTTCAAAAATAAATATTGACGCTGTGGGTCCTTTGCCTATTAGTGCAAATCAAAACAAATTTCTGCTCAGTGCGATCTGCATGGCTAGTAAGTACCCAGATGTCGTTGCGGTCAAAGATATCACCTCGGGTAGTGTCATAAATGGTTTGTGGATCATATTTTCGCGAATGGGTTTTCCGAAGGAAATCCAGAGTGACTTGGGAAAACCTTTCACAAGCATTTTGACTTCGGTGTTTTTTGAACGTTTTGGGATCAAGGTTTCTCATAGTTATGTCTGCCACCCACAATCTAATCCTGTGGAACGGTTTCATTCCTCCATTAAAAGAGTGCTCAAAGTCTTGTGTTTAGAAAAAGGGGAAGATTGGGAGGATCATGCCCCTTCTGCGCTTTTTGCACTCAGAACGGTTACGCACGAAATCATTGGGTTTAGTCCGGCGGAGCTGGTGCATGGAAAAAATTAAGAAACCCCCCAAACATTGGTGTATGAAAATTGGTTGCAGCCGGAAGATTCGGACACAAATGTCGTAGAATATGTCCTTGACCTGGTAAATAGGTTTAAAAAATGGAGAGAACTGGCAGGAGAGAATAGCAAGGAAAATCAAGAAAAAAGGAAATCTTGGTATGACAAGAACGCAATGATGAGAACTTTCAAAGTAGGGGACAAAGTTTTAGTGCTAGCCACTTCCAAACCGTACAAAATGGCTGTCAGTTGGTTGGGACAGAGAGTAGTAACAAGTAAAATCTCGGAAACAAATTATTCCGAGATTTTACTTGTTAATTCCTCTGCCTGATCGAAGATCTGCCTGAACGAAGAAATAAATCAATGATTTATCATGTAAATCTCATGAAGTTGTATCATAAACGACCGGAGTGTGAAAGTTTAGAGATAGAGGAGGGGGAGGAAGAAATCCAGCAAGAAGTGCAAATCCCCTATCCTATCGCGGATGCTCCGCAGTTTGACATGCAGGAGATCATTAAGACGAATAATTTGGAGAATAGACTGACCGAGCAATTGGGGAGGTTACTGCAGGAACATCGTAAAGTATTTTCGACAGACCCTGGGACTACTTCTTTAGTCACTATGGACATAGATCTGACTAACACTGAGCCAATAAGGTCAAAACCCTGTAGGATGCCACCCCCTGGCAAATCGAGATTTTACGGGATGAAATTAACCGACTCCTAGACCTTGAAATCATTGAAATTGGACAATTTGATTATTGTTCGCCAATGATCTTGGCGGAGGTCCCAGGAAAAGACCCCGTCCTAGTGTTGATTACCGGCGCTTAAACGCCATCACGCGAACTGAGTATTTCCCTCTACCAAACATTGAAGAATTCGCAAAGAAAGTAAGCGCCGCTCCTTTCATTACGGTGATGGACCTAACCAAAGGATATTTTCAGATACCCCTAACTGAACGAGCCCAAAGATATGCATCCTTCGTGACTCCTTTCGGTATGTATAGGCCTAAAAATTAATGTTTGGTTTAGTAAATTCCCCACACACTTTTTGTAAATTAATGTCAATTCTGTTAAATTGGATGGAGAGATTTGCAGAACCATATATTGATGACATAGCTACGCATTCAAAAACGTGGGAAGATCATTTGCGGAGTGTGTTAAATGTGTTGCAGAAATTGGGAGACGCGGGGCTTACGGTAAAACCTGGAAAATGTAGATTTGCCCAGGATCATGTTAAATTCTTAGGACACAATGTGGGGTCGGGAAAGAGGTCGCCCAGCGAAATAAAAATAAAAGCAATACAGGATTTTCTTACTCCGACGAACAAAACACAAATCAGGGCTTTCCTAGGACTGTGCGGATACTATTCTCGATACGTTCCAAATTATAGTGTAATAGCAGTCCCATTAACGAATGCTTTAGCGGGAAAACAGAAAAAAGAGAGCATCGTACGGTGAGACCAGTGTGAAACGGCTTTTCATGAATTAGAAGCAAACTTGATGACTAGTCCTGTCCTGTATGCCCCGGATTTCAAAATACCTTTGTGATGCAGACAGATGCTAGCGCAACGGGGGCGGGAATCATTCTTTCGCAGAAAAAAGGGGGAGGAACACCGTGTTTTGTTCTTAAGCAAAATATTTTCAAGGGCCGAAAGAAACTATAGCACAATATAACGGGATTTAGCTGCGATTGTGCACGGGTTAAAAAATTTACACTACTATTTGGACGGGCAAAAATTTACAATTGAGACCGATCATAACCCTCTTACCTATTTGAAGCGCATGATGGGGACGAACAGTCGCCTTACAAGATGCTTTAAGTCGCCTTAGGTCGTTATGCTTACAGCAATATCAATTTCACGTCGTGCATAAGGCGAGGAAAAAGAATGGGAATGCCGACGGATTAAGCAGCCTGGCGGAGTAATCCGGAAAAAGGGTTCTCGCTATACTACTGTGTTGCCCAAAAGCATGGTCTTATTTTGTTTAAAGTATTTCTGAGAGCCATATTTAAATGTTAAAATGTGTAAATTGTTTTTAAAAAAATGTATATTACATATGTCTTAGAGTTCTGAAACTGAGGGTATGTTTCGACTAGAGTGATTTTGAAAAAGTCTAGGTCTGAATTTCATTTATAACAGAACTTTTTTTTGTTTGTTTTTTTGTAAGTTGGGATGGCTTTGTCTCTTGATTTTGTTGTGGGGCTACCCACCTGAACTCTTGCAAAATTTTCCATGTGGTACTTGGAAAATATGTTTATGGGGGGAGGGCTGTGGCAAAGCCAGCTCTGCTGCCCACTGGGGGAGAAAAGCACTTAGCGTCATGCTTTGTGCCATGCCTGGAAGGTTCGAGATGGATCGGGCTGTCACGCCCTTCAAGCAGGTGCGGGCAGGCTGACGACTAGCAGCGCACCTGGGACGGAGGAATTAGCTGCCCACGAAAAGGACAGATGATTTTTGGACAGCGAAAAAGGTTGGTCATCGACTGAGAAGGAAGCTCGATCACGAGTCGTGCGGGGACTGAAATGCTAAAGGCTGTTTCCCACAAATTTCCTTTCTGTAATTAGTAAATATCTGTACATAGTCTTAACACTGTAAATAGCTTAAATATATTATTTATCCAAGAGATTGTGGACTTTTTTTACTTGTTATAATCACGACTGATTAGTTGTAAGTTTTCCGGACCCAAGTGGTCGGGTGATAAATTGGGCTGTGGCTGAGTGACGACGCCACAGTAGATATACAGAACAAAATGAATAGGACAAAATAAAGTATACCTGTGAATGCTGTAATAAATTACCTTTAATAAATTCAATTTACTATAAAGCGATACTAAGTTTGAGAATTCCTGATTTAATAAATATATCATTTTTAATAACATAAAATATTTATACATAAGTAGAAAAAGTAAATTAACTGACTTTCTGTTTCCCGCAATATAACTTTTTAAAAATAAACAGTAGAACCTGTATTCTTACATTAAAGCTAAGTGTTTTCTGCTAAATCTCAAGTTTAAAATTATCTAATATTTCATATTTTTTCGAAAATAAAAATTTCATAAAATTTTTAAATTATTGAAATTGTATTGATTTATCATGCTATAAGATAAAATCTTTTAGACCCATATCAAATCGGAGGTTAGAAAATAAATATAGTTGCAAAAAATTCTGTTAGTTTTTAGGGGTTCGTACTTGAAATGTTCCAGTAATCAGTCCAGTTAACATGATGAAACACAAATTTTATCGGTTCCAGAAATTCGGGGAACAGTCTTCAGTACAGAGTTCACATAAATTGATAAGAAATAACCTTGTTTTATAACAATCAGCAGATCACAGAAACGTCCTCAATTGCTGTATTTACCATGCACAAAAATCCTCCCACAGGCTAAATTCAGTGGAAAATCTTCGAGGAAAACTCACAGCTGCTCTTCAGTATACGACAATAAAAAAATCACGAAAAGGTTTCAAAATTATGCAAAATTAAGCTTCGAGAAACAAACAAAAGCTCCACAGCAAAATGACTCAGAGCGATGTGGCAGTGAGCTTTACGTGCTTTCATTCAGAACCAAACATCTGAAGAAACCCGCTTGGTAAAAAATGAAACTGGAGCCAAATATGATTCCTCAAAACTGAAGTTAGCTCAGCGATATCGCCAATATTTCGCGAGATATTGCCAAACCCTGCGTAAAAAAAGGGGGCACCTAAAACTTCCTATCTTGCGTTCTAGTTAACCGATTTTCATGCCACAAAATACAATTTTAATTATTTAACGTTTAGATTTGTAACTATGTGACTAGCTACCCATCAGCGTAGCCAGGGGGTTGCTGATGGGGCTTCCGCGAAATGAGTAAACTAAGATGCTCCGTGGATGCTAAATGGATCCGTGGATAATTTTGAAAGTTGCCCTTGAGATAGTCGAGGTTCATCTACGGACGTAAGAAAAGCATAATTTTTTTTTTCAAATTATGTTTTTTTTAACTGCACAAATTTTGAACTCGATTTATAAATTTCGATTTTCCCGTTTTTTTTATTAAATTTATTTGTATATGCAAACATTTTTATGCCAAAAAGAGGGCTCATTCCCCCCACTCCAAAAAAAGATGCGTTACATCACTTTTTATAAGTTACATTGCTCTCCAGTTTTTTGAATACTCAGCCACACCCGAAAAAAATCCTGGCTGCGCCACTGTACCTACCGCAGGCGATATACTAAGCTACAGAAAACTTTTTTAATAGAAACAAACGCAGGACTATTACAGGAAATAGGTTAATTCGTAGTAATAAGTACATTTTGAATTTGCAGAGTAATAATTTAAAAGCAAGATAATAAATTTTTATACAAATTGGAACATGTAATGTATTAATTACTATGAAACATGATTAATTTTATTTTATTCTTTTATATCTCATATTCATGCACTGAAATTCTTGATTGCGCTAACTGTAAAATGACTGCTGAAGTTGCAGTAGCACGTGAAGTAATGAGATATCTATTTCATTAAATTTCATAGGCCTACGCAATAATTTATAAATTGTTCGCTAATGCTATGTTACTTTTAACCAAGCAAGGGGCAGTTGGGTGAGAAATCCTTAAAATGCTGTACTTTGGATGACAATTCATTTATTGCCCTTAATGGAGTCGTACGCATTTTCCAAAGCCATGAACCAATAAAACATTGACAGGATTTAAATGCACGGGCATTTATCCATTTACGGGAATGAATTTTCCTAAGCTGACTTTGCTCCCGTATCAGTGCATGAACGTCCTCTGAACTATAAAGGCCTTCCCGACGCTGTAGATGTAAGCCAAGATGACAATTTTCAAAGAATTCCAGATTTTCCAGAGAATACCCTAGCAGCAATCTTTGCTCGGGCTTTACCAGGCCTATGATCGGTGCATCGGCTATTCATCGCCTGATCATTACTGATCCTCCTTAATTTTTCGTATGTTCATCTTTTCCCAATGATCGAATCTTTACACTGAGATCTGATAGGCGCTTTCAAGATTGCGAAGGGTAAAGCGAGCAAACAGGTTTATATCGGTCTTTCTACCAAGTAGCCGAACGGCTCGATATCTCCGTTCCTTCATTAATGTGCAAAGAGCATCATATGCTCACCATATGTTTGTTTTAAGGTTGCTGATTGGCTAAGCCATTACGCGGGAAGACAAGACAGGCGACTAAATGCTGAATCATGTTGTCCTCTTCCTGCTCTTAGCTTTGTCGTGTTCTGTATGCATCTATCTTGTGCTAGCTAAAAGGGCACCTTGCCTTAGTCAATCTCTGTCAAAGAGGGGAGACAAGGAATATTTTTTTAAAACAAAATTTGTCAGCGACTAAAAATTCTGGAAGTTTCCTGAAAAAGTGCGAAATTAAAATATATATATAAGAAATTTTCCTTTGTGTAAATTTTTAATGACATTTCATTCAAAAACTTGCATTCTTCCCTAGAACAGCCTTGAAGAAAAGGACATTTAGTTATAAAATTATATATGCATATGAAAGTACATGAATTAATTGATACAATAAAAGAAATAAACAAGCTAATACGCAAATCAACGATATATGTGCCAATTTTTATCGATTGCTCAGTTTAAAATTTTCACCAAAGGTCATAGGATTCACATCTTAAGCTGCAAGGCGTTTGCTCTTCCGAGATGAATATACCCAGCTAGAAATGCCTTCACATTTTTTGGAAAAAAAGTATAGATTTTGTACAATTTGTGCATAAAAAGTGGATATTTTTTAATATTTTGAAAGCATACACTTTTTGTCCAAATTATATACAGTTTTTATGCATACTAAAGAGTGAATAGTCTATATTGTCAAAAATTGTGCACAAAAAATGTATACTTTTCAAAGTATTCAAAATATTCACTTTATATGCAAATTTTTTGCACAAGAAGTGCAAACATTTTCTAGCTGGGATTTAAGCAGTTTGAACAGTTTTTGCAAAATCTCAAAATGTAATCCAAATTTTAAGAAACTTTAGGGACATAGTTTAAATTGTAGCTATCGTGTCACTAAATTTTGCTTTATTCACTTAAGTCGTATGTGATGCGCCGGCAAAAATTTACGCAGTTTGAAACGATTTTCACAAAAAATCTCAAAATCTATTTTTTTAATCCGACGATTATAGCTTAAGGTAAGTGATTACCTATCATGTCAGTAAATTTCATTCCTTTCGCTTTAGTCACTTTTACATGATGTGCGAACAAAAATTTACGCAGTTTGAAACAATCTTCGAAAAATCTCAAAATCTATAGAGATTTTTAAAATATTCATTATAATGAATATTTTTTAAAAATTCGAAGCCTATAGTTTAAGTCGAGTGACCACCTATCATGTCAACTAATTTTATTTCATACGCTTCAGTCAGGTTTACGTGATGTGCGAATAAGAAAAGACAGAACGAGAGACATACAAACTTTTTTTAACGGCCGTACACAGGTCCCAAATGCTCAAAACGGATAGAAATCGCAAAATGTTTTTAATTTTGAGTAGTTTACAGGAAAAGTCTAGTTTTATTTATTTAGAAACTTAAATGTTCCAATTCCGAACTTGTGAAACAACAATCACTTCAAATTTTTGTCTCGCCAGTAACGAGTCAGACCCCCGTCTAGTGGTTAGAATGCCCGGCTACCAAGCGTTAGTTCTCCAGTTCGAAACCAAGTCTCAGTAGCTTGAAAAATGAAGTTCAGATGGCAGCATTAAAATTCAAAGAGAAGAGGAAGAAGTTCGAATTTGCTTTTTTTTTTTTTTTTACTTTTAAAAAATTTTATCTAGCTGGGATATACCCCAATTTTTATCGATTGTTCAGTTTAAAACTCAGTTCAAAGGTCATAGGCTTCACATTCCAAGTTGCAAGGTGTTTGCTCTTCCGAGATGAATATAACCCCAATCGTATCGGCTTTACAACGGCTCTACGCCCAATTTTCCCCCCTTGCCGATGATCCAACCCTACTATTCGGGAGAGGACATGCCCGAGCAAAATCCGAGATAAGAGCCTTCGACGCGATGAAGAACATTGCATGGCGAGCGCTGCGCGTCCTCCCTGTCCGATCATCGGCATTTCAGGAACCGATGAGCGTTTGCTACTAGGGTATTGAAACATCTTCACAACAAATTGCACCGGAAGAAATTAATGAAGCAGGCCCAAGTGCAGGAAAAGTAATTACTCTTCAAGAAATTAAGACCATTTGCCTTAGCACATCCAAGAGATCCTTCTAAACCTAGGCAAAAGTCAGGGAGATCTTCTATCTACATGGATACTCTTGAGAACAATGCCCCTGACTTAACTGAGAAGCATAAAATAAATTTCCAAGGGAAAAAAAAACACAGGAGATCTACGCAAGACCCACAATAAGGGGTTTGCCTTCTATAAATGAAAAAAATTTCTCTTTTGCAATCCCATGGAACTACGATATCTGCTTCCATCTTATAAAATATGTATTGCGGTATTCCACAGACAGTGCTTATTGGTGCAACATCTAGATGTAGATATCTATTCAAGTAAAGAATAATGTACAATGTCCCCTTGTTTACGGTGACTTTAGCGTTTACCTTGAACTTGACGCGAAAACTGATGAGTAAAATGCCCGCTGCCCAGATCAGAGCCACTGCTTATGAAACCATTGAGAAAAGATATCCCGGTGACCTCTCGTCCTTGTTAATACTTACGAATCCATTTTTGAGAGAGGTATTGGAACCGGTGCAGGAATCTATTGTTACCATTTTGCTTCCTATCAAGCAGTAGAAATATATACTACCAGTTTCGATGGTGGAGTTGAAGCGATATTAATAGCTCTGAATCCATTGAGTGCATAAAACTAACATTATTTCAAAATTTAATAAAATTTTGCCAAAAGCCGCCAAACTGACACTAGTTCGGAAATTTTTGGACACAGCCGAAATGGTGATTGACCAGACTTATTGGATGTATCCTTAATGCATTGAAAGCCTTCTGCTTAAATTCGTTAATAAGTTACCCAGTCGATTGCATTAAGAGGCATTGCAGGGCAAACCGGGCAAAGAAGAAAAAAGTTTTCATCACCATCTCAAAATTTCATGGATTTTTTTTCGTGTGTTGCATCACCCAAGTAAAGAACAAATCTGAAATATTTTTGATTAGCCTCATTTAGTTTTGGAGTTATGGGGGTCAAAGTACCCCAGAGGAGTGATGTACACTCATGTCCATAAATTAAGGATAATTCAGAATCACACAGAAATTGATCTCTAAAATAAAAATTTCACCTGTGGAATGATCACACACATCTTGAAGAAGAATATGCAAATTACAGGAAACCACCAGATGGCGTGGATGGTACGTCACAATGACGAGACTGTAAGAGAGGGGTATATAAGGAATGGTGGCAATGAAGTAAAATTGTTCACAAGCGCTGTGAAAGCCTTTCAGTCCAAAAACCGCATAGTTATGGCACAAAGGAGGCATTTAGATGATGTTTTACGTGGCAGAATTATCGTACGACTGGAATGTGGACGTACCCAGCTGGAAGTATCCGAGAAACTTGGAATCGCCCAGAGTGTCATCTCCAGGCTTTGGCAACGATTCCAAGATGATGGTAATGTGAGTAGACGTTACAGCACAGGTCGCCCCCGAGTTACAACGCCGAATGAGGACCGCTATTTGGCAGTTACTGCCAAAAGAAACAGACGGAGTACAGCATCAGACCTGCCTCGTCAGCTCTCTTCAGCTACCAGTACGACAGTTTCAAGGCAGACCGTGTACAGACGCTTAGGGCACATTGGTCTATATGCTCGTAGGCCTGTCAGATGTGTTCCACTTACCGCAACTCACTGTCGCCTGCGATTAACCTGGAGTAGAGAGCATGCATTGTGGACACCGCAACAGTGGTCTTGTGTGATGTTTTCCGACGAGTCCAGGTTTAGTTTGGAGTCTGATTCTCGCCGGACATTCATCTGGAGAGCGCCAGGTACCCGTTACCACCAAGAGAACACAATTGAAAGACACTGTTACGGTGGTGCAGGATGGCTCGTTTGGGGAGGAATTATTCTTGGTTCCAGAACTGACCTGCATGTTCAGAGTGTAACGATGACAGGCCACATCTATCGGGATGTCATTCTGGAACAACGTGTACGTTTGTTTCGGGGCGAGATGGGTGCTGAATTTGTGTTTATGGATGACAGCGCCCGTCCTCACCGTGCAAACATTGTAGACGAATGCCTTCAATCGGAGGATATCACCCGTATGCATTGGCCAGCATACTCACCGGACTTGAATCCAATAGAGCATGTGTGGGATATGCTTGGCCGACGAATTGCAGCCCGTCAACCCCCTCCCACCTGTCTACCGGAACTTCGGAGTGCATTGCTTGATGAGTGGTGTAATATTCCCCAAGATCAGATTGATCATTTGATACTCAGCATGCCTAAGCGTTGTCAGGCCTGTATTGCATCGTCCGGGAGACATACTCCGTATTAACCATCCTACTAACCATGTTATACTGTTTTTTGTAAATAGGTTCTTTTTTGAAATTTGGTCAAGGGAGTAAAACTTGCAATTTTTATTAATTATGTCAAACATATAGCATCTTTTTTGCTCTTTACTTTTTGTTTAATAAATAGACTTTACAAATAAGTCAAATTTGTTTTGCTTCTTTCTCTTTCTTTGCCTGAAATTCATTATCCTTAATTTATGGACATGAGTGTAGAAATAATTTAGGGCCATTGAAAATTGAATTGAATTTGGCCAAATTGAAAATTCATCCGAAAATAGTGATTGTCCCCAAATAAGCCCCCCACAAATACCCCGAATTTCATAAAAATACAGTTTTTAAGAATGCTTTAAATCTTGGCTCTGACGTGATACAGAAAAAGTTATTGCACATTGCAGTAATATATCTTCATATAAAGTGAATCCAAGGTTAAAAGTTTTTGGAGGCCCCCTCAGTACGGGGCTCCAAACACGGTCCTTAATTCTAATTTATGCAATTTCGAAGGATTGGTACAGCTGGCGCCGCCTTCCTATAGGCGAACTATTGGCATGGTGATGTAGTATCAACCTACACTGCAAAAAATATTCCTGTAAATCAACAGAAAAAGTCTGGCAGCAAAAAGTTGCCAGAAATATTCTGTAGGCAGAAATTTTCTGTTGCCAGGAGCTGTATGTTATATGACAGAAAAATTCTGTTCCCTACAGAAATTTTCCGTATACATATAAAAGTCGTTTCCAAGCAGCGTTTTACAGTTGATTTCTGTATACAGAAACTATCTGTAAGGGTTACAGAATCATTCTGTTGAATAACATTTATTACTGTCGACAGAACATTTCTGTATACAGAAATTTTCTGGCAACTTTTTGCTGCCAGTAATTCTTCTGTATACAGAAAATTCCTGTATACAGAAATTTTCTGGCAACTTTTTGCAGCCAGTAATTCTTCTGTATACAGAAACTTTCTGTACACAGAAAGATGTTACATTCTGGCAAAATTTTGCTGCAGTTTTTCTGTTAATTTACAGAAATAGTATTTTTAGTTATTTCATATATTACTATCATATTTCTCCAAATGTTTAAATTTTTTTATACAGATGCTTTAAAAAAATTAATAAATTTACAAAAATATAATAGTAATACATAAAATAAATATAATACCAGTAAGTAGTCTGGTATTATTTATTTTATTATTACTATTATATTTTTGTAAATGTATTAAAATTTTTAAATATATGTATAAAAACATTTAAACATTTGGAGAAATATAATAGTAATATAGGAAATAACTAAAAATACTATTTCTGTAAATTAAGAGAAAAACTGGCAGAAAAATGTTCCCAGATTGTAAAATCTTTCTGTAAAAGTAGCCATATTTTATAAATAAGTAACGTTACCAGCATAACTGTTGGTGGCCTTATGATGACATGTAAAAGTGCTTAGTTCATTTACTTAACTTTTTGTGTATATTAAACTACTGATAAACAAAATTAGAAATATTTCTGACAAGAATAAAAATTGATTTGTCTTTTTTTAATCACTGAATCTGAACTTTTTGTGTTCAAAATCTGTACCTAGAGATATAAGTATACTCATGCTTTAAAATAATCTTAATAGACACAAATAACTCTTCAGTTCAACAGTAAATTAAAATATTAAAGGTCTGAATTAAACATTCTGTGTGAGTAATAATTGAGAGCTGTTTCAAGAACACGAGTACTTACCGGAGCCGCAACTACTGTATACAACACCGGGGGCAAACCTTAATTAGGGTTCCCCTCCCAAGGAGCGATAATTGATCTTGGCACCCCCTTTAGCACAGCACCCGCATCATGTGCCCCACATACTTCAACAAGAGAAATAAGCATTCTTTTCCCATGAAAAGATAGGAGGATGAGTGTATTTGTAATGAAAATTTTTACATATCATTTATAAACATGCCATTAGAGCTCTAAAGCAAAAAATTATCTATAGCAGAGCTTGACAACCTGCAGTCTGTCTCCTTAGATAAAAAGGAGAAAGAAAATGAGGGAATTTTACACTTTTCCTATCATTTTAGAAATACACAAAGTATCCGATTTCCAGTATAATGAAACATTGTAGAACTCAGCAGCAGATCAAAAGAAAAATATGGGGGGAGAAAACAAATGCTGAAAATTTCACTTTTTATTTTCCTTTAGTTCACGCTTATTTTATTTATTTACTGTTTTTTTTCTTTGGTTAGAATCTGGCAACTAAATAATTGTTTTATAAATAGTTGGCACTAAATTGCGGGATAAAAATTTAAGCATAGGTATCATAATAGTGAAAAACAAATGAGGAATTATCCAACATCAGAGAGCATTTTCTCTGCTCTGCTAGGGTTCATTTTAGAACTACACATTTTAGAAAGCGACACAAAAGCGATCTTCTTTCAAAAATAATAATAATAATAATTCTTATTTATATAGTCAAAGTTGAAATTTTGAATTGATCATGCTCGAGTTATCCAAGTTTTGCTGTATTAATGAAAACTACACTCAATACTTTTAATCTTGTTCTCTTAAATTAAAAATAACTCATTTTAGATTCTATTTTAAACACTACAGTTACAAGAATGCATTGTTGCCATAAGTTGCTAAATTGAACCATTAAATGAAAGTCACTTCTAGAAAAACTCTTGAAAATAAATGAAAATGCATAAATATAAAACAAATAGAGCATTAAATGGTGCATTAAAAAATAATCCGATTTTGAATGCTATTGTAGCTATTTTGCATTTTTTTTTTTTCCAAATGTGTAGCAACAGAGTTTTCAAAATTATCTGGAACCACACATACACTTTACTACTAGCATAGGTAGTGACGCCTGGTATTCTCGGAAAAATCCAAACCATTTAGACTTAAAAGTTACAAAATTAGTTAACTAAAATTATTAGCTACACTGTAAAAAAAAAAAAAAAAAAAAAAAAAAAAAAAGAAAAAAGAATCGGAAGTGTTACCTTAAAATATGGGGCAGCTCTTGTATTTTAAAATTGCAGGAACGTTTCTGCACTAGGCGGGTACAGTATTTATAAATGTTTCTGCATATTTTGGAAAAATATTTAAATATTTTCCAATTTTTTTTTTTTTTGCAAAGGTTTCCAGATAAAAGGTGAATAGATGTTTAAAATTTCAGTATATTTCGGGGAAAATATTCAGTAACCCCTCTTCTTATTTCACAAAGGTTTGCGAATTAATATGCAATATTCCTATTAATAAATTGAATTTTATTAATTTTAATGAGTTTTAAAATAAGTGTTTAACTTATGACTGCTTTTTTTGCAAAAGAAAATCTTAAAATATGAAAAAGTAATTTTTACTATCATAAAGTCATAAAAAAAAAATCTTAATAAATTACAAATCTGATCTTGGTTCCCTGAAATTTGTCATACTAAAATTGTACATTGGATTTCTTTTCCCTCTCTATGAATCTCAAACAAAATAAAAGGTTCTTTATAGAACCTTTTATTTGTTTGAGACAGTTTTCAGAGAGGGTGAAAAAATATTATTAGCTTACTTTCAGCAGTTCATTTTATACTTAAGAAAAAAACTGGAATAACTCCACTGACTTTGCAAACTCTTGATCCTTACCAAGCATTTAAATAAATTTAATCAGCTCAATCAAATGTAGTATTCAGACACTAGTGTACTTCAAATAATTTGAGTGTATAGGCCGCAATGTATAAGAATAATTTTTTGTAGCCCTATAAAAATGAAAAAAAACTGCAAGCTCTCCGCATACTAAAATCTATACAGTGTGCAAGACAGTGACCAATAATATGCGTACCTAATTGAGCAAGCACTCTTTAGATGCTACTACACTTTCAAGAATTTGTGCCATAATGTATAAGAATATTTCGTAGCACTGTACAAAACATCTGTGCTCTACCCACACCAAAATCTATACAGGTTGTGTGACTGTGACCTATGAAATTTATTAAAATGCACCATTTAGGCACTAGCGCACTATAAATGATTTGCATCTGTAGGCCGTTATGTATGAGAATATTTTTTTTTTTTTGTAACCCCGTGAACAGTGATCGCAACAACACCTCTAGATGTGAATATTTCACACCTTAGAAATTTCGGAATGTGTGTTTTTACACATTGTTTTTCCATATAAAATTAGGTATATTTTGATAAATAATTATGATTTGCTGATTTTAAATTTAAAAAATCAATTTTTGTACTAGTTTTTGTTGAATTGACATTTATGTACCTAGATATAAAATCAGTTATTATTTATGTGTCAAATGCTATTTAATTATGTATTTGAAAATTTAGCATGTTCGTTGTTTTAATTACTTGTTTGGAACAGAAAATACTTCTAAAAAGGTTAAGGAGTATTTTTACTCATCTGAAAAAATCCTAGATGGATCACTGCCCATGAACAAATTATCAGCTCTATGCACATCAAAATCTATGCAGGTCATGTGATCGAAACCTATAACATACATAACCAATTAGCACTCAATTGAATGCATCATTCAGACACTAGCACACTTTGACACCAGCACACTTCAGACACTAACACACTTAGGCCTATAGATAGAAATGAAGAATTTCTATCCATAGGCCATTAATTTTTTTTGTATCCCTGTAAAAAATTTTAAGTCATATATACACCAAAATCAATAACGTTTTCTCAATCGAATGCACCATTTAGGAGCTATCGTGTTCACTCATACACACACAGATACATGCTCAAAAAGTTAAAACAGATGAAAAAAAATTTTCTTAGTAAAAGTTTTCAACAAATTATATATGCCATAAAGTATTTTATTTTAGAAAAGTAGTATATACATTACAAATTATCTTTTCTAAACATTCATAAGTAAGGCAATACAGATACACAGGACTTCTCTCTGCAAGTAAATTGATACATTTCCTGAAAAAAAGAAAAAGTAAAATCAGATACATTTAAAAATATATTTGATAAATTTGCTGGACGATTCCACCATTATGTGTGCGACATCTGTAAACTGCTTTTCTTTAACTCCTTTTTCATAACTCAGCATTGAAAAATCAAGTATCAATATTATCTTGCTTTACATCCTTTTATAAAATGAACATATACACAATAAATATAATTATCTGCAACATTTTATATTTAATTATTAATTTTATAAAATTTGTAACATGTGTGAAAACTTATGGGTAACACACAGACATTGGAACTGTCCTGCTCAGCAAACTCCTAAATAAAAAAAAAAAATTCATTTTTATACTCTATGACACTATAGGTTCCCGACCGTATGATTATGTCTTTGGTTATAGTGAGCCTCTGGGGAGCAGCAAATTTTGTTCACTAATTTTATTTGATTTGAAGTCACCCCTGCAGGGAGGGCGAGATTTTGGAGATTTAAGGCGAAGAGCCGTTATCTCACTTGTTCTGGAGTTCGTTCACTATATCCAAAGTTCTGATGTCCAATAACAATAAAACAATACTTAACTAGAAAATAGAATTTTATACAAGTACTGAATGTTTATTAAGTAAATCAAACATAATGGATTGCATTTATAAGTCTAGAACTAGTTAAGTAAAATAAACACAATTAATCGCATTTATGGAAATAATGTATATTCCATTCAGTTGGAAAAAGGAGCTGTCGCTTTTAAGATATATTCATTGAGGATGGAAAATGAAATCGTCTTAAGTCAAGACGAAATTTCAACTTTTAGTTCACTTTTGTTAATGAATGCTTTTAAAGGATAGGATGGATTGCAGCATTGAAAAAGTTATGACCCCCTCCCCCCCTTGTTTAATATAATCAACTTAGTCTAGACACTGGCAATTCACCTGTACAGTGGTCACCACTTATTTAGGTTAGTGGTTTATCCTGTGAGCCGCTTATTCTGGTCAAAATTGTTATGAACAGAACAAAATGGCCAAACAGCACTGTCCACCGTTTACCTCGGTAGTGAGTGCTGCTTTATCCAGTTAAGTAATCTGGAGATTAGGTAAAATTTCGACGCAATTAGCTTTTAGGGTCAGCCAGTCAAAGATGTCTCATATTTGTGTGGAGGTGTTACAATAATTCAATCAAAACAATTGTTAATACACTTAATAGAATTTTAATAAAAATAATGGTCAATTTGACACCCTCAACGAATCAGGCACCCGATGATGATGACAATGGTGTGCACCTGAACCATATGAGTAGATTCGCTGAACACTACAAACATTTTATGTAGAAAATTTGAGGAGAACAACGTAAATGGTTACCTCTTTTCATCACTAAGTTAAATTCAGTTTGCGCTAAAATACAATATACCCTTAAAACAGCCTTTAATCTCAGATTTCCCCCCCAAGAAGTTGTAATAGTTATTTTTTTTTCTTTATTCTTAAATAAATATGTTCATATGTCAAACTATTGAATAATATAGTTTATATATTTTGATTTAATTCACAAATTTTTTTATCTTAAATATTTCATACTTTGTGTCTCTTACTTTTACTTTGGTCCTGCCGTTTATTTCGGATTTCGGTTACTCCAGCCAGTTTCAATCCATTTCGATGTAACTGGAATAAGTGAGGACCACTGTATTTCGGAACAGGAGCTTGATAATCTTTCTCTCTACTTGAACACTAAAGAGACACTCTTCGTGGGAATAGAACAACATTACCCCTACTGTCCAAAAATTTTTAAGTTCACTATAACGGAAGTCGTGGTTCATTAAAACTGAAAAATGCTATGTGCATTTCTAATGTATGTGAGTCAGGACTAAGGAAATGTGTTCACTATAGCTGAAAGTTCTCTATATCCGGACTTGACTGTACATATAAATTAAAAAAGCCACAGCATTCTCTGTGTATAAGTTCTAGGGACTTACAGAGTCTTTCGCTGACATTTTTCCTTTTTAGATAATGTAACAAAATAATGAAAGCATTTACAAGTCTAACATAGGCATAAAGAGGGGTTCACAAGTATGATTAAGGATTTAAAAAAGGCGGTTCTGGAACCCAGCGATTCAGAAGAAAGAAAAAAAAAGAGTTTACAATATACGCTATAGCACTTCAGCATGATCTCTGCATACGAAATTACCAAAAGCTTAATATGAGGTATGATCCAAAAGTTTAGGGACAACGTGTAAAATTCTTTACCCTGAATAGTTCACATCACCGAAGTACTACATCCACCTTCAAAGTAGTCACCTTGGACGACGATACACTTCTGCCAACGTTCGTATAATTTCTGGAAGCCATTTTCCTCAACCTCCCGTAAGGTTTTTTGCAAAGCTGCTTTCATCTCTTCTGATGAAACAAAACAACATCCCTGTATTATTTTTTTTTAATTAATGAGAACAGGTAAAAATCACATAGGGCTAGTCGGGTGAATAAGGGAATGGGAATAACCTGGGTACTTATAGACTTTGTCAATTAAATCACCCAATATTGTCATTAGTTATTCTTTTTGTTCAGTAATCAACAATCGAGGGACAATGTGCTGGGACACTTGGTGTATGTTGAGATCTTCCATTGGAATGCACTGGCAACTTGTATATAAGTGTCTAGACTCTGCAATTTCTACAAGTGTTTGACGGCGATCTTTTCAAACACATTCAAGACACCAATGAAACATTTTCTGTATTCCATGAAGTCGAAAGTCGGCCAACATTGTCCAACGATTCTCGGCCCTCTTTAAAATGCAGATGCCATTCATAAACCTTTGATCTTGTTATGGTAGATTCATCATACACATTTCTTAGCATTTCCAAAGTCTCTATTGGTGTCTTACCTAACTGTTGACAGAATTTAATGATACAGCACTGCTCAAGAAAAGCCAATTTTCTTATATCACCAAGCTAAGAAAACTAACTGACTTTGGAAGGTAACAGCTGTGAGTGCTGTTCGTCCGCATGACATGGGATAAATCAACTCAGTCAGGTAGGGGTAGGTTGGGAGAATCCTTTCCAAGCAATTTAACTTTAGGTACTTGCTTTCGCCACATCATCAGGAATAACCACAGTCCCGGAATTTTTGGATCATACTATGTATAAGCTAATATAAAGCTTTCAGCATAAAATGCACACATAATCAATACTCTCCTTAATTGTCATTTTAATTGTAAATAAAATATAACTTTTCAAATTTGTAATTAAATACTAAATAAAGATTAATTAAAATTCATTTTATATTATTCATAGGTAAAACACACAAGAGTATATTATATGTAAAACTAAAAAATCTTGGTCATGAAAAAATACCTTTTACAAAGTTAAACACTAATAGCAGCATGCTTATATTTTGCAATATTAATAATTTAATAAATATGCTATGATAAATGTAATTAATCTGGTAACTATGCTTAATCGCATCAAGCTTTGAGTTTTACAAAACATATTTAGCAGTTTTTCGAAATTATGTTTCTAATTGAGGATCAGAAAAAAATCCTCCTATCCCCACCCCACCCGATAAAGAAAAGTAGAAAACCATGTCAAGTAGTGTTACCCAGTAGAAAAGTCTGCATTTCTGTAATATTATTAAATATATTAGAGATTATTTTTCACTCATCTTATAATTCAATGACTTAGGATATTTTATAATATGAAATTAACATATTAAAGTATAACTAAGCAATATTATTTGTAAGTACATTTAAAAATCTGTTAAAAATACCTTTTTTCTCTTGTTCTGAAATTATTTAGCTGAATATGGCCAAATATCTGTTCAGTATTCAGCCTACCAAATTCACCAGTGTAGAGATGTCCTGTGTCAATTACAGTTGACGTTGCATTACTAGAAAGAAGCTTTATCTGATTGAGCCATCAAATCGGAGGACACTTCCCCCTATGCATGTTAAAACACAGGTATAAAAATCACTTGCAGACAGTAGGCCACAAAAAATTTAAAGGTATTGCACAAGAGCAAATCAAGCAGTGATATCATAAACGATCAGTTTTTTACACTTGGGGCTGTTATTTTGGTATTAATAACAATTTCTGGGATTATATTTGTTTCTTAAAAGAAAAGAATTCCTTAGGATGATTTTTCAAGAATTTTCAGGTAATCACAAGAAAAAAATAATTATTAAGTGTCTAAAGCATTACAACAATCAAAATTATTTGTTTCTTCCTCCTACATACCTACCAACATTCCGTTATTGAAAATCTTACAGAACACAATAAAAATCAACTAAAGATTAAATGTTTATCCTTACAATACAGTTAATTATAAATATCAATTTTATTAAATAAAAATCAAAGCAAGTTATTTAGAAATCTTTTTTCATAGTATGAAAATCAGTTATGATTTTTATAAGCTGATTAATGGAAATACAAATTTATATCAACATCTGTAAAAGAAAGTCATAAATGATCAACATACCTAAATTTGTCATAAGACAGATTGTTATTATTTATGAGTGTTCAAATGTGAGAGGAAAATATATATGATACACCCCGCTAGCAAGTGGGGACATGCAACCAGTGTTATATATATCAGTCTCAAATAATATCCAATTTCAAATCTAAGGCTCGCCAAAGTGCCAACATACACCATTTTGCAAGATTTTTTTCAGGGAATCATTCGAAGCATCGACTTAACAGCAATCAAAATGAGATATATCTGTCACTTATATGGTTCGATCACCATAAAGTAAAGCAGGCATTCATTTGAAAAGTAGCAGCATTTTAAAAATTATAAACTATAACGAGTTTTATCATTAACTCTGATGTACTAAATGCAAAGACTTCAATTGGCGGAATTCCCCCAACTTAAATCAATTTACTGAATTTGGTGAGAATTCTGAAGATAGATCGCTTGAAATCCCTTAATAACTGCATTATTTCTGATCAGATAGTTAAAATTTAACGCTGGATTCTACTAAAACCTATACACTTATTTTCAAAAATGCTATTTCCTTAAGCTCTCAGTACATTGCGCCAAGCCTAAAACTGTGCAAACCACTAGAACTTACTTTCTCAAAATCGGCATATCAGCCATTTTATCTTTTGCCAATTTAACAAATTTTACATAATAGCCTCGGAAATCTTCAATCCTTATTATTTTGCATACAAAACATGTCATTCCTGCTCTGATTTCCCATGCAAATGATATTATAATTAAAAAAATAACTTTACAAAAATAAACTAACAAAAAAATCATTATTATTCTTTTATTTTTACTTATTTAAGAATTGAAAACATTTTATTCGACAAAATTGCAACACATGACAACCACGATGCTCATTTCACACGTTTTTCACTATGGGAATGGGGGTTACAATTATGGAAAGCATAATAAAATCTCAAACTCTGGGAACGGGTGGACTTTCAAAGTTTTGAAGTGGACTATCATTTACTCTATATTATTTTACACATCTGTGCAAAATTTCAGGCTGATTGGTCCGTTTTTGGGGATTTGTATATGGTCTAAACCCACAAACACAGTTTCATTCTTATTATTACTTAGATTTCTGTGTATCAAAAGCATACATTTATAAAAAACATTAGTTAAATTTACACATTTTACAACATTTAAGCTATTAATAAATGGTGGTATCTATGACAAGTTAGAGAGAAAATGGAGTTTCTGCTGTATAAGCAAAAAATCAATCATATCTTTATCTCATACGGTTTTCAATTTAATAAATTTACAAGCATAATTTAGCTGAACATTAGTGACTGAGGTACCAAAGTTTAAAAAATTATGTTTTTAAAAATTTTGTTGAATAAAAACACTTCTTTCTAAAAATCTTACAATAATGCCAATTAGATTTATAATAATCTTACAATGTAATCAATTTCTTACATTAAACCTTACATGTTGGCAGCAATGCTTCTAGCATAAATAATGTTAATTCATTAAATCAAACACAGTTCCACATTAAATTCTGCATATAAAAAGTCAAAAATTATTTCAAGGGTGAAATGAGTTTTTAAAAAAACACGGTACTAACGTATTATCCTGCCAAACTATTTTTCCGTCAAATGAGTTGCCAATCGTATTCAAAACCATTGATAATTTCATACCCGGCATTTCTCTTGGCGAAAAAAAATTGCTCGTCTTTGCGTACCGCGGGGCAATACGTAAGTACCAAAAACACTTTATCGATTGACAGGATTTTGTTCAACCCAAAAAATCCCAACTGAAAAACTTAAATGGTTTTTTTTTTCAAAATTTCAAATTTAATTACATAGGTAATACATCTCTTGATATCAATACACCAATTGCAGGATTCAATGCATACGATAATTGGGTTTGTATTGCAGCCTCATCACAAAATTGCAAACGATTAATATGGCCCTTTATAAAAATGCAATAAATTATAACAGCACTTCACTGTCACTTAACCTGTTTTATCAATTATTTTAACAAAATGTAATTTACTGGAAAAAAATTCCTGGATCAACCCCTGACTTGTAAAAGGTCTGTAGAACTTTTCATAGTGCACCTATGAAATTGGGGACAACTTTTGTTAGTAAAACAAGGTTATACTGATTGTCTGTACACAAAGTTAATGGTAAACAACTCCATTTACTAAACAGTATTAATACAAGTAAAACCGAGCAATATTAAGCATAAACAATGGGGGAATAATTCCGTAAGCGGAGGCAGGTTTAATTGGCAACATTATTTTTGTCTTCAACGTCTATATATAAGAAAATATAAAACCAAAACTACAATACACTTATCTAAGGACCTTCTTAAAACATTTCTAAACATATTTGAAATGCAATATAAAACAAATTGAACATAACCAAAACACTTAGCTCTACACTGCCCCCGCTTAAGGAATTTATCCCAACAATGGAATATTTGTCTTAAATAAAAGTGCTAAGCTTATAATAAAAGCAAAACTCGTTAAAGCTTTTTATTGTTATTATTATTCAGTGATGAATGCTAGAAAACAGAAAATATAAGTGGGAAAATATAAAATATTCCAACTTAAAGCTCTATTTTTCAGGTTTTTAAAGAAAAACTAAACTTGCCATGAGATTTCTCTGGCAATTTATGAGCTAATTTTTAATCCCGGTGGCGTATGAATCTCAAATCGTATCATTACTTTAATTTTAAAATTGAAAATTAGTGTTTTTCTGTTTGTTTTTTACAGGTATATATAAAAAATATGACTAGAGTAGAAGGAATTGAATATAATCACAAATTATTTTAACTTTGCAATCGTAATTCCCCATACACCGATACGGAAAAAAACGTAAACAAATGCATTTCACAAATAAACCGACAGTGGTTTTGTTGAACAGTGCCGTTCTTAAACTTCATAAGTCTAATATCTATTTAACTGTTTCTGTACAATACTTCAATAAAATGAGAGTAATGATTAGAAACCGAGAAAATTAAATTTATCCAGGCTTTACTAATTGTTTTATAAGAGAAATAGGTTACGTGTAAACATTAGGCTTAACGGCTTTAAAATACACGTCGTTATGTTTTAAAGCATGAGTTTTTTTGAAAAAGTAATATTTCTTAGCAGAAAGATTTCAGAAAATATAAGTAAAAATTAAAAAAACATTACCTTTAAAATCACCTTCAATTCTTTACGGATCCTCAAGCGTTTCACATTCACGTCGTCACGGATCGTAAATGGTTGTTTGTGTTTGGTTCGCAGCACCGGACCGGCTGCCACAGCTACAGATAAACGTCGTTAAACTACAAAGTTATTCCAAAACCCGTTTTATAACATAAAATATAGCAAGTTTACATGGAAAGCATGGTTAAATTCTGTTAACATTTTTTTTCTGTTGAAAAATGACAGAATAGTTCTGTATTTTTAAGATTATTTTTTGCAGTGTAGCAGTTTCATATTATGAAAAAACATTTTTCGAAGGTACAACTGTTTCCAAGAAAAATTACAAAAAGTGCCTCCCTATTTGGGACATTCCACTGACACGCATGACGCATTCCGGCATTACTTTAAAAGTCTAATCGACTGCAGCAATATTGAAAATTAAACTTTTTCTGCATATATCACAAATATATCTTCCATATATTACAAATTGTTCTTTTACAGGGGCACTCATACGGATTATATTACGCTGTATGGGAATCTCTATAACTACTCAACCGATTCGAAAACTTTTTTCACTGATAGAAAGCTTCACTGTTCCTGAGTATTATAGGCTACCTTTCATGCATGTAGCTTAAATATTTCTTTTACAGTGACATACAAAAGAATTCTAGTGCATTACACCGTATGAACATTTCTGTAATTACTGAACTCATTCTAATGATTTTTCAACTGAAAGTTTCACTATTCCTGAGTAGCATAAGCTAAAATCCATGCATGTAGCATAATTTACAGGAACACTCAAAATAATTCACAAATAAAGTGATAACTGTCTCCATTCGCCAAATGAGGGGGGAAAATACTATCTAAATTTATTAACTCTCCATATACGATGTCTTCATTTAAAATAAACAAAATGTAAATATTGTTATCATTTTTCATCAAACTCGTTAAGAAAGAGGGCGTCACCATACAGAAGAAGATGATTCGGGAATAAATAAAAAAAAGAGTAAGCAATCAAGGGGGAAAATAGGGCACAGACGGACGATTGACTGTGCGTCGGTGAAACACTGTAGCTTGCTGCGCAGTAATAATGTTGAAGAATGTAACTGTGGAATAGCGTTAGATTAGTTAATAAATGTTATTGTGCAGTTAAATAATATTCGTCAATTAAGTATGTTTAATCTTTGTAAGTTTTTCATTTAAATTACTGCTCAGAAAGCGAAAAAAGCTAACAAATTAGAAGAAGGATATGCCTTATTTTACGCGCCCAAGATGTTTTGTTCTCAGGTATGAATATTATATTGAAATATTATGCTGAAGTATTGCTGGAAATTTTATTTTGAAGTATATTAAAATACACGAAAGTATTATATTGCGGTATTGTTTTGAAGTATTATGTATTAATTTTGAATATATTGAAACTTTATAATAAAGTAGTGTTTTGACGTATAAATTTGGAAGTAATTCGAAGCGCAGAAGTATTACATTGAAGAATTATTTTTGATTTTGAAGTATATTGAATTGAAGTATATTGCAGTGAACTATTATTTCTGATTTTGAAATATTAATTTGGGAGTATATTGAAGTGAAGTATTATTCTGGTTTTGAAGTATTCATTTTGAAGTAAATTGAGATATTATTTTGATTTTGAAGTAAATTGAAGTGAAGTATTATTTATATTTTGAAGTATTGATTTTGAAGTATATTGAATTATTATTTTGATTTTGAAGCATTCATTTTGATGTACATTGAAGTGAAATATTATTTCCATTCTGAAGTATTCATTTTAAAGTATTTTGAAACATTATTTTGATTTTGAAGTATTCTCTTGATTTTGAAGTATAGTGAAGTATTCTATTTAAGTATAGTGAAGTACTCTATTGAATTATATAGAAGTATTATTTAAAATATATTTCATTATTCTTTAGAATACATTAAAGTACTATTTAAAGCAATATTCTATAAATATGCTGTATGAGTAATACGGTATTTTTGTATAAGTTCGAAAATAAGTAAGACAGGATTAAACATCTTAGGAAATCAAATCAGGTATGGGATTTTTAGCAAGAGATAGAAAGTGTGATTTAGAAGAATTAGCCTCGGAGCTTGGTATAGAAGTAAAAACAGAACATCGAATAATTGATTTAAAAGACTTAATTACTAAAAGTAAGGATTACGATGAAGAATTTGTTAAGGGGATGTTAGAAAGAATTATTGCTGAATGAATTGAATGTTATTGTGCTGTTAAATAATATTCGTCAATTAAGTATGTTTAATCGTTGTAAATTTTTCATTTAAATTACTGCTGAGAAAGCGAAAAAGCTAACAATATTAATGTGAATAAAAGAAGTTGTCACGAACCTACATATTTTATTTCTGACTTGTATACCATTTTACAACAAAATTGGCTAACATCAACTCGAACAAAAAGTTAAAAAAAATTCTCAGGTTATTTATGTACTTTTATTATAAAGTATGTTGCATAGTTGATTGTGAGCTGTTTTGATAAATTTTACATTAGCAAATGAAGTAACTGAAGTAAATACTATTGGACAAAAAATTATTTTGCCTGCAGTAACTGTTTCTGCGTCATCTTGTCGTGGCGTGGGCAAGTAAAAGAATCTGAGCCAGGTACTGCATGAAAATACTTCATCGTAACAATCTCATCTCGTTCTGATAAAGCAATAACCCTTCCGATGTCAAATAGCTTTTCATATTCCATAGCTTTCATATTCAATAGCTTTTCATATTGCATAGTAAAAAATCAGCGCAATATTACCTACTTCATATTTTGTTTCACAACAGCAAATTGCATTTTTAAAAAATTAACAACTTATAAAATGCTGTTTAATTAAAATGTTTTATTTATAAAACATGCATAAAACATTTTTTTCAGGACGTTTGACTTCTGCAGATGTGATTTAAATTTTTTTAACATTTTTGCATCTGCGACTGTTAAAATATTTTTTTTATATCAGGGCAAAACATTTTCATATTGTTGCAGAAAACTCTGCTATTCCTGGGTTGGTCGTTCCAAAGTTCAGTTGGTGTAGAAAATTCTAGAAAAGAGTCCACTTGTCAGGATGGAACACAACTTTATTGCTTCTAGAACTTCGTCGAAAAATCAGCTTTACAAGATTCACAAGTACAATCTAACTGTAATCTGCTCTTAATAGTCCTCTTAGATCATAAGCTCTCACAAATGCTGTATATCTCATAAAAAATAAAACACTTCCACTGGCAAAAATTCAGTGGAAATATACGAGGGATAACACTCTCTCAAGACACAGCAATGAAGAAATAACCCACAGCACATTAAAATCAGTTTCGTGAACAAGCGCAAAAACACCGCTTCTATCACAGAGCAAAGAGCCGTACACATCGACAGCTCGATCTACACTGAACTGCGGCCTCTAACATGTATTTATAATCGACACAGAAGCTACAAGAAGCTTCCAGAAGAGTCTATTTCTCGAAGAATCTACATAAGGCGTGAATTTTGATTTCGTCATAGAAGAGAAATATAAGACTATTACGAACAATAATGCAGAAAAACTATCTTTAAAGGCCCTATTGGGAAAATCGTGCCAAATGACAAAAATGTGGCAACTTTTGGCGAAATATCGCAAAATTTGGCGCCAAAAATAAGTGTCCAAAAGTGAAGTTACGGAAGGACAACGACCAACATTTCTCGAGATTTCTAGAACCGCCATAGAAAAATGAATGGCGAAACCAAAACCTCCATATCTCCGTTCTAGTTGAACGATTTTGATGCAACAAAAAGCAAAATTTAAGTATTTGAAGCGTAGAAAAGAATTTTGAACTATTTTAAGCCCCAGAACAGCAGGTTCCTCGAAAATTCGTAACATTGTCCCCTTCCCAAGGACTGCATGTCCCGGGCAGTACAATCCAAGGTTAGGAGGTCGCATAAATAGTTACATTGCAACTTTTAACAAAATCTTAACAATATAATTTAAGCAAGTAATCAATAAACACAATAAGAAAATACACACTAACAAATAAATAATGAACATAGTAAGTAATTACACACTGATGAGTAATAAACATTAATAAAAAAACCAATATATAACAAATATATACACTAAAAAAGGCGTAAGTGCTGAGTAAAAGAGAGTTGAGTGTAAAGGAAGTGACAAGAAAGACAGGAAAGGAATGATAGATGAAAGAAAGGAGGAATTACGCCACAGTGGCCATGGTCTGATATTCAAATAATTAATTACATCCGCGGTAAATGGCTATCTCATCGTAATGAACAATTCTTGGTTTCGAGTTAGGTGACTTACGAATCTGTCCGATGACGTCGTTCAGTCTGTTTAGGACTGTGTAAGGACCGTCCCACGGCAACTGCAGTTTGAGAGACTGGTCTTCCCGTCGAGTAGGATTCCATAGCCAAACTTTGCCACCAACGTTGAACTCGTGTCCCGTAGCCTTCGTGTAGTAGCGAGTCTTCATCTTCTCCGTGTTCAGGTTGATCCACTCCCGAACAAAATGATGCACGTCTTCAAACTGTGCCTGAAGACTTGTACTCGTCTGGTGATGAAGGCGCATCTGGAGGCAGCAAAACACTAAATCGGCGGGAAGACGAAGATCTCTGCCGAACAGCTTCTGGGAAGGTTTGAAACCGGTAGTCTCATGGACAGCACTCCTGTAGGCCAGCGGGATTAGGGGGAGTTTCTTCTCCCAGTCCTCTTGATTCCTACATACCAGGAGTGAGAGTTTATTCAAAATAGTGCGATTAAACCTCTCCATCGTACCGTCGGATTGTGGGTGTAAAGGCGTAGTCTGGGTTTTGTCTATTTCGAGAAATTCAAATAGTCATTTAAAAACTGCAGAGGTAAAGTTCGCTCCTTGGTCGGAATGAAGTTGTAGAGGGATTCCATACCTGGAAATCCATTCTCGCACTAATGCCTCTGCTACGGTCGTAGCTTCTTGATCTCGAATAGGATACGCTTCGGGACATTTAAAGAAATAATCTATGACAACTAGGATGCACTTGTTGCCATCCGAAGTTCGCGGAAGAGGTCCCAAGATGTCAAGGGCAATTCTTTGGAAAGGCGCTTCTACGTTATAACGATGTAGTTTTCCAAGGCTACGTTTCTTCGGGCCTTTACGGGCAACACGGGCGTCACAAGCTTGACACCAATTTTCGACATAATCTCGAGCCCTAGCCCAGTAGAAGTGCTCGCGAACTTTCTGCAGGGTCTTCATTATGCTGAAATGGCCTCCGTTAGGTAATTATGCAGGTGTTCGAGAACCTTCGGAATTCCCGAACGAGGCAGGAATAACTGCCATCGGAGCATCTTGCCGTCGTCCGATTCCCATTTACGATCCAGGACTACATTTCTCAGGCGAAGCGAATCCCACAAAGCCCAGTATTGTTTCGCTGTCGGACTACATGACGATATTTCTTGCCAATAGGGCTTATTCCTGGATTTTTCCATAAATTTCACAAAAGGTTTGATGTCGCTATCAGCTAACTGGTTTGCCCGGATTAGTTCGTCATTCCAGGGATCTTGGGATGGTACCGATGATGTAGCTTGGCGGACAACGGGATGTTTCAGACTGTAATTTTTCTCTGCCCTGGAGCAATAACGACAACTTTCTATGCAGGGCCTTCTCGACAAAGCGTCTGCGTTTCGTTGAGATGCTCCTTTCCGATTGCTTATTTCTATATTCTTGTAATCTCCGTATCCACCTGGCTATCTGGCCTTCCCGATTCTTGAGATTTAGAAGCCAGGTTAAAGATGCATGGTCCGTTCGGTGCAGGAACTTTCGGCTGTACAGAAAATGATGGAAATGCTCCACGGCCTTAACGATAGCTAGAAGTTCCTTTCTCGTAACACAATAGTTACGTTCTGTCTTTGAAAGACAATTTCTCCATTGCTTTAAAATAATAAAATAAAAGGCCTTGTTTCTGATGATTACACAGTTACTTTTTGCATCTCGTCAAACATTTTAGCTGTAATGCACCCTCTACCAGTTTTTCTTTAAATCTTCCAGGGGATCCTTCCAATAATCAATACAAATTTTATTCTAAATTTGCATGTTGCAGATGCACAGTGCTCTGAATAGGCCAACTTAAATTATGATTATCCTGTATACAGGGAGATTCAAAATTCTTCATCAATATTTGGTATAAAATAGAAAAAGAAGACTATTTCTCATAGGAAAACATGGGTGCAGATGTCATGTAATGGGACAGTCAATGACCAAAAGTAGGGTTTAGGGCATTCAATGATGGAAATAAAGCGTGAGAAAATGTTTAAAAAAAATATGTGCGTCATTTGTAACTTCAAAGAGTTAGCCTAAATGCCGACCATTTGCTAGAATACATGACTCTCAACAATGTCGCATGGACGACTGGACTTTCTGAAATACACTTGGCATTACCAGAAGTTTGCAACAGCAACCAATATGCATGCTACAAGGTCTATATCTTATACAATACATATACCGATACAAAGAAGTTGACTGGAGATGAATCCAGTGACCACACTGGCCAGTAAACTAGTCTACTGTGACGAATCCGTTGAGATTCAAATTTCCAGGTGCACGATCAAGCTGGAATCCGTATACTGGAGAATAACTGCAGGATTTTCATTAGTAAGACCCAATAACAACTCAATCTGAAAAAAATGTGTGGTAGTTTGTACTTCACGGGATGGGAGTAAATAATAGTCCTAGCAAACAGTCAACGACGATTTTAGTTCAGGTATTGGTGGCTAAATGTTGCAATGCGCAACTCTCATACTGTGCTGGTTCTAATTATCCCTCACACGCAAATTATTTGTGTTTACCACACATTTACAAGTGAAAAGGACTGGGTTGGGAAATTGGAATCAACGGTCTTTCTCTGCATGAACCACTGAAAAAAGTAACAAGCTCGGGATAATCGTCTGCTCCTAGTAACTGCACTGAAAATGATGTAAACCTTTTGTTGTTTAGTATCCATCCACCATACTGTTACTAGCAAAACTGCCTTGCATTGACTAGTGGTTGACTGTTCCTTGATAGACTGTAGGACATATTCCTGTTATACAACTGTCCATGTCGATCCAGCATATAATCCTGTTTCATACAGTTTTCAATGAAGAATTGAAAACATTAATGCTGTGACAAGTGCTGATTAGGGTACCACTCTGCATACATCTGCACAGCTTAAAGATAACTTCCTCCAGCAGTTCCACAAGTTAGATCCATAGCTGCAAGTTCATTCCACGTATACCAGTTCAAGTTACTTCTTTGATATCCTTTGATAGAACTTTTTGCAATCATTGGCTGCACACGTCAAACAAATTTGTATGTGTTTAGAAATCGTCTGATAAAATAATTACTCTTGTTGCCCAACTTATTTGTGTGAAAAATTGAGCAAAAAGTTTATTTTAACTGAGCTCCCAGCTAGAAAAAGTCTGCACTTTTTTTTCACAAAAGTATAGATTGTGCACAATTTGGGCATAAAAAGTAGATATTTTTGATTATTTTGAAAGTATACACTTTTCGTGCAAATTATATGCAGTTTTTATGCATACTAAAAAGTGCACATTCTATATTGCCAAAAACTGTGCACAAAAAGTGTATACTTTTCAAAGTATTAACTTTATATGTACATTTTTTGCACAAAAAGTGAAAACATTTTCTCGCTGGGATTTAAGCAGTTTGAAACAATTTTCGCAAAATCTCAAAATCTAATCCAAATAATTAGAAACTCTAGGGACAAGGTCTCCCCTGGACCCCCCCCCCCGGGCGGACCCCTGGTCTCCTCCCCCCCCGAAATTTAAAATTTTGTTAACAAAACAATAATAATGTAGCCTTTTTCACCTTTTAGCCCCCCCCCGAAATTTTTGGTCCCCCCCCCCCACTGGAATTTTTTTCTGGGTCTAGGGACATGTCTAGGGACATTGTTTAAGTTGTATGACCACCTATCGCGTCGCTAAATTTTGCGAACAAAAATTTACCCAGTTTGGAACGATTTTTAGAAGCATCTCAAAACCTAATTAAAAAAAAATTCATCCGACACCTATAGCTTAAATTGAGTGATCATCTATCATGTCACCAAATTTCATTTCTTTCGCTTTAGTCGTTCATATGTGATCTGCGAACAAATATGTACGCACTTTGAAACAATTTTTAGAAAATCTCAAAATTTAATGAATTTTTTAAAAATATAGTTCAAGATGAGTGACCACCTATCATGTCACCAAATTTTATTTCATTCGCTTCAGTCAGTTTTAGGTGATGTTCGAATAAAAAAAGCGTCACGCACAGAATGACAGAACGACAGACGGACAAACTTTTTTTTTTTTTTAACGGTCGTACTCGGGTTCCAAAAGCTTAAAACGCATAGAATTCGCTTTTTTTTAAATTTTGAGAAGTGTACTGGTAAAGTCTAGTTTTATTTATTTAAATACATAAATGTTCCAATTCCGAACTTGAAACAACAATCACTTCAAACTTAAGACACATCATTCTGAGTCAAGTGCAGTCTAGTGGTTAGAATGCTCGCCTACGAAAACAGGGTTCTTCAGTTCGAACCCACTCCTCGGAAGTTTGGAAAATGGAGCAAGTTCTTATGTATGATTATAGATGGCTGCACTAAGAAGGACGAAAAAGTCATTCGTTAAAATCAACCGACCACGCCCTTTACATTTTTTCGTCTAGGTCCCCAGAGTGCACTTTTTGTGCACAATTTAGTTTGCACTTTTTATGCACAAGCAGAGGTGCCAAATACGCTCGAATTTTGTAATTTTTTTTTTACACTTTTTGTGCAAACGTTTTCTAGCTGGCCTATCGTACAGCATATAAATGGGACTTGTATACACAAAGCGACCCTACATCGCCATGGTTTCATTTGCGGCCGTGATTTTGTATGTTAGTTTTTTTTCCTTATTACACACTGATGATGAATTTTGATTCACCCTGTATAGGGATGTAATAAAATGGGGTGAAATGGTGCAGATGCTTTGAGGGCTGTGCTAAGGGAGTGCCAAAATTATTTATGGGGTTAAACATGGGTTCATGTTTAAAAATGAGTGGGGGAGGGGGCATAACCCATTTACATAAAATGATTTGTCATACTTATTGCCCCCCAGCCAGTGACGGAGTGAGCATATATAACTGTGACCTGGGGCATGATATAAACCCTTTTCCCTTCCCTAGCTGATTTGTTTTGTTAAGGTAAAGCTGCACGTGGACGATCTGCCTAGGATGGGGGTGCCTTGCCGGGGGACTTTCTAAAGGGTTCTAACGCGTATGCAAGTTATATCTGGACAAAACCGACCAAAACTCCAGACGTTAGATCGACAACTATGCGATGGGACCCGAACCCGGGTCCTTCACACTTCAGCCTTCATTATCCAATATTCAGACTCTTGTTTACATATACTCACTAAATTTTTATGAACTACGTTCCTGGCTAAATGAATAGTGTGTAATATATTCAAATTCTTTACAAACATCCCTAATAGCACGGAACGTCACAATGAGGTCGCTGTGACGTCCCTGTGAGTCACAATGGTCGCAGTCACACTGGTGACCCTAAGTGATGTCAACCGGAAGTCACAGTGTGACTTGCCAGTGACAAAAGCTTGTGACTTCTTTGTGACGTCAACGTGACGGATCGTTTGGGACATCTAGCCAGATCTTGCGACTTTCGCAATTTTTGATACTTTTGAAAGAGCCGTGCGAATAAGTTTTATTACTTTGCGATATTGCTACACTCTTGTTACATTTTTCGATTTTGTGAATTTTAAGTAATTTTGCGAATTTCTCAAAAAAAAGTTTTTTTCAGTTTTAAACCAGTGGAACATTTAAGTCACAGTGCTGTGATTGTGACGGCGCTTTACGTCGCATTGAAGTCACAATGTCGTGCAGAAGTCACAGTGTGATTTCATGGTGACATCACGTTGTGATGTTGCCGCAGAGGGACATTAGACAGTGAAGGCGACTTATTTGTGACTCATTCGAGACGTCCCGTGACGGTCTTGCACGTCGCAGTGACTTCACATTTAGGTCACGGTTCTATTAGTGATAAGAAGCCCTTCACTTTCCAAAACAATTGAGAAAAACGAAGATCACAACTGCACACCAAAAGTAAAACTATTTTAATATAATAAATTTCATATAATAGTTATTACGTATTACGTCAAATTTTAAGCTGAATAATTACAATATATATATATATATATATGTATATATATTATACACATAAAATATTTATGAAACGAGAAGTTAATATTTGTGTTTGTATGGGGGGAGAGGAGGGTCTCCAGTTAGATGCTTTGAAAATTGGCGAGTTTTATT
The DNA here is from genome assembly GCA_038373885.1 of Cheiracanthium punctorium. Lineage (NCBI taxonomy): Eukaryota > Metazoa > Arthropoda > Arachnida > Araneae > Cheiracanthiidae > Cheiracanthium > Cheiracanthium punctorium. Next base: position 82,550 of record JAWZYV010011198.1, read on the forward strand.
AAAACGGAAGTGGCGTATTTTTGTGTTATAACAACTCATTCTTTTTGTCTTTTCGTTTCGCGTATCTTGAAACGTTGAGCGACGGGAGAGTTCTATTTGGTGAATAACGAACGAAGTACACTTTTTAGGATACACAGTTTTTCTGGTTCGTCATTGTTATACAGCTTTCGAAAAGATTAAATTGGTATGGTGAAACTGCTCTCAAGACGACCAGTGAGGTTTCTCCTGTAGGAGTAGAGTAATAATTAAAATAACACTGCTTTAGAGATGAAATCTTTTCGGTTAAGGATACAGCATGTGGATTTTACCTTAAACAGTTGGAAAATATTGCAGGTTAATTTTTACTTTCACTGTTTTTAAGATAGATACTCTCATAGCGTATTTTAGTGTATAAAAGTACCTTCCTCCATAAAATTTGAGTTATCTAGTATACAACAGGTATGGATATAGAAATTTCTTTTCAAAATAGCTAAGATCAACGAAGCATTTGACCTAAACAAAATGTACAATAAAGCAAAGTGTTACCCTAAAGTGTGTAACCATAGTACAACTGTATTTATTATTTGCCGGCGCTGGACGTAACGGACGTAACCTATACTTCCCGTAAGATTTTGATTAATACACAACACACACACACATATATACATATATCAACTATAAAGTATAATAACTGATTTATAAAGTCTCTTTAATTATGAGATATTGAAATTAAACAATTTACAAATGATTTTATGTAGGTTTTGAAATCTGTTGCTGCCTCTCTCATAAAAAAATATCGTTTGCTAACGAAAATTTGTAAGAAAATTGCAGTTTATGAAAACTGCACACAATTCACTAATTATGGGCGAACATAATTTGTAAACAATGGACCAATGGATTTTGCTGTTGTTTTTTTATGTTGTCTTTTATCTTTCAAAATGTTAACCTTAAGCAATGTCTTTTTTTTTGGGGGGGGGAGGGGATAGATGAATAAAACCCTGATCCCTACCCCGGATCCGCCACTGGCTCGTATTTTAATTATGCCAGCATTATTGTAAACAGGCACTAAGCCGACACCGTGCCATTATATTACAGCCACTGTTAAGATACCAGTCTTGTGACTTTATTTTCAATAATCACCCGTACCCTGCCGTTTCATTTCAGGTATTCTAAACTTAATGGGCCAGTGGCCTTATTGTAAATGATGGCCGGCTCATGCCATAGTGCCACCACAGTGCGGTTGCCTTCAAGGGCTTCTGGCAAGGTACGTCTCGGGCGACCACTTTTGCTACGATACAGTTACTTTTTTCAATGCCGTGCCGGTGCTGGACGTAACGGCAGAACGGCACCAGTAAGGTACTCTGCCAGCAGGTGTGTATTTACTGGGTGTCTTTTTATTATAAAAGGCTAACACTTTGTTCATCATCTAATTAATGTATAGGCCCTAAATTACTAATAAAGAACTTTTTGTAATAAGAGGAAAATTAAAATTTTGTATTTATTCCGATTTTATCTCTGGAAAGTTTTAATCGATACTGTAAAATTTTGTACCTTTATTACGCAAGTTTATATGCCTCTTAGAATGTCATTATGCTCTGTCTATCGGTTTTGGAAGTTGTATATGCCACCGGTGAGCTTTGAAATACGGTACAGCGCCATCTATCGGGTGAAAATGGCGATTTTCTTTTTTTGCATATTTGACTTGCGCATGTTCTGAAACGTGTAGATACCAAATTTCACTGGAATATTCCCGGTAGTTTTCTCTCCAGCACTCCTTGAACACTTGCAGTTTAATTATGGCCACCCTGTAGATTTCCATTTCATTGGTGTGATTCCACCATAAATAAAATTTTAAAAAAGTGCTAGATGCTAAACATGAGCTAGGACTAAACTTGGTAACAATGAATGATGCTTAGTTTCACTTTTCAATCCTAAATTTCAAAACTATTATGTTGTGAGTCAGCTCCATGTTTCCATATGTCAACTCCGTGGGCAATGGAAACGCATAATTTTTTTTTGTGCAAAATATTTATCAGGGATCTCGGCCATGGACTGGGATGAATTAAGAATGATGTGGAGATTATATAAATAATAATAATAATAATAATAATATAATTTTTAAATATTAAAAATTGAGATCTGAAAGTACCCCATTTCTTTAGAATGACCCATATGAGGAATAAAGGCTAGATCCGTGTTTTGGGGCACCCTGTATATATAGGGTGTCCCATAAATAGCACCAAAACTCCTCACAGCCGGATTCCTCTTTGGGAGTAATTAAGATCGTCCAAAGAACTGTACCTGTACGGCCTATAGTTTTCGAGAAAAATAAGAAAAGCGAAGTATGACGTCATATCCGGTGCAAGGAGAAAACACTTAATTGGGCAACACAACAGCAGCATTTGCATATCTATTCAGAAGATAATGTTCAAAATGCTCGTCGTTGGAATTTTTCCTGTGAGGCTATCAGAAATAGTTGATGTATCGAGACGTAGTGACCAGTGATGGACACGAAAGAATGAAAGTATTCGAATTAATAGATTATTAAATCCATTTGAGATAATCGATTTTGAAAAATCCATTCGAACGCTCAGCCCATAGCATTCGAATACCTTATGATATTCGAAATTTCGAATTCTGTTCAAATAGTGAAATCGTGATTAATCGCGAATACTACTCGAACAGTAAAATCGCAATTAACCCATTTGTGCCTGGATATTTTTGCGACTTTCTTCGATTTTTACTGATAACAGAAATAATAGATAAATTTCTGATGTAAACTTCTTGAACAAGGGATGATTTCTTTTAAAATCATTATGCATAAAAATCAAAATATCAACATCCTACTTAGTCATGTTAAAATATTTTGTAGAGTTGAGGCTCAATACTCATGAATAAAGGCTAGGAAAAATAAATAACGTTTTCGACTAATAGCGAAAATGCCGTCCCAAAAAAGGGACACTAGGCATAAATGGGTTAAATGTGAATACTATTCGAATATACGGACTGTGAAATCATGATTAACCAGGAATACTATTCGAATATTCGAATAGTGAAATTGTGAATGCTATTCAAATAGAATTCGTAAATAGATCGTTTATTCGATTAGAAGTTGTAGAAGAATAACTTGTATAAGTGTGATACTGTGGAGATTTTTAACACAATAGAAGATGGAGTCACAGCTGTAGAGGTAGTGGGAGGTACGTCTGGGGTGTATTTAAGTTGACCGAGGGCTCCTCGGCCCCCTCCGAAACTATCAAGGAGGTTTAACATATGGAGGCGTCCCTGCTGCGCTCCGCAGTGCTAGGAAAGCGAAGCCATGCCACGCCTACTCTCTATCCCAGAAGATTGAAGAACGCATAGCGAAGCATTGAAAAACGAGTTCCCGGAAAGTGTTAATAAAAATAATTTAAAAGTTACTAACCAATTTTTTTATCCATTTTACGTTTATGGAAGATTGTTTAAACGTATTAACTTGTTTTTCATTACATAATTTCAAATTTATTTTCGTGCATTGCGTTTTAAACATCAAGTGAAACAAAAAACAGTTATTCTTATGATTATACTATGCAAAACTGTTTATATTTTTTAATAATAATTGTTTTTTTATAATAAAAAATTGCTTTTTATATTTCTAGGAAGATATTTTTGTTGTTACATGGGTAAAAATAAGTTTTATTACATCAGCTTAAATTATTAAATAGCTCACATTATATTAACAGTAGTTTTAAGTCATATTACAGGTATTAGAAGTAAGAATGCAATTTCAAATATGTTAAATAAGATATATGAGGTATTTACAGACAGTGAGAGAACATTATCTTCTTTAGGCACGAGGAAACAATTATACACCTCAACCTTCTTTAGAGACGTGCGATACGAGAAACAGGGTTGTCTCGTCTCGTCTCGCAGAGAAATTTTCTGTCACGAGGCGGCTCGCGAGTCTCGCAAAAATTATGAGCTGAAATTTTGCTACAATATTTTTAGTAACTTATTACTATTTTATGGAAAAATAATATTAATAATAACAATTAGTTAGATATTAGAATATTAGTACATATATTAATTACCATATTAAGTGATATGTGCATTTGAAGTGATAATAAATTCAGATTTAATCCATATATATATCATGGGACAAGACACTGAAAAAATATTTATTTTTATTTATTTATTTCCGAAATTGCGTAAATGTAATATGCATGGTTGATGGAAGTTTTATTTACATTTGAAATTATATAAAGCTTTCAATTTTGTTAGAAATGATGCAAAATTTAGGACATCGGGCGCAAATAAAATTTTAAGCTAATTAAGCGGCACAAATGTACAGAATAGTAAATTCATAAAATGTTTCAATGGAGACGGGATAATTATAATAAAGCCTACTTACCGCCCCTCCCCCCCACACACACCTCTCGTTTTAGAGTGCAAGGTATGGGTTTTACATTTAATCGGGAACCCGGGTTTAACCTGCTCATTCACACTATCAAAAAGAAGGGACAACAAAGAACAGTTGTGACCAGGCTTGCTTCTCAACATGGATCTTTGAATGCTCCGCTGATACTCAGCGTCGTATTTGCGTAATCGCTCCTGTAGCTCATTCATTTGCGTTCGCATAGCTCGGCTTGTGGTGAAAGAGGCATTTTTGAATAACAGATGAAACATTTTATTTAGAAATATTAATTTTTTAAGAGAAAAATATGAAATATCCAAAAGATTTAATTACATACGTATTTATCCATTTTGATGAAAACTTTGTAAATTTATGCGAGGCGAGAAATCTCGCACGAGACAAGGCTCTGTCTCGTCTCGGGAGACGATGCGAGATGTCTCGACATTGACAAACTATTGACTCTATTGACAAACAGTTTAAGGTAATGAAAGAAATTTGTTGAATAGTTGAATAATTTCCATCAATACTGTTTACTTCATTTAGTAGAGGGGAAAAAGGATAAGGTTTCAAATAAAATGTAGTAGCTAACCAAATTACATTTAAAATTTTAAGGACTATTATTGATTTTCAAGAACTATATATTTTTGATTTTCAAGGACTTTTATTCACTAAGTGAACTTTGTAATGAAAACTTTGCATGTTTTCCCCCAAAACATATGAATCATGAAATAGCAATTTATTTCTGGAAACTAATTTAAATCTAAGAAGCAGGGTTGTCTGGTTTAAGGTTTAAAACAGATCAAAAATTAAAAGATGACTTTACATCACGTGTTAAGCTCTGTTATTTAATAAAACATACAACAATTAAGGAGCTTAAAGCTCTATATACATTGCACATAAGTAACCTTATTCTCCTAAACTTCCAATATAGTGAATTATTTTTAAAATTGTCCTTACTGTCCTTTGAAGTGAATGATTTTAGTATATAATTGTCGGACATTTTTCTCATTTTTATTATTCCTACTTAAGCGCTTACTAAAATAGTGATATCGCACATGTAAATATTGATCGATCACTGATTTTATCAGATGAAGAAGATGGTTATCCATGACTTCATTTTGAAGCATATGCTCGTTTAAAGAAGGAAACAAATCTTCTCCTATCAACGAATTTAATGCAGCTGCCGAGGTATATTCTATACTGTAAATTAATACGTGTGTAAATAATACGTGTTTAAAAATAATTGATTATTTAAAAATAAACAGTAAAAGTATTACAGAATTAGGATTAAAATTATGCCTAAAGATGTGGCTTTAAGGTAAGCTTACGTACAATCAGTAAAAAATGAGAAATACAGCAGTTTTGTGCTTAAAAATTTACATGTATGCCAATGACAATATCGGATGTTCTGGGATAGTGAGGGGCTCGAGTATATCTACCGTACCCTTGGACAGGGAAGTACAACTTGTAGCTAGTATTGCTTATGTAGTAGTATTTTTTTATTTAAATTACTTTTTCCAATTTACATTCATATTTCTCTGACCTTGATGTTCGTTATTAATGTAAATAAAACACATTTGCTGAGATTTGCTTTCTGTCCCATATTATTTGTTCCTAGAGTGTTATTGTTTTCCTGATTTGTGGGGTAAAATGAAACACTGTCAGGTGTTTACCTTCGGTCATTTTATATGGAAAATAAATGCTATGAAGATTAATTTAAATGAAGAAAATAGCTGGTTGAAAGTGTACATTATATATATTTTTGTAGAAGCAAAGTTGTGGGAAAAAAAAGTAGTTTTTTTTTTTATGTACACACCATCTGCCTATACTGAACTTGTGGTGGAGTACTTCCAACAAGACAGGAAGAATATGATTTAATAAAGAAAAATATATAAATACAGCATATGAATTTTATAAGTAACTAAAACATTATGTGCAACAATTATTTAAAAAAAAAAACTCTACCTAGAGTGTAAAATTTATTTTTAGGTGTTTGAATTTAATTCATAGTTTAAAAATCTTTAGAAAAGTTTCTTTTTATTTTTTTAATGCAAATAAATATGAAAAATGAAGAAGTGCATGTAAAATAAAAAAAATACAAATTAAATATTCGGTATGCCGTAGAATCCCTGTTGGGCAACTAGTACTAATCAAAATATTTGTCACTTAGATTCAGATATGAATCCTTAATAAATCTAGTAATATTTTTCTAAGTAAATTAAATATTATTAATTTTTTCAACTTCCTAAAAAAATTTATACTAGTGAAAATATAAAAATATTAATATGTATATTTCAAGATCAATATTCTAAAAAAAAAATAAAAATGGAAATTTTCAAAATTAAAACGTAGGACGTAGGACTTCGTAAGATGTCTGTTTACGTTCGTCTGCTCAACCGCCGGTCGAAATGTAAACAAACAGCGGAAGGTTACAATGGCCATTTATTGGTGATGAAATAAAACCGAAATGAAAATACGAACTGTATTTATTGGCATATTAATGCTTTTTTTGACATAATATGAAATAAAAAGAAGTATATTATTAGTTAGCAGCATTAAAAAAAAAATTAATGAGATTATCGATGCGCCATCTCGTGGTGATTTCTAAGATTAGTTGCAAATAGGACAGAAATATAGTTCCAGGTATATTTGACTTATTTTAAAACAATGTGCAAGATTAAGTGTGGGAACATTGCAATTAATAATAAATTGCTGCAAGTAGAAGGTTTTAATAACAAATTTGTGCAGTCCCAAGTTATGGCAAACGGAATTTAAATTCCATGTGTTTATTGGGCGAGCGTCCCATGGTCTAAAGAGAGTAACTACTAGAGATGGGCGGTTCGACTCATTTTACTGATTCGAATCTCGACTCACTCACTACTTCGATGATTCGAATCAGTGATTCGAATCTTGAATCAATAAAACAACTAAAGAAATTTTCCCTCTCTCTGCGCCGAAAGCCGTACTATTTAAACACCCTTCACCCATTCATCGGGTTTCTCCTCCGCTGAGTTCTCGGGCAGTTAGCATCTCTCTCTCCTTGCTCCAGTAAAACTAGTGTTTAAACTGCCCGAAATGAAAATACAAGGAAGCTTCGTATGACCCCCTGGGCCTGTAAGATTAAAAGGTTAAGTTTGGTGTCAAAGTATTCGAAATTTTATGTATCGATGGGGGTATACGTCTAGGGGGGGTCGAGAATCAATAGAAACACGCTCCGATGGATAGTTTCCGAGATATACGTTAATTAATTATGGTAATTAGACTAATTAACCATGATTGAGGCTTAAAAGGACTGCAAACATGTAGAAATTGGCTCTGGGATGGTTTACAGACTTTGGAGTTGCCGCCGGAGGAGGCTAGTGTTTAAAATGCCCAAATTGAAAATATAGGGGAGCTTCGTATGACCCCCCTGGGCCTGTAAGATTAAAAGGTTAAGTTTGGTGTCAAAGTATTCGAAATTTTATGTATCGATTGGGGTGTACGTCTAGGGGGGGTCGAGAATCAATAAAAACGCGCTCCGATGGATAGTTTCCGAGATATACGTTAATTAATTATGGTAATTAGACTAATAAACCATGGAGCTGTTTTTTCTGCGATGAGAGAAGAAGAAGCTTTCCGAGAGAAAGCAGTAGCAAAAGCATCACAAGCTGGTATTGATCTCAGGATTTTCTTATCGCCGGCCTCAGAGGCGTGGCCAAGGGGGGGGTTAGGGGGGTCATAACCCCCATGAGGAATTTTTTGCCATACAAAATGTATATTCTTCACTACATTATCATACACACGTATACATATATATGAGTTGCAGTAGTCATAACCCCCCCCCATGAAAAATTTCTGGCTACGCCCCTGGCCGGCCTGTATTTTTGCCCTTTATCGAATTCGAGATTTCACTGAAATGAAAATGGGAATATCGGATATTTGATGTTGAAATAAAACCGATATGTCGATTTTTGGCCCAGTCCTACTGAGGGGCTGCTGCCCCCCCCAAAAAAAAAATGGGACCCTTTACTTAGCTTACAATTGAACTTTATCTTTAAATTTGATACCCAGCCCACCTCGAAATAAAATCCTGGCTACGCCACTGTCAATAACACTAACTACGCCACTGCTTTAGACCCTATTTTGTATTTCTCTGAATTACGAAAGAAAATAAAATCATTCCCCTTAAACGAAAAACAAGGTAAAAAAAAGAAAAAAAAGAAATCTGCTGCAATAAAGCGAAATGTTATTTTGCTTACTACAAAGTCCTTTTGTGAGAGCGCTTAATACCGCCCCTGTATCCTTCATTAAAAGTGACAAGCACAATCCTAACTTTATTTCATTCTATTTCCCTTCACATGAAAATCCGCCACCATGTAAACTTAACGTTCCGTTTTTTTTTTTTTTTTTTTTTTTTTTTTTTTTTTTTTTTTTTTTTGAGGGTGGGGGCAGGGGGACATATATTGAAGTTAAAAGTAGAAAAGGGATGTTTCATTAAATTTTAAACAAATATTAAATCAGCCAGACAAGTTGGAAGGAGGGATTTTCTTAATTTTTTTTTCGGGGGGGGAGATTGACCCCTCTTGCCCTTAGGAAGTAACGCCTATGCCCCCCGCCAAAAGCAAACGATGTTCGACCCACTCCACACCCACAGACAGATAAAACTTTAAATCCGACCACCAACCAAGAAATGAAACACCAAAGATTCGAAAAAAAAACTTCAATTAAATGAAACATCCTTTCAACTCTTTTCGACTCCTTTCGACTCTGAGTCGATAGAAGATTCGAAAAAACCCCTCCAATTAAATGAAACATCCTTTCAACTCTTTTCGGCTCCTTTCGACTCTGAGTCGATAGAAGATTCGAAAAACTAACGAATCTCAACGATAGTATACAATCACCGAAACAGAGCGAAACACTGAATCAGTAAAGATTCGTTGCTGCACCAACTCAGTGACCAACTCACCCACACCCACTCATTTACTGTTTCAAATCATCTATCGACTCAGAGTCGTAAAGAGTCGAAAAGAGTCGAAAAGAGTCGTAAAGAGTCGAAAAGAGTTGAAAGAGTAAGGGAAAATCTCTGGGAACGGCAAGGGGAAAATAAGTTTTTCTTCCCTTCGCACTTGGAATGTATTTCCCTTGAGGGCTTGAGATTCGAATCAGTAGAGAGTGAGTGTCATAACGAGTAAAGACTGAGCCACTCAGTGTGATGAGTAAAGACTGAGCCACTCAGTACCAAGATTCGAATCACTGATTCGACTCATCGAATCATTGGCCATCTCTAGTAACTACAGATCACCATAATACAGTGTATTTTTTTCAGTTTAACAGAACCGATGTTAACATTTCGAACCCCACCCCCAAAATTTATAGACCTGTTATTCTCCTGGAAACAACTGATGATGAATAATCAAACCGAATAAAATACATAAATGTTTGCATAAAATTTAAACTTTTTCGACTTCTGATTGAGTAATTGTGAAATGCTGATCAAAGATAATCGTGAAAGTTCGTTGGCTCAACATTCTCTGGCACGCAGGGCAGGGGCACGGATAAATTTATTTCGTTTCCTGGTCTAAGTTAGTCTGAACCAGTCGCAAGCGATTCCGTTTGTTTAGCTTTGTTTTGTCTTCTCACAATTTGATTGTATTCAAAGGAGATTTCCGGCATACGGCCAAGAAAAGCGGCATTCTCGGGAATTTAGCGAAAATCTTCAGTTGTGAAACCCGAAATAAGATCAAAATAAGTTGTAAAGGAGGAAAGGGGAGGGGGATACACATAAACATTAAGATATTTGATAAAGTACACATCTCAAAATGGATAATGGTCAAAAGACATTATTTATAATGACAGCGCAATAAAGAAAAGAAAAAAAAAAGAAGAAGCATACGTTACTGAACTGATTTACTACTGATGTTACTGAACTTCATATGGAAAAGCCGATGATCTGTTTGAATGATAAACACCATTTTCGAGCTCGAATATCGATATTTGCATGAGAGAAGGTCATGGTTACACCCTTTAAGGTCCACAATTGAATTTTTTGCCCTAAAAATTAATTTCAGTGCATATAGATTTTTAATAAAGCAATTATTGAAAAACAGCTATTTTAAAACATTTATATTAACTCTAGTAAGAATAAGGATTAAAATAGCCAGATGACCCTCCCTCCGAAATGTAAACCTATATACTACTTGTTCAAGTGCCCCTGCAACTGATATCCCTCTTGCATACTTTATCCTAACTTATATCAAGCCCCTTTGAATGCAACCAGTAACTGGTTGTACAACCAGTTACGAGTATCCGAAAAGAATATATGAAGTCGTTTTAATTTGAATAGAATATTTGGATGGAAACTCGAATTCGCGAATGATGTATGCACCAAATGGGGCTTTTGGTTTTTTCTAGGGGACAGGATTGCAGCTTTCTGAGAGCGAGGGTGATCACTTTAATCTTCTATTTTTAAATTAAAATATCTTTTCTTTTTTTAAGAACAAGGGTGCTATTAAAATCAATCATGGAAATTTTGTGGACATGAATTTTGTTGTGACGCTTTTCAAACAGTATAAGTAAAGCTTCATAATATACAGGGTATCCCAAAATGGTGGTAGCGAGCTTCAATTATTTATTTATTTGAGATAAGTGAGCAGCGTAAATTGAAGAAAATGTTCAAACTAAGGTTGGAAATAAGACTCCGTTAAGAAAAATTACCAGTTCAGTTTAAAAAAGTTACACTTTTTTAATTTGTATACGTCTCCCGTTAAAAAAAAAAAAAAAAAAAAAAAAAAAAAACATTCCTGTTGCGTCGATCGCTTCCAAGAACAGAAATTAATTTATTCTAAAACATTCCTTATTAAAACACTAAACTCAACAGCTGGTAAAAACAATTAAAGCTTCTAAAATCAACAAATGCTAGATTAAAATACGAGCAGCCAACATGCTGCAAACTCCAAGCAAGCAAGCAAACTCGACTCGAGGACAGAACTAAATTTAAACGTGCAAGCTGCCAGCTCCCAAAGCATTTTTCTTTTAGCGTACAGTGCCATCTGGAGAATATATTCAAAAATAATTTTCAAATACGAAACACTCCCCGCCGATTGAATTTACAAATTCAATACTTTTAACGTTAGACACTTTAATAAACCATATTATTTACATATATGCATACACAATTGATTAATACACTAATAAACATGCATCCCTAGCAGATCTTTTGATTATATTTCCATTTGGTAATCGTCCATCAACAGCTCGTATTTTACCGTCACTGCTCTTAAATACCTCATTGATTCTCCCAGTTAACCATTTCTTTCCCGGAAAGTTATGTTCCTTCACTAATACCAAAGACCCAACACTTACATTATTTTTGCTAAACTGCCATTTATGACGTTATTGTAGATTACTCAAATAGTCTCGTTTCCACACTTTCCAAATGGTTTGAGTGCTTTGGAAATTTTTTCGACTTACTTTCTATTATCGTTAATATTGGAAAGTTGGGGTTCTGGAATGGAAGCTTATCGGGTCTTCCGATAAGAAAATTCCCTGGGGTGAGGTTTTCGAAATAATCAAATTCCGCTGACAATGGGGTCAAGGTCCTGGAGTTCAAAACTCCCTCAATTTCTTCCAAGATTGTAAAAAACTCTTCCTATGTAAATTAGGAATTTCCCGCAACGCGTTTTAAATGATACTTAAATGATTTTACAACGACTTCATACAAACCACCGAAATTTGGGGATCTTGATGGACTATAATGCCAGTCAACACCGGTCTCGGTGTAAAAGTTAGCCAAAGATTCATTCAGTGCATTCACAAGTTTTAAGAGTTACTTTGATTCGGAATGAGCCCCGACGAAATTTCTCCCATTGTCAGTAAAGATTTTAGAAGATCTACCCCTTCTAGACATGAATCTTTAAGCCGGGAATGAATCCAAGTGATGTCAAGTCACTTAAAAATTCCAGACGTATTGCTTTAGTGCTAAAGCACACGTAAATTGCTAAATATATTTTATTAAGCACCCTTTTTCTTAGTCCCTTAAACTTTACATAAAAAGGACTAGAGAAATCAATAACAGTGACGGTAAATGGAGAAGATGGCTCAACACTTTCCCCTGGGAGCTGACCCATTAATTGTTGACTCAAGATTGGCCTACTCTGTAAGCATCTAACACAACTGAGCACTACTGATCTACACGGATTCCGTCTGTTTAAAATCCAGTACTTTTGACGGATCAGGTACAACAAAGTTTATGCTCCGACGTGCAAATGCTTTAGATGAAAATACTGGATAATCATTTTTGCTATACCGCACTTTTTTGGGAGCACAATAGGATGCTTAGCATCATCCTTAACAGAAGAGTTTGCCGATCTCCCACCAACACGTATGATACCATTTTTGTCAAGGAAGCAATTAAAGGATGACAATTTACTTCTAGATTTTACATTTTCGTTCTTTACAAGAGAATCTATCCCATCTGAATACTCACTTTGAGCTGTTTTTAGAAGAAATAGTTCTGCATTTTTCAGTTCCTGACCATTCAAATAAACAATCAACCTCTTCCCTAAATTTCTGCATCTTCTTTTAAAAATAAATTTAAATACATAAGAAACAATTTGAATGTTTAAAAAAGTTATTTGTTACACTAAGAAGACTGTCGAAGAAAATCCCCCGATTCGTCAGGGCAAGGCATCTGTATCGATCCGCAGAGCACCACAACTTTTTTAATTCCAATCTATAGTCATCATTAGGAACTTTGTCGTTACACTTGAATGTGGAGATTTCGTCTTTACTCAAGAATTACGGTCCAGACCACCAGGATTCATTTGTGAAAAGAATTTCTGCACTCTCACCTCTAGAAATAATATCAGCAATGTTCATTTTCCCTGGTGCGTGAAACCAAGCTTCGTGATCGTTCAGGGTCTGAATTTCCTTCACCTAATTGGAGACAAATTGCTTCCACTTTTGGTCAGGTCCCTTAATCCAAAACAATACAATCTCAGAGTCTGTCCAGAAATAAACTCTAGGTACTCCTTTTCGCTTTGTAACTAGTTCTACCTCCTTTGCGAGTCTGGCTCTACCTTTCAACCGCAAATAGATAGCCGTCCCTAGTAGCACAATTAGTTCAAAAGACGTTTAAAACACGTTTTTTAACGTCGGAAAACGTGTTTCCAACGTAATTTGGACGTTTTTTGAACTAGTTGTGCTACTAGGGGTACCGAACGCTCGTAAACCACAATCCGAGAATGAATGGATTTCAAGCTCCCTTCAATCTTCCAAAGTTGAATTAAGGATCATTCTAGAAATTTTCAGACTCTCAAACATCCCCATTTCATACCTCCACTGAGAATACAACTTTAGAAAGCCGAGTGGTAGCACTGCATCCCACATAGATTTTCTAATCCACAATTCCTGAAAAAGACATTTAAGTCGGACTGTGAAAGGGCTCAGAATCCCAAGCACATCGAACACCTTTTCAGCCGTCTCTAACACTACTCTTTTCGTGATGGAATCTTCTGGGTTGAAGCTCATCAAATGCTCCATTTCCAAAGTAATGTCATCCTGATTGACATTCCACGGAAGGCAGAGGACTTTATGCATCTCATCCATGTAGTTATTAAAATGAATTGGATGAGTTCTGTATTTGTTACTTCTCCATTTCCATAAATTCATTCCTGCCTCAGCCATAATTTTCTTGTCCTCGAATGACATCTGAAAAGCAGACGAAACTTTGTCGAGTGTTCCAATCAAATCATCCACATAGAGGCAAGTGTCGAGCATCTCTACTGTAACAGGATATATACTGTTGCGAAATAATAACTTTATTTGCTCTCGTATTGCATGCGCCGCCGTGAAACTAGTTTTACAGGCATAATAGCGAAGTCCTCAGGTTATGGTAAACCTGTGGAAGTAACCCTGTAGTCTTGGCGACAAACTTGGCGATCGTCTTGGCGACTTGGCGACGGATTTGGTGACCTTGGCGACAAATGGTGGCTTCTAGAAAATTCATCTCTCGAGACCATTTTTCAATTTGATAAGATTGTTCCAGAAGTTTCTCGGCAATTCTGGTGACGTCATCATCTCTATAAAAACGCTAGGATTTCTCTCCGGGGAGTTCAGTTGAGTGATGGACTTTGAAGCGCACGGTTGATTCTGTTATTGTTATGTTAATGTTTCTTGTATTATTTTGAGCTGCGAGCCGTGGAATAAAGTGTTATTTTTTTTGTTTACGGTGCTCATTGGACTGCTTTAAAATACACCCACTTGGCGATTTTCGTAACATTGGTGTCAGGAAGTGGGATCAGGATCTGTTTGAATGCCATTAACCAGAGCAGCCATGGAAGATAAAATGGAAAAACTGTTTGCTATGATGTTAGATATGAAAGAAAAGATGTCTTTGGGACTAGAGAGTCTACACGAGAAAATGCGTTCAGGACAAGAAGAAATGAAGGCTCAAATACAATCTGTGCATGAAAGAGTCGAGGGAGTACGAAGCGAAGTGCAAGGACAGATCAGCGACGTACAAGAAAAAATCCAGGTAGTACGAAGCAATGTACAAGAACAAATGAGCGATTTTGAAAAGAGACTTCCTGATCTTGAGAGGAAGCCAAACAATATTTTTGCAAGTGGAGAAATTATTCATTCTAGACCGACTGTAAAGCATTTAACATTTGACGGGCAAACATCTTGGACTGTTTTTAAGACTCAGTTTGACGTCGTGAGCTCTACAAATGGATGGACGGATAGCTTCGAGGCCAGTCAACTTGTGGCCTCTCTGCAAGGATCAGCTGCAGAGATTCTCCTAGGAATAACGTATGACAAGTTGAACGACCTACCGACCGTTGAAAAAGCTCTCGAATCTCGATTTGGAAATAGCCATCTTACCCAGTTTTATAGGACTGAATTGAAAGCAAGGCGACAAAAGCCTGGAGAAAGTCTACAGGTATTGGCCGCCGATGTTGAGCGATTGATGAGCCTAGCTTACGCGGAATGTCCCTTAGATGTTCGAGAAAGTTTAGCAGCCCAGTACTTCGTCGACCCTAACAGGGACGAAGATACACAGCATTCTACGAGACTGGTAGACCCGAAAGATTTGAAGGCAGCTCTAGCGTATAGCATGAAATATGAAGCTGCGAGAACAGTTTCGAAAACACTCAGGCATGTAAGGTCTGTGGATATAGAGGGAAACGCCGCCAAGGAAAACGATGATAAACTGGATTCTGTACTCAAGGCACTCCAGGAATTATTGGATAGTCTCGCTGTTGGGAAAAGGGGCTCTTCCCGAAGAAATCCGAAAGCGACCTGTTGGAGATGTCACAAAAGGGGACACGTGCAAAGAGAATGCGACGTGACTTCTCCCCAAACAGGAAAACTAGGTCTTATGGCCTTATCACACTAAAGGGAAAATCCAAGCAACGTCGCACTGGACCAACTTTTCCGACGGTCTTGAAGGCGTGGTTATCTTTAAGGGTTGCAAAAGTAAACAAACTCTCTCCGACGCCGAATAGTCATCGCATCGCTGATTTGGAGTGCAGGTTCTTATTTTACTTATCGTGCGTTGGTATATTTACTTCGGATCGGCAGCAATTTCGACAGCATCGGATGGGCAGCAATCTCTAATTCCAAAGTCCACTTGAACGCGGCCATAATTTTATTTACACGTGATTCTGATATCAAGCCAAGCTGCCAAGCTTCGAACATAGTCGCCATTGCTCGAAATTGCTTATGACGTATCAGGAAGAAGTACTCTGATTGGCCGAAATTTCGTCCGACTCGGATTTTTTCCTTCGGAAAGGATAAAGTTGGAGTCCACGGTCGTCAAGGTAACGGTGGAGAAAATCGGCCGGAAACTTGATTTGGAAGGAAAGTTGATCGGATTTTTCTCAGTGTGATAGCCCTCTTAGGCGTCTTTCGGGGCGGAGGCTGCCTTTTCTGAATAAAGCCCCTGAAGAGAAATTGGAAGTTTCCGCACTTAGCGGAGGTGAAACTGGACTTTATATTGAAGGAACTATTTGTAGTATCCCTTGCTTGATGCTAGTGGATACGGGTGCGAATGTCACTCTTCTAAAATCGGACTTCGCCATGAAGCTGAAGGAACAATTGCTCTACACGTCTCCAAACGTCTCTATTAAGGCCGCTACCGGTAAAAAGACAGAGATACAAGGAAAACTGGATGTATCCATCGAATGTTGATCCAAGAAATTCCGGCACAGGGTCTACGTGGCTAACATCACTGACCCTTGTATCCTTGGACTGGATTTCCTTCTAAAAGTTAAATTTACCGTAGACTTAGAGAAGAACGAGATACGGACAGGAGGGGAGGAAATTCCCTTGTTTTCAGGAAGCGAGCAGAGTTCAAATTCGTGTTCTATATTCGCGAAAGAGAAGACGACTATACCAGCGAGATCTGAATTTCTTATCCAAGGGGTTCCTGAAGCCTCTGGACATTTCCGGTATGTCGTAACGAACTTTCCTAGCCAGTTCTCCTTAAAAGGGGTCTTGGTGGCCGCCGCACTCGTGGATTTAAGAGGGGAAACTATACCTATTCGAGTGTTGAATTTGGACAATAAACCCCAGACTGTAGAAAAAGGGGCCGTTATTGCGACGTGTGAACCAGTGGTGGATATCGTCGCCCGTCCTCAAGGATATTCTAATTGTCACCATTTTCAACTAATGCTGGAGAATCTTGAAGGACTTAGTAAAGAACAGCGAATAGCAGTGCAAAAATTACTCCAGGAATTCCAAAACTTATTTTCTACCGGTGACGCTGATATGGGCCACTGTAATGTGACACAACATAAAATTAATACAGGTGATCATCCACCAATCAAGCAGTATCCAAGACGTTTGCCTCTTGCAAAGAAAGAGGAAGCTGAACGCCTGATTAAAGAAATGGTGGACGGTGGCATAATAGAGGAATCGTCGGGCCCTTTGGCGTCACCTATCGTTCTTTTTAAAAAGAAGGACGGATCGACACGTTTCTGTGTCGACTATCGGAAACTGAACGATATTACGAGGAAAGACTGCTATCCCCTCCCGCGAATAGATGACAATTTAGATGCTCTGAATGGAAGCCAGTGGTTCTCTACGTTGGACTTAAAGAGCGGGTATTGGCAAGTCGAAATCCGACCTGAAGATAAAGAAAAGACAGCTGTTACCACCGGACAAGGACTCTGGCACTTTAAGGTAATGCCTTTCGGTCTTTGCAATGCCCCCGCTACTTTTGAAAGACTAATGGAGATTGTATTACGTGGACTTTCGTCTGAGGCCTGCTTAGTATATTTAGATGACATTATTATAGTGGGAAAAACGTTTGACGAACATTTAAATAATATTCGTAAAGTGTTTCTTAGATTACAAAATGCTAACCTTAAACTAAACCCGAAGAAATGCAAATTTTTACGTAAGGAAGTTACTTATCTTGGTTACGTTATTTCTGCAGATGGAGTTAAGACTGATCCACAAAAAGTTAAAGCAGTTGTCGATTGGCCTCGACCGGAAATGGTACATGAACTGCGAAGTTTTCTCGGACTGTGCACCTATTATCGCCGTTTTGTAAGAAATTTCTCAACAATAGCGAGACCTTTACATAAATTGACTGAAGCCCAAGCTAGTTTTAATTGGACACAGGAATGCGAGAAATCGTTCGTTAGTCTAAAGCAGGCGTTAACGACGTCTCCTATTTTGACATATCCCCGGACTGACAAAGACTTTATCTTGGATACAGATGCCAATAATGAAGGGATAGGAGCCGTGTTTTCGCAGAGAACAGAAAACGGTGAAAGTGTAATAGCTTACTTCAGCAAGAGCTTGGGTAAGCCAGAGAGAAATTATTGTGTCACTCGTAAGGAATTACTGGCTATTGTTAAATCTATTGAGCATTTCCATCACTACCTCTATGGACGGAAATTTCTTCTCCGGACTGATCATGCTTCATTGAGATGGCTTTTGAATTTTAAAGAACCTGAGGGTCAGATAGCTCGCTGGATCCAAAATCTGCAGGAGTATGAGTTCAAAATCGAACATCGCAAAGTAACTTCGCACGGAAATACAGACGCTCTCTCCAGACGACCTTGTAAAGAGGACTGTAAACACTGCGTGAACGCCGAGAAAAAGTACGGGACGGAGACGGATACTTTCGTGAAGGTTTTGACTGCAACGACTGTGGATCGGTGGGCTTCGAGTGAAGTACAGAGAGCACAGTTAGAAGATTCCAATATTAGGCCAATTTTGGAGAAGAAACTAAATTCCGCGGATCGACCGTCTTGGCAAGAGATCGCGTCAGAGAGTCCCGCTACAAAGCGATACTGGGCTCTTTGGGATTCTTTACATCTTAAGGACGGTGTTTTATATCGGGAATGGAAGAGCGATGACGGAAGATCAATCCGATGGCAATTAATTCTCCCACGAAGTTGAATTTGAGAGGTTCTGCGGAAGATTCATGATAGTGCAAGTGGAGGGCATTTTGGAGTGATGAAGACGTTAAATAAAACCAGGGAGCGATTTTATTGGGATCGACTTCGTGCCGATGTTGAAAAATGGTGTAGAGAATGCCACGATTGCTTTGCCCGGAAAGGACCTAAAATAAAACCAAGGGTCGTTTGAAGCGCTATAACGTTGGCACGCCTTTCCAAAGATTAGCTTTAGATATCCTAGGCCCCCTGCCTACAACATCGAAAGGCAATCGATACGTCTTAGTCCTGATGGATTACTTTACCAAATGGCCAGAAGCGATTGCCATCCCGAATAAGGAAGCTTCAACTGTAGCTGAAGAACTCGTTAGAAACTGGATCTCTTATTACGGAGTGCCTATGATGTTACATTCGGATCAAGGTACAAATTTTAATTCAGCACCATTTTCGGAACTCTGCGAATATTTGGGAATCACGAAGACTCGAACAACACCGTTACATCCCGAGTCCGATGGCATGGTCGAGAGGCACAATCGAACAATTTTGAATCATCTTTCAATATTTGTTTCGAAGAATCAAACCGACTGGGATACATATTTGCCAATGTTCCTCCTGGCTTACAGAAGTGCGGTTCATGAGACGACCGGATATTCTCCATCAGAGATGTTGTTCGGCCGTACTCTTCGATTACCCAGTGATATTGTTTTTGGACGACCATGTGATACGCCCTCCTCACGGAATGATTACATCAGTAATTTAGAAGCACGATTAGAAAGAGTTCATTCGTTTGCCAGAGAGCGAATCAATTTGGCGAGTGACCAAATGAAGATTCGTTACGACGCCAAAGCAACGAATCACCAATTTAAGGAGGGTGATCAAGTTTGGCTGTATAACCCGAAACGAAGGACAGGTCTGAGTCCTAAGTTGCAACAGAACTGGGAAGGACCTTATACAGTTGTCAAGAAATTGAACGATGTTATCTACAGAATCCAGAAGTCGCCCAATTCAAAACCGAAAGTCATCCACATTAATCGTTTAGCTCCATATTGTGCTACTGATCATAATGCTGTGTGATAAGACTGCCGGGTCGTCAGTTCTTTTAAAGAGGGGAGCAGTGTTGCGAAATAATAACTTAATTTGCTCTCGTATTGCATGCTCCGCCGTGAAACTAGTTTTGCAGGCATAATAGCGAAGTCCTCAGGTTATGGTAAACCTGTGGAAGTAACCCTGTAGTCTTGGCGACAAACTTGGCGATCGTCTTGGCGACTTGACGACGGATTTGGTGACCTTGGTGACAAATGGTGGCTTCTAGAAAATTCATCTCTCGAGACCATTTTTCAATTTGATAAGATTGTTCCAGAAGTTTCTCGGCAATTCTGGTGACGTCATCATGTCTATAAAAACGCTAGGATTTCTCTCCGGGGAATTCAGTCGAGTGATAGACTTTGAAGCGCACGGTTGATTCTGTTATTGTTATGTTAATGTTTCTTGTATTATTTTGAGCTGCGAGCCGTGGAATAAAGTGTTATTTTTTTTGTTTACGGTGCTCATTGGACTGCTTTAAAATACATCCACTTGGTGATTTTCGTAACAATATATAGCGGAACTTTTTAATGTGCTTTTTAATGATCGCAGACAGCAAGAATGGGCTCGCTTTGACTACGAAAAGTACACGACAAAATCGGTAGACATGAATTTCATACCTTGAATTGGGCACTGCAGGATTAGAAGTCGGAAACAAAAACCTGACTGCATTTCCGTCACTTACATTCAATGATATCTGCAGAAACGCCTTCTCGATATCAACAAGAACTATGACTTTGCTGAAGCGAAAAAAAAAGACGTTAAATATATGTGGATCAAGATTTAGTCCAGTGTACAAGCAGTCATTCAATGACAATTTACCCTCTGCATGTGCACTTGCGTCGAATACCAATCGCTTACTGAGCTAACAGAATTCCTATATACCATAGAAAATGGCAAGTAAAATAGCAGCTTATCCCCTTGCACTTTGTCGTTCGAAACTTTTTCAATTATTCCCAGTTTTTGATAATCGTCCAGAATTTCTCTGCAGGATTCCTCTGAAATTTAACGATCCAGTCGCACCCTGGCTACCAGATAGTTGTCTCCCAATTCTTTAAAATCTCGCTTCCATGGTAATCCAAGCTCGTACCTTCCCTCTTTGTAACATACAGAACTTTTAAAAAGGGTCATAGCCTTATCGTCATCCATGTTAACATCTTGTGGAACGTCGATTGACTCCAATTCCCAAAATCTCTGCCACGTGAAACCCTCTTCCACGTGATCTTGCATAAAATAACATTGAGAATCAAGTGGGTATGGAGCTGAAATAGAGCCTGTCACAATCCAACCAAAAACCGTCTCAACCAAAATGACAGTGTTTCCCGGTAGTTTAATTTTATTTCCAGTAAGCAATTCATAAAATACCTCACCCCCTCATCAAAAACGATATCTTTTGAAGCATATAAAACTGTGAGTTTGCATATTTTAAATTTTCGGGTAGATTCGAAGAGGAAATGTCAACTTTCTCAGACGGAACATTTCCTGGAATTTCAGGAAAAATAAAAAATTCAAATTCCCTACTAAATGACTCATTATCATTTGCCACACGGGTGCGAATCTTTTAAAAATTGGAATTACAGTATTTTTCAGTCCAATTAAATTTGCTCTGCAATTTAGTTTTTGAATACCCAACAAATCTGCTGCCTCTTCAGTAGGGTGCAGTGAAAAAAAGTTTTTTTTTTTTTTTTTTCAAAATCCAAAAGCGAACAAAAGTTGTGTTTTGTATTGAATATGAAAAATGCAGAATTTCAAAAATTTTTAAATGTATCTTGAGGCTCCACTATTGCACCAAAATGTCACAAAAATTCTAAAAACAGAGTATTTTAATATTATTTATAAAATACAAAAAAATATGATTTTGAATATACAATAGCAAAAAATAGTTGTTTTACATGCTATTCAATGACTGTACAAAAATTTAGAATTGTCGGGAAATATCTTGAGGGTCCACTAAAGCGAAAAAGAAATCATTTTTTTAAACAAAAAATCACTTGAAGAAAAAACGTTTCAAATTGTTCATTTACAAACAACTATACTTAAAGAAGTATCAAAATATATATTGAGGGTCCTCTGCAAAAAACAAATAAGAACAAACAGAGGAAAAATGTCCTTTTTAATCAGAACCAGGTATCGCTGATGGTATTTTTTACCGCGCAATGTATTTAATTTAGAAAGGAAATGATTGCTGTGAGATCGTCTCGCAACTCGTTTTGTGTTTTTGTGAATTCTATTTCTGGACATTAAAAGCTGTTTAACTAAAAGTGGATTTATTTGGAAGGTAACACAGCATCTTATCCCTGCTTTATATTGCATTTTAGCATGAAAACTAGAGGTGATGTTGAAGACTCAATAATTGGAAAACCAAATCAGTTAAGTGATAATATGTTGCCTGTAGAGACTTATGCCTTACCTCCTCCGAAGAGAAAATTTCTTCGCGATTGCAGCGCCACTGTGTAAGTATGTTTTACTTCAGTATGTTTCACCAGAGATAAGAACCAGATGTAATGACAGACAGGCATGTTCGCCTGAATAGCATGGCTAAACTTCTAAAACCTCTGTCTTAAATGTATATATGTAAATTAAGCATAATAAATTAATCCAGAATGAATGCTTATGAACATTTATAGACAAATCACAGTCACTAAGGAAGTTTAGAAGGAATTACTCCAACACTTTGGTGCCTCACCCGCGATCCAGACTCGGGATAACTTTAGATGAAGGTGAGTGAAACCTTTGCTCACTTATTGATTTATTGAAATTAAAGTTATCAAATAAAAACTGATTGTTAAAATTAACAAAATGGATCTTGAGAAGCTTAAGAAAACGCGAGCTATATTGCGAACAGTAACAACTAAAATTATAAACAAACTGGAAACCGAAATTAAAAAAGTCACAGAGGACATAGACTCCTTGACAATTGAAGAACAATTGGCTCAGCTAATCGAAAAAGAAAAAACTCTTATTGCACTTGATACTGACATAGAATCTGTTATAAAAATTACAGAGTTAGAGACTGAGATAGAAACTCGCGAAGAGTATCGCGAAAAAATAATTAGCATTAAAGTTAGAAGCAACAAATGTTTACAAAACATAAACGAAAAAACGCAACCGGCAATGATCTCCTCAAGTAACGGAGTAAATACTTCGAACGCAGGATACGTTAATAACAGTAACGCCCCAGGAAAAGCTAGCATTAAACTACCAAAACTGAACATTGAAAAATTTGACGGAGATATATGTTCTTGGCCTTCATTTTGGGCCCAATATAAATCAGCATTTCATGAGAACGAAACTCTCAATAATGTAGAGAAGTTCAATTATCTAAAATCTGTTCTGATATCAGATGCCGCAACAGCTATACAAGGATTAAGTTTGACCTCGGAAAATTACGAAAAGGCTGTGGACATTTTAGAAAGTCGGTTCGGTAAAAAAGAAATTATAATCGATGCTCATAAGAACAAATTACTTAATTTAAATCCGGTTAGAAAGTCCAGCGATCTAAAAGGTCTAAGAAAACTTTACGATGAATGTTTAATACAAATTCGCGGACTCGAAAGTCTTGGAATTGAAACCAATACATATGGATGTTTACTATTTCCGGTTTTAATAAAATCAATCCCAAAAGACTTGGCTTTAGAATTCGCCCGTCAGGAAAAACAAAACGAAAATGAGAAAATAACGGATTTGAGATATTCCTCAAAAGGGAAATAGAAAATAGAGAAAGAACGGAAAATCTGACAAAACCGAACAATTCCGAAATTAATCCAAGAGAAAATACCGACAGTAAAATATCCAACTATAAAATCAGAGAAAACTCATATAACTTACATAAATGTAAACCTAAACCCTTCAGAACCCCTACAGCTGCACTGAACGCGATATCCAGAGAAACCTGTGTATATTGTGAAAACGAAACACACACAACTAATGATTGTACTAAATTTAAGATATCCGAAAAGAAAAACATTCTAAAACGTAAAGGTTTATGCTATTTCTGCTTAAAAAGGTCCCATATTGTGAAATCCTGTCGCTCCAGAGCTGAACTATGTCCCAAATGTAGCAAAAAACACCACAAGTCTATCTGTGACACATTAGAATCTAAATCCGACAACGAAACTACAATAACTACCATGTTTCACAATCAACACGAACCGAAAGTAGAAAGTGATATGTTGTTATTAACTTGTGACGTATTAATTCATTATAATTCTAAACCGAAAATAGCGCGTATTTTGTTGGATACTGGGTCTCAAAGAAGTTTCGTTTCAGAAAATATACTTAAAGAGCTGAAACTCCCTATAATTCGTGAAGAGAATTTGAGTGTTTATCCATTTGGTTCTTCTAAACCAATTAAAAAATCCTACAAAGTTTTAAATTGCTACTGCGAAATCTCACAAGCTCAGCGGAGATCGAAATTGAGGCACTTCAGACAAAAATTATTTCATCGGCGCCAGTGACAATTCCAAATGAAAAAATACGAGAGCTGATGAGAGAGAAAAATTACCCCCTGGCTTACGAAAAGCGCGGTCAAGGTCAGATCGGAATTCTAATAGGCATAGATAATTTCGCTCGAGTGGCATGTGGAAAGCTTCAAAATATAAACTATCAGCTTCTACTCGAAACGGTATTTGGATATACAGTCATGGGACAGGCTGAGATACAGATATAAACAGATATAAGAATACAGATATAAGATACATATATAAGATATAAACACCGCAGAGCAGTGCATTAATTCTCTGTTTATGCGTTGCGAAGCAGAATCAAGTGAAATATGTAATGAACTCCAAAAGTTCTTTGAGTTGGATTCTTTAGGCATAAATGAAAAAGAAAATTTATGCGCGTCTAACGAAGTCTTAAAAAACTTTGAGGAAAATATAAAATATGAGAAGGGAAGATATGAGGTAAAATTACCGTGGAAGGATGAGGCACAAGTACCTCATAATAATTTTGACCTTGCAAAACGTCGATTTAATAAACTAATGTACAGACTAAAAGAAGATCCTTGGCTGTATGAAAATTATAAGAATGTTATTTCAGAACAACTTAGGGAAGGGATTATAGAGGAATGTCAGGATGCTGAAATAAAATTGGAAAACTGTTACTATATGCCCCACTCTGCAGTTGTTAGAAAAAACAAAACCACAAGCAAAGTTAGAATTGTATACGATGCATCTTCCAAAGAAAATAAACAAAAATACCTAAATGAATATTTACATCAAGGACCGAATTTAAACCCTAATTTATTGACTTTAATTTTAAAGTTTCGAGAATATAAAATTGCATTTTCATCGGACATTGAGAAGGCATTTTTGCAGATTGCAGTTGCGCCTTCTTAAAGAGATTATCTTCGTTTTCTCTGGACAGATAGAGATTTATTTGACACAAACAACATTAAAATTTTACGATTCAGGAGAGTTCCGTTTGGCGTTACTTCAAGCCCTTTCCTCTTAGCTGCAACGATTAAACACCACATACAAAGATACAAAACAGAATTACCAACGATAGTTGAAATGTTAGACAAAAATTTATACGTTGATGATTTATTCTTTGGAGATAAAGATGCCAGTGAAGCGTACAATTTGTCAGTGAAGGCAGATAAACTATTAATGGATGCAGGAATGAAATTAAGAAAATGGAGAACAAATTCCAAAGATTTGAGCAAACTCTGGTCTGAAAATAACATGGAGATAGAAGATAATGAAGAGCCATCTAAGGTGTTAGGAATAAAGTGGGATGACAAATTAGATGTTTTACAATTAGAGATTAATCCCCTCTTAGAATCAATTAAGGATGCTAAAAACACAAAACGGTTCATTTTACAAACAGTAGCTAAAATCTTCGACCCATTAGGAATTTTATCGCCATATACAATCAGAGTAAAATGTCTCCTTCAAGATATGTGGGAAAGAGGAACAAGATGGGATGAGAAACTTCCTCAAGAATTGCAAGAAAATTGGGTCAGCTGGTACTCCGAAATTGAAGATATTAAAGATCTTTCTGTCGAGAGAAGATACTTTCCAGACGAAGTTCAAATGAACACGGATGCACTACACCTTCACGTGTTCTCAGACGCCAGTCCCAGGGCTTACGGCGCAATCGCGTACTTTAGGCAAAGGGATGCGAAGGCATTTAATACTACTTTTGTAATGTCAAAGGCGCGAGTCGCCCCATTGAAACGACTGACCGTACCCAGGTTGGAACTCCTAGGAGCAGTAATTGCAGCAAGAATTGCCAAATATCTTGAAGATATTTTCAAAATAGAGAAATGCAACATCTATATTTACACGGATTCGTCAATAGTTCTGCACTGGATTAAAGGCACTTCGAGAGAATGGAAACCATTTGTAGCTAACAGGGTCATCGAAATAAAAACGAATTCTGATCCACAGAACTTGAACTACTGTAAAGGAAAGGAAAACCCAGCAGATTTGCTCACAAGAGGTGAATCAGTTCAAAGATTGAAGAACAGTAACAATTGGTTCAGAGGACCAGACTGGTTGACATTATCGGAAGAACTTTGGCCATCAAGCATAGCAGATAAAGTAACATCAGAAGAAATGCTAACAGAAAAGAAAACGGTCAAAACAGAAACCTGTTATCAGTTAGTCTGCAACACCATCCCTAATAATGACCCCATCCTAAATATTGAAAACTACAGTAAACTGTCAAAGATGTATCGAATCACTGCTTGGATCAACAGATTTGTTTACAACGCGAGAAATGATACCAAAAAAATCCGGTCCATGAACTGCAGATGAACTGCGTATCGCTGAAATTTATTGGGTAAAACACACTCAGTCAATACATTTTAAAAGGGAGATTAACTCATTGAAAGAAGGCAATTCAGTATACAAGTCATCATGTCTGTACAATTTAGATCCAAATTTAGATTCGAATGAAATTATAAGCTTAGGCGGAAGACTGCAAAACTCCGATCTGGAATTACACGAAAAACATCCATGGATAATTCCCAGCAAATCAAAATACACCGAATTACTAGTAATGAACGCTCATTTAAAGGTCTATCATTCGGGAGTAGCTGATACTTTGGCGGAAGCAAGAAGTAAATTTTGGATCCTTAGAGGAAGACAAGTAGTTAAATCTATCTTGAACAAATGCTTAACTTGCAAACGATTTAGAATACGTTCTGGTACACAAGTGATTGCACCTCTGCCAGCGGACAGGATCCAGAAATCCTTTCCATTCGAGATCACAGGAATCGATTTCGCTGGTCCCCTCTTTACAAGAAATGATAACAGGAAGCATTATATATTACTGTGTACATGCGCAGTCACACGTGCAATTCACTTAGAATTAGTATCTAATTTAACGTTCTTATTAGCTTTATGAAGATTCATCGCCAGGCGTGGATTGTGTTCAACTATCTACTCCGATAACGCGAAGACGTTTAAGAGATCAAACCTTGATTTAAAAGAGATATGGAATAACATCAATTCATCGGAAGTAAGCGACTTTTTCGGAAAAACAGGTATAAATTGGAAATTTATAGTGGAAAGAGCTCCCTGGTGGGGCGGTTTCTGGGAGAGATTAGTAAGATCAGTCAAAACAATCCTACGCAAAGTTATCGGAAAATCGTCCCTATCTGTCGCAGAACTAGAAACCATATTAACAGAGATAGAATCTATAATTAATTCCCGACCAATCACATATTTATATGAAGATCCTGCAGAACCATCACCATTGACGCCAGCTCATTTTTTAACAGGAAGACGAATACCCAGTACCACCACCAGTAAAACTGAATCATTACCACCAGTAAAACTGAATGAAAACCTCATGACAACCAGAAAGACTTAAACTAAACGTTATAACTATCGACAAAGACTGTTGGATCATTACTGGAAAAGATGGAGAAAAGAATACTTAATGAACTTAAAATCTGCCAATTGTGCACCTTCAGCTGCAGCATCACGAGACTTCAAAGAAGGTGATGTGGTACTTCTGGGAGACACTAAGCTACCCAGAAACATGTGGAGCATGAGTAGAATCCTTGAAGTGTTTCCAGGTAGAGACGGAAAGGTAAGAGCATGTAGCGTAAAAATCAAATCAGGAACAATTAAAAGACCTGTACAGTTGCTGTTTCCATTAGAGCTAAGAGACTGATTGAACTGCGAACTATCATTGTGTTTTATATATATATTAGAGTGTAATTTGTGTAACCATTAATTTCATTATTTGTATTTTAACCTTTTTATTTTAGTATTTAGATGAAACTTAATTTCATCGGGGGGGGGGGGGGAAGATGTAGAGACTTATGCCTTACCTCCTCCGAAGAGAAAATTTCTGCGCGATTGCAGCGCCACTGTGTAAGTATGTTTTACTTCAGTATGTTTCACGAGAGATAAGAACCAGATGTAATGACAGACAGGCATGTTCGCCTGAATAGCATGGCTAAACTTCTAAAACCTCTGTCTTAAATGTATATATGTAAATTAAGCATAATAAATTAATCCAGAATGAATGCTTATGAACATTTATAGACAAATCACAGTCACTAAGGAAGTTTAGAAGGAATTACTCCAACATTGCCCACATACGAAGAAATTGTGCGATTCCATTTATTTCTACAGAATAACTTGATAAGAATTCTAAGGAACCTACAGTCAGCGAAATTTCTCTAATCATGGCAGATAGATTAGAGTTAATTTGGAATCGTACCTCAATTCCAATTTTTTCTAGAGAAAGAAATCTTCAAATGATTCGATCATTTCGCAATAAATATCAAAACCTTAAGAAATGGTCTAGCGGTAATAGAAAATAGAGCAAGACTGTTTAGGAAAAGGTCAATAGTTTTTTAGCGGAGTGTAAAAAGTTCTTTGATATTTGTGTTTGCAAATGCGAACGTTATCGTAAAGTTCCCATACAAGAACAGGCTTTTCTGAAGAACCAGCGTGGCGAACGAAAAATTATTATTTGCGGTATCAATAAGACTGAAACTATAAGAATGATGCAGGAAAACGAAAAAAAAAAAACATTTGGAAGTAAGTCATCTTGAAAAAAGGTCAAAAATCGATTATAAGTATTCAGAGGAAAATTTTGATGAAGACGAAATTTCGGGCAATAACTTTTATAAATAAACTGATCTTGATTACATCTACCAGGAAAAAAAAGTGTGTGCGTGTAATCTTTACGCGCGATTGAAGTAAAACTTCTTTGACGTTTACGACACATATCACTGAAATAATTAAACTTTAAAATAAATATCATATTATAATTTAATTATATTTATTATTCATGTACTTTACATGATTATATAAATATTATATTCATATTATTCATTGGAAATAGGTACTTGAATGTCATCATAATTTTTAATGAATACGTCATTTTATCTCTCACCCCCTTCATTGAAAATTGTCCGAAAAATTTGTCCCAAAAATGCGACATAAAAGTATGCGACATAATTTTACATATATTGAAATACTATTAGTTCGCAACACCTTTAATCTATTGTTACAATATTTTGTAAGCTGTAGAATATGCATCACATGTCTTTTTTACATATATTTAAATACTATTAGTTAACAAAAGCTTCAATCTATTGTTACAATATTTCGGAAGCTGTAGCATATGCATCACTTGTATTTTTTACATATGTTTAAATACTATTAGTTCACAACAGCTTTGATCTATTGATACAATATTTCGTAAGCTGTAGAATAGGCATCACATGTATTTTTCTATAAACTGGTTACAATCATAAATTTCAACATAGGGTTACTAGGCGAAGTACAAGAAAGATGGGAGATAAAATGACATAGTCAATTAATACAGTTTTAATATGGCAGTAATGAAATTAAAAAATTAGGGGGGTTCAGCGGGGTCTCCCCCTGACGAGGCTCTAACAGCCGAGTTTTATTTATATGTGAAATTATCGGTTTGTGGTAACTATAATGTGAAATATAAATTTTACTCTAAATTTCCTAATTTTCTTGAAAATACAGCATCTATCGTTGTACCGAAACGCGTTGTTGATTGAAGTCGAGAAGTATTCATAGATTAAATTTTTCTTTTAAAAATTAACTAACGGCTGAGATTCTTGAGAGGAAACTAAACGGACATTTAAAAAACCCAATCATATATTTTCATGAACATAAGTGGGAAAATCCATAAGAAAATTATTGCGTGGCATGAAATCAGGGTTCAACTGGGTGCTTAATTTGCTAAAATTCTGAACTTTTGAAAGATGGTCGTAAAACTCACTACTCTTTAAAATACTCGAGAGAACTTTTTTTCCGTTTTTATTTTTTTAAAGACCATTTTTAAAATAGTAGACCATTTTAAGGCACTATTTCGAAAGTTTGGAATTTTATCAAATCGGGAAATGGACGATTAAAAACCCCTAAAATGCTTTTATATTTAGGTGGAAATATTTGAAGGCAAAGCCTATCTTTACTGACTAATCCCTGGGGATGTTCAGAATTTACCCGCAAGATATCACTATCGAAGCCGTGTTTTGACTTATAATGGTTATGGGCTTATTACGAAAAAAAAAAGTGTATGCGTGCAATCTTTACGCGCGGTTGAAGTAAAAATTCTTTGACGTTTACCACACATATCACTGAAATGATTAAACTTAAAATAAATATCATATTATAATTTAATTATATTTATTATTCATGTACTTTACAAAGATTATATAAATGTTATATTCATATCCCAGACAGCACATAAGCTCAAATCAAGCTTGACATTTCCTTGAATTTGACGTATTAATACAAGCTTGACTTTTGCTTGCAGTGTGCAGTGATGGCGCCATCTGTGAAAGAGAATGGACATTAATATTCTAGCGTTTCTCAAATTTGCTGAAAGTTCGTAAAAGATGTGTTTTATTTTATTACCAGTGCCATATTACCGGCAGGGCAAACGGGGCAACAGCCCAGGGCCTACAGATTTTAGGGCCCCAAAGTCTTACATCTTACACTTTTGTAGTTTTAAAATAAAATTACAAAGGATAAAAAAATTTCAGAAGTTAAATAATTTTTTTAATTATAAAGTATGAACAATGAAAATAATTCAAATTTACATTTGTATAAATCAATTTAAACTTATTTTTAATTCTTCGAAATGCTCTATATTGATATAGCATACCAATATGTAGGAAAATAACTAACCACATTTGTAAAGAGAATTTTTAGCGTTAAAAAATACCAAAATTTCTCAGTTATTTGTTATTTTAAGAAATATTTACAAAAATGACTAGTGTTTGTATTCCATACATGTTAGCAACTGTGATATAGCATTTCGAAGTAACGTTTAACTATCTGTTTCTTTGGTTTCAGATTACTTAACACAAAATTTGTGTTAAGTAAGTAAACCCATGTGTTAAGAATGGGTAAGATATTTAAAAAGCTTTCAGTATGAACCGATCAGAATCTTTTTTTTTTTTTTTTGAAGGGGGGGGGGTTATTGCAAGGGGCCCCATTTTTTCTTCTGCCCAGGGCCCACAGTTGTCTTGATCGGGCTCTGTTTATTACGCACAAAACCTGAACATTAGAACACGCAAGGGGAAGGAATGAATGGGATAAGCCCCTCTGAAGTGTAACACGAGGGGAGTTTTAGTTCTATTTACATCTAATTAACATTAGTAATTCCATTAACTAATTAATTAGCCCTAAAAATAAATTTTATTATAATTAAAACAATTTAGTTAGTTAATATACTTCACTTTATGGGTGGTTCACCATAGAATTTAAAAAAAAAATATTCTATATTTCCAAATATGGAAATTCTTCAAAATAAAATACAATTATATTACGAAATTGATTTCAAAATCAGTCGTTTGTCTCGATTTTGGACAGCAGTATTGCTCATGAGTGTTGCGAAAGTTTTAAAACGTGTGCTGCTCTTAAGTTTATATTATGTTTATTTCCCTATTAGTAGAGTCTCTAAATCACACATAACTCTATTTTAATTTTGATGCATCCCATGGAAAAATAAAAAAAACAAATAACATATCGCCCACTTATCAATCTGGCCAGAAAACGGCTTGATAATTCAGTTCAAACTGTAGCCATAACTGCCCGAAGCTTGGTAGCTGAATGGATAGCGTGTTAGCCTACCCGAAAGGTCCCGGGTTCTATTCTAGCTACGGACACTCGATGGAAACAGATTAAATTGAAATTTCAGCGTAGAGGGGAAAATGCGTGGCGAAGTAAAATATGTGGGGCGAGTTCGCTGACCAGCGCCCCGTGTATTTAGGAAGTTTATTTTTAGGAAAATTTTTTAAGCTTGAAATTAAGCTTGCTATGTCAAGCTTGATTCAAGCTTGAAATGTCAAGCTTAATGCAAGCTGGGCAAGTGTAAACTAGAAAACTCGATTCAAGCTTGCATTAAGCTTACACGCTTGAAATTTTCAAGCTTAATTCAAGCTTATTGACTTCATAAATCAAGCTTGCTGCAACTTTGATGCAAGTTTACTGTGCTGTCTGGGATTATTCATTGGAAATAGGTACTTGAATGTCATCATAATTTTTTATGTATGAATTATAGGTTTGTGGTAACTATAATGTGAAACATAAATTTTACTCTCTAAATTTGCTAATTTTCTTGAAAATACAGCATCTATCCTTGTACCGAAACGCGTTGTTGATTGAAGTCGAGAAGTATTCATAGTTAGATCAAATTTTTCTTTTAAAAATCAACTAACGGCTGAGATTCTTGAGAGCGAAAATTAACATTAAAATCTCCAGTAAGAATCATCGGTAATTCATGATAATTACTTAGAATCCAGGAAGTGTCCATGTTGTAGTATTATTCTTTAACTGTTTTCTTATACCATTGTTCCGTCTGGAGTTTGGGTTTGAATGGGGGGGAATGTCCATAGTCTTGTATTATACTTTAACTGTGTTCTTTAAATCATGTTTTCCTCTGTTTGTTGGGTTCGAATGCAGGTAGTGTAAATTTCTATTGTGTTTTTCTATCACAGTGTTCTTAAGCGTTGATTTCGTCTGCTCGTAGGTTTCGAATTATTATTCTGTATCCGTGTTTTTAAACTGCAGGTTCTGTCTATTGTTTGGGATTGATTGCAGCCAGGGTCCGTTTTTTTTGTAGTGTTCCATCCCCGTGTTAAACCGTTGCTTGCTCCGTCTTGAGGTTGGGTTAGAATCCACGGAGTGTCCATTTGTTATTCTTTTATTTTGTTCTTAAACCGTTTGCAGCCAGTGTTTGTTTCTTTGTGGTGTTACATACCCGTGTTCTTAAACCGTTGTATATATATCATTATAAATATATATATATCATTACTATATATAAATATATATATCATTACACTATATATATCATTATAAATATTGCGTTCACACAAACTACATTCTTCTAAATTTACTAACATTTCTTAAAATACAGCTTTTGGACAAAATAATAACAGACATGACATACATAATATTTAGGAGTTTAATGGCCTAACGGCCCATTTTACTGGCATTTGACAAATAATAATATCACTTCGCTTCGAAACTATTGCCTATATTCATTACGAAATAGTATTATAAGACAATTATGTAATTAAAACACATCTGAAGCCAGTAATTACGCGTAAAAGAGTAAAGCAGCGCAGCGGTCGAAAAGGTAGGCTTTTCTGTGGTTATTCTTTTTCAGGGTCAGCGTGGAGTATATGACATATACGTCACTTCCTTTACTGAGCGTTACTTCCGTCAGAAAAAAAATCCGAGTTACTCCCTAGTCGCGACTAAAGAAATTTTACTTCAAAATCAGCATTTGCGAGTTAGCTTGACTACATTTTCAAAGGTTCGTGATCGGTATGCGATTTCTGACAGGTCAGCAGCAATCATTGCTTCAGAGGTATTGAAAGACGTGGGGCTAATATCAGAAGATATGATGCCAAATGTTATCGATGGTAGCAAGGTTACACGAGAAAGACGGAAAACCCGCAAAAATCTGCAAGACAAGAATGAAGAAAGTATAATATCTAGGGTTTTTCGATGGTAGAAAATATTTTACACTTCGTATGGAGAAGAGAGAAGTCTGTCATGGAGAAACAATTATGGAACAGCATGTGTCTGTAGTAAATCAGCTTCATGACATATACAGGGTTGTCCAAATTAAACTTCCCTAACTCAGAGACCTGTGCAGGATGTTGTATGGGCCATATTGTAATGAAATTTTGAAAACAGACACTTCAGATCACGCGCTCGTGATTTATTAAAAAAAATATATTAGTACAAGAAGTTGCCGATAGGTGGCGCTGTAACACTAGTAATTTGCATATTGCAACAACGTGATTTGCAGAAATAAAGCTTCTGCGCAACGTATCCAAAAGACGAGCCCTACAAAAGTGGAAGACAGGCGCTGCACTGGCAGTTGTTTCCAGCTCGCTGATGCAAAATGGCGACTTTGAAAAAGCTCTGTTAGTGAAACTTTTCTACCAGAATGACGAGAACTCCTGTGCTGCGATAAGAGCATTCCGTCGGCTGAAGAACTTAAAACAAGGATCAATGACACCACGCGCTTTACGAGACATGACGAAGAAGTTCGAAAGAACCGGACAGCTGGGAATTTTACCAGGTAGAGGACGACATGTTGTGGATTCTGCACGCGTACACGACGTTGCTTTGGCGGTCGTGGACGCCACTAGTCAATCGCCACATGGTGTTGTCAGTGTGCCAACTGTTTCTCGTGCTGTTGATATGCCCTATTCGACCACGGCACACATATAGAACATCTGTAGAACGTCTTGTTGATCTGCAGCGCCACCTATCGGCAACTTCTTGTACTAATATTTTTTTTTAATAAATCACGAGCGCGTGATCTGAAGTGTCTGTTTTCAAAGTTTCATCACATTATGACCCATACAACATCCTGCACAGGCCTCTGAGTTGGGGAAGTTTAATTTGGACAACCCTGTACTTGAGTCATGTTTCTCTTGCAAGTGGTGCAGCAGCAGTTATTAAAGATGCCATTATGAATCATCTTATAAAGAAAAACATTAACACCGACGCGCTACTTGCTCTTGGCTGGGATGGCACAGTATTCAACACCAGACGTAAAGTAGGTGTCATCAGACTAATGGAAAGAGAGCTTCGAAAGTCACTGCAATGGCTAATTTGCCAGTTCCGTACAAATGAGCTGCCGCTCAGGCACTTAATAGAATATTTAGATGGGCCTACTGTTGGACTACGAGATTTTTCTAGTACGATCGGAAAAACTGAAAAGTTGTGAACAACTGCCAATTTTTAAATTTGTTCCTACCCTGTCAGAGATATCAGAGGTTTCTTCTAAAAATTTAAGCACAGATGAGAAATATCTCTTGGAAATAAGTCAAGCTCTTACTACAGGGCAATGTTCTGAAAATTTAGCTTACAGAAATCCCGGGAAATTGTCCTACTCGAGGTGGCTAACCGAATTTTGCAGTTATACATTGCTAGGCCAAATCATTCACCTGATCTCATAGCATTAACATCCTACATTGCTAAAGTATATTGTCCAGTTTGGTTTATGATGAAGGCATCTCCATCATGCAAGGATGGAGCTACCCACTTATGGCGTACAATCAAGCTGTCCCGATACCTTAGTGAAGAACTCATGTCAGTGATAGATCCTGTTATTCAGCGAAATGGATTCTTCGCCCACCCTGAAAACATTCTTTTGTCTATGCTGTCAGACAAGATAACACACATCCAAGAGTTGGCAGCTTGTAGAATTTTGAAAACCGAGTACAACCCGAAATCCAAAATGTAAGAGATTTCAATGTTCCAATGCTGGATTTCAAGGCGCAGGATTACATTGATCTGATTGATTGGAAATGCCCTGATATCCAAGTTACTTCACTACCGCTTATTTCAGAGATTGGGCGTGATGAATTGAAGGAAATCAAAGGAATGTGGAATAACAATCGCAATTTTTCGACATTTTCAAAGTACCATGCCGTAAAAAAATGTGCCTTTATAAATAACTGTTAAATGTTTACATTTTCTTCTTCTTTTTATATGTACTTCGTCAAACAATTAAAATCATTTTCAGGTAAGCAATTATTTGTATCGAAAAGAGATTTTTCCCTTCTGTTTTGTACTGCACTGTTCCCTGCAGTGGACCCTCAGGAGATTTTCTGAGAATTCTAAAATTTTGCACGGCCGTTAAATAGCATTTAACCCAAATTTTTATCAAAATTGGATTTTAAAAAACATATTTATTTTTATCATATAAATAATGCTAAAATACTCAATTTTTCGAATTTTTGTGATACTTTGGTGCAATAGTGAACCCTCAAGATGTATTTCAAAAATTTTGAAATTCTGCATTTTTCTTTTTCAATACAAAACGCAACTTTTGGTAACTATTGGATTTTGAAATTTAAAAAAAAAAGTTTTTTTCACTGCACCTACTGTTGAGTGATAAGATTTTTTGTTGAACCCGAATCGCATAAATCTGTAAGTTTCACCCACGAACCATCCGATCTAATTAACCTAACTTTTATTGTGGACAACAATACGTTTCGATTATTATTATTAAAGGAATATAAACTAGGAGTGTTCAGATTTTTTATCACACAAATTATCTAGTATTTGTGATTCAACAACGTTCTCCCTCCCTCCACCTCTTTCATTCAGTAGGGAAGGTTAGTTCTGCTCACTTTCGCTCTGCTTATTTTTGGATTCAAAAGAGAAATTTGCTCCATGTAACATTGTTGAATGGTTACGATTGCATGTTCTACACTTTAAGTGCGTCTTTTACAGTTCAGTTTTGAATGGAATCCCAGACAGTTAAAGGACAATTTAAATTTCTTGACAATTTAAAGTCGTTCATCAGCCCACGAATTTATAAATTTCTTACACCTGAAAATGGGATGAGATTCGAAACATACTAGCAGACGATTACATTTTATCATTTTTTACAACCAAAGTCTTGTCTTTGGTAGGAGGGTCGCGACTATTTTCAAATATTCCTGGTGTATACCTACTGACATTTTCCAAAGCCTGACATCTGTTAGTCAAAAGCTCAGTAAATTTATCCCAAGTAGGGACCCCAGAGTCCAATTCTATTTCAATTAATTTACGTGTATCGCTATCTACCTTTTCATTAATTATGTAAATTATTTTCTATTCTATCCAGCATCTGGCTTAAACTGGACGCGGATTCACATTTTATCTTTGAACAATTAAAAATTTCCCCAATATGACTCATGATAAGTAACCTAGTATTTTCAAATCTCTTTTTCAGTGCTTCAAATAGACTATTATTGTATGTAATCGTTTAGAGTAATTAACTGTCAAGCATTACCCATAAGTGCGGACTGAAGGGAAAACAACTTGTGTTGTTTGGATAATTCATTGTTTTCATGAATTATCCATACAGGTGATCAATTTCTTTAAATATGGATACTTTAAGTAGCATTTTTTTTTTAAGACATGAAAATTGAATTTAGTTTATCATTTTTGGACTTTTCTTTAACCTTCATTTGATCTCGTCATTTTTAAGCATCTTTTATTTAGACCTTTCAAGGCGTAGCTTGAAAACGATCAAAAATATTTTTCTTCATAATGTAGCTGTTTCAATGACAAAATTAATGATACTAAAATTATAAACGAAACCTTTATGTAAAAACAATTTATTCCTTTTTTGTGTCGCAAAAAGTTAACTTTTTGGCAGTGACTTGAAAACTGGCGACTCCCGTGAACTTTAATTATGTACATACAGAAGTTAAATGATTCATTTTTAAAACATTACCCACTATCAAAAGTACGAATTATCAAACATTTAATGATTTTATTATCTATCAGATTAATGAGAGAACGTAGGATTTGTGTATCATTCTGTTTTGTGAAGTGTAATAATTATCAATATCTAGTAATTATTTATATTGTTAATTTAAAAAGTTGAAGCTGTATTAGTCTAATTAGTGATACTAATTATTATTTAGTTTATCTCAAATTTTGTGGTAAAAAAACATATTTCTTGTGAATAGCATTTAGTTTATATATAAGAAAAACACAGGAATAATTGGTGTGTACCTGTTCTTCGTACGGAAAAGATCAAATACTGGATCATCCAGATTAATTGTGACTTAAGCCTGTCCGGAGAATCAAAATATTCGGATTTTCAAAAAGAACTTAAAAATGATCATATGAGTTCATCTTAAAAAGAAATCTTGCTAAAACATTTAATAATTCAATTAGTGGTTAAATAATTGGAGCAGATAAATAAAACCATTAAAAAAATTAATGTGAAACTTATTATGCATTTTAAGGGAAGAATTTACATACGTATTTAATGAACAATATCTAAATACATATGTACTTACATAATACTGTACAGTTTATACTTTATTACAATTTAATGCAGTTTAAGTAATCTAAAAAAATATTTTCATATGTGAAGGAATTATAATTAAAGAAAATCTAAATTGAACTTGAAAGCTTTGAAGTTGAATAAATTTCATGTGTTTACTTTTGTAAGCACAAAATCGAGGCATGAACCAAAAACAAAGACACATATAGTAAGAGCAAGCAGGAAGCTGTTTTGGGTCTAATATGAATATCTTTTATCTGGCTCATGACCCTTAATTAATGATAGCCAGTGGATATTGAATTAACCATGCACGAAAATTTTTCCTGATAGATATTTGTTAATATTAATTTTACTTCATGAATGTAGCCTGGATTCTTTTTGGAGAGTTGGTGGTGGGAAGAAAGCAGGAACAAGGAGGAAAACAGTACAGATTCAGCCCCCCCCAACACAGATACATTTCTTAACCAATTACTTCATTTAAGGGCTATGCCCATGTTGGAGCTTTGCAGTGTAAGAATTGAAAGTGATAAAGCTTTAACACAAATAGATGGTATACATAATAAAATAACAGAACTGCAACAACTTACCATCTTGAGGCCTTTCTTTAGGTTGGACTACTATAGTTAAACCTTTTACTTCAATAACTGTATTATCTTGCAAGCATGTTGCCCAAGGAATAAAAACAGACACAAATTCTATGTGTGCATACAAAAATTTTACTGGTAGGTTATATTCTTCACTTAATTCATTGAGAGCCTAAAGGTAGAAATCAAATTAGAGTGGGGTTGGGGGGGAAAAGAACATTCTTATCCTGTAAAATTTGAAATAATGAAAAGTAAATTAGACTATTTCATTTGTTAGTACATCATCCATAGTCATGTTTTGTAAATATTAAACTGTTCTTTACTGTTGAGAGATACGCCTGGCCACTGTGTAAAGAGGGCGCTGTTGTAACCAGCGCAGGTGTAGCGATGAAAACTTTGTATCAGAGCTGTGAGAGAGTGTGTGTGCGGAGGAGTGAGCGAGCATGCCTCACGGAGAAAATAAATGTATACAGTCCATTTGAGTTATTTTTTTTGAGTATAAAAGGAGCACACATAAAACCATGAGCTATCGATAGGGCCAAAACATTTACTCTCTCATAAAAAAAAATAAAAAAATATTTAAAAGATCATAAAAGTTGTAATATTTTCCAAGAATACATTGAGTTAACAATGTATTTTTCTCCCTTAAGTATGCAATTTTGGTACATAAATGAAAAAAAAAAATTACATTAAGCACTTTAAAAGTTTTTGAAATGGCTCTTAACAAGCTGCACTATACATTGAAAGAAATGATATAAACCTGTATTAGTTACAAAACTTTTAGAAAAAATTCTTAAATATAAAAAATTTCGCAAATTGTGCGACTCTGGAGAAAAAAAAATGACTAAGAGAATGTGAGGAGGTGGTGGGATATTATATTAAATAAAAATGTACATCAACCCCCCCCCCCCCCCCCCCAAAAAAAAAAATTAAGGAAAGTATTTTATAAAGGTTTATTTATCATTTGTGAACAGGCCTCCACTTGGGCATTTATAAGTGAGTAGTCATACCCAGGATAGTTTTTTGATGTTAAAAGTTAATCACTGGTCAAGGAATTTTGAGTCACTGTGCAGTGCAAGATGGCTACAAAACTACTAGAGATGTAACAAATAGTGATTTGGCCTAATACCGAATATTTGGCCAATAGCTCAAGCCGAATACTGAATATTTGGCACATAGTTTAGGCCGAATATTAATTTTTTTTAAATTTTATTTTAACTGTAAATAAAATGTCACTTTTCAAATTTGTAATTAAATACTAAACAAAGGCTAATTAAAATTATTACAAATTATTACAATTATTCAACAATTAGGCTACAAAATAGAGGTTGAGAAAAATTTATTTAAATATTTACACCAGTCGGCACTGGAAATGGATTCTCTTATTATTATATCCCTTAAACTCCCCCCCCCCCCCACCGTGTTTGTGTTCTGTTAAGCTTTAATGAGGGGCATCTACCTATAGGGGGGGGGCGTTGGCGGAGGACTTTTTAAGGGTGTCTAACGCATATTCACATAACATCTGGAGAAAATCGCCCAAGACTCTAGACCAATAGATCGACACCCACGCGAGGAGGAAGTATCCCGAACCTGCACACTAAGGCGCTTCCCAGTGCTCAGCTTTTTATAAATTCGGCCATTCGTCGGCATGATTGAATAGAAAAGAAAGACTAGAACTACTGTAAATTCACACTTCAATGTATCCAATGCTTTTTCTTTTTAATGCTTTCTACTGGGATCAAATTTCATCATGCTGTTATTCATTTTAACGAGAACTACACTGCCCAGAATACAGATGTAGGTTTAAATGACAGTAAATTATGTAAAGTATCGGTATCGGCGATTTCTGAAAATGAACTTATAGGTAAAGTGTCGGTATCGGTCATCGGCGAAAATGTGGTATCGGTCGATCCCTAAAAATTAGTGATTTACCCAGTATTAGAGCCGGCCGAAGGAGGCGGCGAGTTTAGCCGATCATCTGAGGCTCCACTCTTAATGAGGCCTACCACTTGTTTTCTTTCTTTCTTTCTTTCTTTTTTCTTTAAAAAGAAACATTCGCTCTTAATGTATTTACAGCACACATTGAGAGAGAGTTTTTAAAACATCGAACTTCTAGCCATTTTATTTGAACTGAAATCAAAACTTTAAAGTAGTTTGCATCTTTCATTTCAGGCATGTGCCATTACAGCGAGTCATAACTACAGTATGTTGTGGAAAATTTAGGGCATTATCTTTCGATTTCGTGTATACAGTACTGCTATGTTAGGAGGCTTTTTTCTTCATGACCTTCTATACCCTTCAAAAGCTGTTAAGGTTGGAATTGACTGGAGTTCTTGTTGTAGAGGTAACACTGAAAAGGAACAACAAAACACAGAGGTCGATTTATGCGATTTTACTGGCAATTTAAAATGCACACTTCAGAGAAATGCTTCGGGCAATGAAAAGTGGTTTTGGACAGAAGAGTATTTCTGATTTTCGTTCTGCTCGTCACATTAATTTGTTAGAATGGAAACATTCTGCATTTTTTATTGTTTTCTTTTTACCTCTGCAGCGTTAATTAAAGTGGTTTCCAACCCTTGCCCAATTCTCTGACCTTGTCTGTCAGCATTATATTCAAGGTCAATTTTACTGATATTTTGCCCACACGAACTGTCGAGATGACCGTTTGTAAAGCCAAGAACTTGTATAAAAGGAAACGGAGGATTGAGGCAAGTGTTCGTTGTTAGAGGTTTTCAATATCTTGAAATTGGAGCTTTTTAAGCTCACTTAAGAGAAAGAAAATGGCTGGTTGAAATAAATGCCTGCTATTAGAGTTTTTCTCTGCGTCTCCCAATTGCATGTTAAAAAATCGCCAATTCTTACTTTAAAATGTTTATTGTATAACAAAAATGGACAGTTTTGTTTATTTGTTTGCCAGGACAGCACAGCTCACGTCATCGAGTGTATCGTTCAAAGGTACCCCCGACCTTTCTAGAGTTCCTCCACATAATTTGGGTCCTCATCAAAAGGAGAATTCTGAATATTGCACCTCTGGGGAAGTGACTGCTAGGGATGTCGAAGGGACTTTGGGAATCACAAATTTAAGATAAACATACTCAGCATGTACAGCAAGAAGTACAGCAAGTACAGCAAGAAGTGGAAAAAAAGAACGCCCACTTGCACTTTATTCGGTCGTCGTTCGTCGTACAGCAAAGCTACATATAAAATTTCATATAGCAGTATTTAATAGCATAATTACAATTTCAGTAATTGACAATTTCAATAGCAATGTGAAAATTAGAAAGATTTTCAAAATCGAACGCAGTTGTTCTGCATATATTCTTTTTTTGAAATTGCCAAGGATGGTATGGAATCACGTGTCATTTGGATCACTTTGGATTTAATTCTAATTTCTACCCCTGATATTCTCAGTACAAAAACATTAAGTCTAGAAACTGTATTTTCCTTGTAAATAACATTTACTTCTTTTAAGTATCGCGAATGAAATAATTGAAAGGCGAAACGTTCGAAACCTGCATATAGCAGTTTTCAATTTGCAGGAGACCCCTTAAAATCGCACCAAATAATGAATTCGGAATATCTCCGGAAATTACCGTAGAAAATTTGCGAAAATTTATAGTTAGGGTAATATGAAGGTTTTCTTTCGTTTAATAAAGTAAAAATTTCATGTTGCCATTGAGAAAAACGATGTTGATGCAGAATTAAATATGAAGACGGCCCCTTACGCAAATTAAATTACTAGAAAATTAAAGTATGCGTTATTTGCAAACGAATGGTATATGTAACTTAGCTGTACGACAGACAACGGCCAAATAAAGAGCAAGTG
Organism: Cheiracanthium punctorium; assembly: GCA_038373885.1. NCBI lineage: Eukaryota > Metazoa > Arthropoda > Arachnida > Araneae > Cheiracanthiidae > Cheiracanthium > Cheiracanthium punctorium. The sequence goes on from JAWZYV010011198.1 coordinate 125,072, forward strand.
GGCGGGTTTTTTTTCCGCAGCTGTACACGGTGGTCTTCAATGGTATGTCGGAGCCGAACCCGCAATCTTCCGGTTATCAGCTCAATGTCTTAGTAATTGGTTTACCACGCCCATGCACTCCCCCCAAAAAAAGTGAGAAATAGCCGTTATTAAAAATTTTCAAAGTTTCCAAAATTTAGAGGTAATTCAAAGCCTACTATATAAAAAAAAATGACCAATTGAAACATGTATCCGCTATTAGAGGTTTTCCCTAAGTCCACACATCGAAGGATTTTACAATCAAGTAGCATAACAGAAAACGGCCATTGTATAGAAGTATCCGCTATTATAGGTTTCACACAACAGCACGTTGGGATCATTAACTTCGATGAGTGAATTTTTGGGAGCGTTATAAGAGTATTAAAACCTGCTGCATTATGATTATTTAACATTAATAGCTTATTTGAATGGACGCTATATATTTTTCTAAATTCCTGCAAACCAAATTCTGAAAAGAATAAAAAAGAAAGGGATAGAAACACTCTGAACATTAAATCAAGCTATAGTTAACACACATTTAAATTATATCTCTCAACACCGCTTACCAAGACAATCTTCAGATAATGAAAGTACTTTTAATTTATATACTTACTAGCTGAAGTACTCGTCCTCGACGGGTTAGTGAATGAAAATTTCTAAAAAGCAAGAACTTTCGTCAGCATTGTAGGAGTACACAGAATGGATGTGGTATGTTGCCAAAGTAAAGAAAGCGAAGTTATAATTTTTATGTATTGTTAAAATATTACAGGTTAGAGAGTAACGAAGTAAAATCATTTCATTCGCTTTAGTCGTAAATATGTGACGCGCGAACGAATATTTACGCATATTGAAATAATTTTCGCAAAATCTCAAAATCTAATCAACATTTTTGAAAAATTTGAAGCCTAGAATTTAAGTTGAGTGACAACCTATCATGTCACCCAATTTCGTTGCATTCCCTGCAGTCTTTATTTCGTGATGCTGGAACAAAATTTCAGAATTTTAAAACGATTTTCGCAAAATCTCAAAATGTAATCAAAATATTTTTAAAATTCAACGCCTATAAATTTATAAATTAAGATTAGCAACTACCTATTATATCACTAAATATCGTATTAGTCGTTATTACATGATGTTGAAGAAATATAAACGCATTTTGAGAGAATTTTCACAAAATCTCAAAATCTAATTAAAATGTTTAAAAAATTGGACGCCTATAGTTTATGTTGAGCAACCATCTATCATGTGACCAAATTTCATATCATTCGCTATAGTCGTTATTACGTAATGCGGGAACAAAGATTTACTCAGTTTTAAACGATTTTCGCAAAATCTCGAAATCTCATCGATTTTTTTTTTAATTGCTTATAGTTTAAGGTGAGTGACAACCTATCATTTCACCAAATATCATTTTTTCACCTTTGCAGTTATTACGTGATGTGCGAACATAAATTTACGCAGTTTGAAATGATTTTCGCAAAATCTCAAAATCTAATCAAGATATTTTTTTAATTCGACGCCTATGTTTTAAGTTGAGTGAACACCTATCATGACACCCAATTTCATATCATTCGCTTCAGTCGTTTTTACGTGATGCTTGAACACAAATGTACGCAGTTTGAAAGGATTTTCGCAAAATCTCAAAATCCAATCAAGATTTTTTAAAAATTGGACGCCTATGTTTTAAGTTGAGTGACCACCTGTTATGACACCCAATTTCATATCATTCGCTTCAGTCGTTTTTACGTGATGCTTGAACACAAATGTACGCAGTTTGAAAGGATTTTCGCAAAATCTCAAAATCCAATCAAGATTTTTTAAAAATTGGACGCCTATGTTTTAAGTTGAGTGACCACCTATCATGACACCCAATTTATTATCATTCGCTTCAGTCGTTTTTACGTGATGCTTGAACACAAATTTACGCAGTTTGAAAGGATTTTCTCAAAATACAATCAAGATTTTTTAAAAATTCGACGCCTATGTTTTAAGTTAAGTGACCACCTATCATGATACTCAATTTCATATCATTCGCTTCAGTCGTTTTTACGTGATGCCTGAACACAAATTTACGCAGTTTGAAAGGATTTTCGCAAAATCTCAAAATCCAATCGAGATTTTTTAAAAATTGGACGCCTATGTTTTAAGTTGAGTGACAACCTATCATGACACCCAATTTCATATCATTCGCTTCAGTCGTTTTTACGTGATGCTTGAACACAAATTTACGCAGTTTGAAACGATTTTCGCAAAATCTCAAAATCTAATCAAGATTTTTTAAAAATTCGACGCCTATGTTTTAAGTTGAGTGACCACCTATCATGACACCCAATTTCATATCATTCGCTTCAGTCGTTTTTACGTGATGCTTGAACACAAATTTACGCAGTTTGAAAGGATTTTCGCAAAATCTCAAAATCCAATCAAGATTTTTTAAAAATTGGACGCCTATGTCTTAAGTTGAGTGACCAGCTATCATGGCACCCAATTTCATATCATTCGCTTCAGTCGTTTTTGCGTGATGCTTGAACACAAACTTACGCGGTTTGAAACGATTTTCGCAAAATCTGAAAATCTAATCAAGATTTTTTAAAAATTCGACGCCTATGTTTTAAGTTGAGTGACCACCTATCATGTCACTCAATTTCATATCATTCGCTTCAGTCGTTTTTACGTGATGCTTGAACACAAATTTACGCAGTTTGAAATGATTTTTGCAAAATCTCAAAATCCAATCAAGATTTTTTAGAAATTGGACGCCTATGTTTTAAGTTGAGTGACCACCTATCATGTCACTCAATTTCATATCATTCGCTTCAGTCGTTTTTACGTGATGGTTGCACAAAAATTTACGCAGTTTGAAAGGATTTTCGCAAAATCTCAAAATCCAATCAGGATTTTTTAAAAATTGGACGCCTATGTTTTAAGTTGAGTGACCACCTATCATGACACCCAATTTCATATCATTCGCTTCAGTCGTTTTTACGTGATGCTTGAACACAAATTTACGCAGTTTGAAAGGATTTTCGCAAAATCTCAAAATCCAATCAAGATTTTTTAAAAATTGGACGCCTATGTCTTAAGTTGAGTGACCACCTATCATGTAACTCAATTTCATATCATTCGCTTCAGTCGTTTTTACGTGATGCTTGAACACAAATTTACGCAGTTTGAAAGGATTTTCGCAAAATCTCAAAATCCAATCAAGATTTTTTAAAAATTGGACGCCTATGTTTTAAGTTGAGTGACCACCTATCATGACACCCAATTTCATATCATTCGCTTCAGTCGTTTTTACGTGATGCTTGAACACAAATTTACGCAGTTTGAAAGGATTTTCGCAAAATCTCAAAATCCAATCAAGATTTTTTAAAAATTGGACGCCTATGTTTTAAGTTGAGTGACCACCTATCATGACACCCAATTTCATATCATTCGCTTCAGTCGTTTTTACGTGATGCTTGAACACAAATTTACGCAGTTTGAAAGGATTTTCGCAAAATCTCAAAATCCAATCAGGATTTTTTAAAATTGGACGCCTATGTTTTAAGTTGAGTGACCACCTATCATGACACCCAATTTCATATCATTCGCTTCAGTCGTTTTTACGTGATGCTTGAACACAAATTTACGCAGTTTGAAAGGATTTTCGCAAAATCTCAAAATCCAATCAGGATTTTTTTAAAATTGGACGCCTATGTTTTAAGTTGAGTGACAACCTATCATGACACCCAATTTCAAATCATTCGCTTCTGTCGTTTTTGCGTGATGCTTAAACAAAAAAAGCGTCACGGACAAAATGACAGAATGACAGACAGAGAAACTTTTTTTTGAGGGTCGCATCGGATTCCCGGGTGCTTGAAACGGATAGAAATCGCAAAATTTTTGAATTCCAAGAAATGTACAGACAAAAGTCTAATTCTATTTATATAGATAGGATTAATAGGACCTTATAGTAGGGTGGGTCGAATTTTACTTTTTTTAAAAATCAAAATCGCCTGTGCGGAAAGTTGTATTCAGTTGCGTAAAAAAGTTTGAATAAATTATTGACCACTCCAGGCCTTTGAAGTTTCACTAAATATGCAAAATTCAACGTTTTTCATTTATTTTTAAATTTTCTTATGTATCAATTTTTTTAACCGCCTGTGGTGGAAATTGATAAATTATAAGTCCCATCGTTTGTAATTTTTTTCTTTTTTAAATTAAAACATATTAACCCCCCTGCCAGGCCTTTGAAGTTTCATCAGATATGCAAAATTCAACGTTTTTTATTATTTTTTTAATTTTTTATGTATCAAATATTTTAACCGCCTGATATGGGACTAGTTAAATTAGAAGTCCTTTCGTTTGTAAAAAAAAAAATTGTTTTGATATCATGTCATATTTAAAGTAACCCCCCCCCCCATAGATACGAAATTTGCATAATTTTTGCTACTTTTTGATAAAGCGGCTGTTTTTGTACCATTTTCTCGAAATGATTTTATTCAGTTTATTTTGAATAGTATTGGTAGATACCACATTGTGAGACATACTGAATATTTTGTTTATTCTATCCCTTGTGAGATTATTGCTCAAGATACCTCTGGGAGTGCCGATTCCTGGGGGTTTTATTCCCCAGTTTTCAAATGGGCATGGTCTTGGCACAGGATTTTTGAAGGACCAGAGATCTTCGAGAAAAATGTATATGGGTAATTTAGATGCTAAAAATACTAGAGTGTTAAAATTTAGAGTAGCAAGGAAAATGAGAGAAGCTGAACGAGTTAATAAAAAAAAAACTCTGAAACTCATGTAAACTCCCAATCTCAATCATCAGAAAGTATTTTGGATGGTAGCATCACTTCGGAAGGGGAGATAATTTTGATTCTGATGAGGATTTTAAGCCCGTTGCCGGATCGTCAAAAGAAGTGAGCAGTTCGAAAAAGACATTTTCATTCCCAGCATTGGCAACAGCATTAGATAGATGAGGAATTTCTAGTAGAAAAGGTGCAATGATAACAAGTGCTACACTTGAAGATCTTGGCTTGATAACGAAGACAGACTCTGATATGGTCATCGATAAATGCAAGATAAACCGTCAAAGGAAGAAAATTCGCCTGGACTTGCAAAATAATTTAACAGAAAACAAGACAGCTTTGCAGGCATTTTACTTCGATGGAAGAAAGGATCAAACCTTAGCAATTGTAAAAGAAGGGGGCATTTCGCACAGAAGAATCAGTGTGGAAGAGCATATAGTATTATTGCAAGAGCCAGGAAGAAATTTCCTCGGTCATGTATCACCAAAAAACGGGAAAGCTAGTGAAATATTGTCTAGCATTTTAGATTATTTGAGGATAAATCAGATATCTACCGTGGATTTTATTGCAATAGGATCAGATGGAACAGCAGTGAATACTGGTGCTAAAAGTGGTGTGATACGCCTGCTTGAGTTGCATGTAAGAAGGCCGTTGCAATGGCTCATATGTGAGTTGCATGCCAATGAGTTACCTTTATGTAATTTAGTACTGTATTTAGATGGAAACACTACAGACCCATTTACATATTGTGGTCCTGTAGGGAAACTTCTAGACTCATCTGAAAAACTACCAGTTGTGAAATTTAAACAAATCACTGTTGATCTGCCCACAGTAGATGTAAATGGACTTAGTACTGACCAAAAATATTTGTATCAAATCTGCCATGCTATGTCATCGGGATATTGTCCAAAAGCATTGTAAAACAAATCACCAGGAAAACTTTCTCATGGCAGATGGCTTACAACGACAAATAGAGCGCTTCGTCTGTATATTGGTACAGAAAAACCATCACTTGAAATAGAAACTATCGCGGAATATATTGTAAAAGTGTACACAAAAGTTTGGTTTCTTATTAAAACTGAATCTTCATGCACAGCCGTTGCACGACATCTTTGGGAAATTATACACTACTCAAGATACCTGAGCGATGAGCTGAAATCAGTACTGGATCCTATAATCCAAAGAAATGGTTTCTATGGTCACCCGAAAAAACTAATAATTGCCATGATCAACGACAAACGATTGTTTGTGAGGAAATTAGGCTTCAGAAGAATACTGAAGGCCCGAACTCTTCCTCGGGAAACTATTCGTGATTTTGTCATTCCACCTCTCAATTTTCATGCAAATGACTATGCAGAATTGATAAATTGGCAGAAGTGCTTACTTACAGAGCCTCCACAGACTAAACATGTATCAAGTGCAGAGCTTGAGAAAAGGGCCAAAACTGGGGACGTTATTGAAAGTAATCTATGGAATCTCCCGTGCCATACACAAGCTGTCGAAAGGGCAATCAAGTTAAGGCCTTTGCCGAGACCCAGAGACCGTCGCGGCTACAATGTATTTTAACGGGGAACTTTGACATGGTTAGGAAGCTGCGACTGGCGGCAACACATGGGGGTGTCCTCTACCAAACAATAGATGGGGTGAAAACCACAAGCGTAAAAACCGCAATGTTATCCAATGTCCCTCAATTACCTATTGTCCGGAGTATCTCTCGCTTTCTTCTCAGTGTGAAAAATTTATTGCTTACAAGTGATAATTGGCCAAGCGACCCGCGACGGTCTCTGGATCTCGGCAAAGGCCTTTAATCACAGAAGTATCGTCATATGTCTGTGGAGCAGAAAATCGCGATGGGTTTATTCGCACAACATTGATGTCCCGAAAGTTGATGCCAAACTTTGAAAATAAGGCACAATATACAGTAGGGTGGTCACAAGTTATATGGGGAAATTTTTTTTAATGTTATTTTTTGGGTCACCCCCCTAAAAGTTGCCAATTGACAAGAAAATGAGATTGGCAAAGTTTTAGCTCAATTGCATAATATTAACTCGTGCCGCATTGAGGTTCATTTCTTGAAAAATTACGATTTTTGCTAAAAATATCTACTTTTTCCTTCATTTAGTATAAACTATTTGCTCAACAGACCTAGTTCTTGTTTTACTCTCAACAAAACCAATATTTAATGACATTCAGTGTTTTTTAGGTCAGCTTGTGAATCTTCCCTCCAGAATCTGCATTTTTTAAAATTAATGAAAAAAAGACAAATTAAGAATTTTAAGTAATTTTGACCGTCTTTTGTATTATTTGCATCAGAAAACAAAAAAATAAATCAAGAATTTTCATAACTAAACTACAATTCGTGAAATATATTTATTTATTTGATATGCATTTCTGTACTTCACAAGAAAGATCTTGATTTGTATTTCAGTTGAAGCACATCTAAGAAAAACCTATGAAGTTTTATTACAATGCTATTTTTGTTGTCTGTTATTATTTACTTTTAGAATGGACATGAATGCCCATACGTATGGGCAAGGAAGGGCTATACCTCCCCTAGCTTCGACATTATCGTTATGATTTACACACTGGTATAACGTAAAAGTGGCTCAACACTAACACATAATATCTTTCCGGTGCAGGACCCTTGACGTGCAATAAGACTCCGAAGACAAGAATTTTTTCGAAAACAAAGAACTGATCTCATCAAAAGCAGATTTTAAAATCCTGATTTAGAGGGTGCTGTTGTTCACTGGGATGGAAAAATGCTTCCTCATATTTTGAATAAAGAAAATGTAGAGAGAATGGCGATTTTATTTAGCTGTGGCGATGAAGAACAGTTAATAGGAGTTCCCCAGCTTGAAAATAATATGAGAATAACTCTTAGGCAAAAGCTGTATTTACAGCAGTTGAAGAATGGGAGGCAGTTGGTAAAATTCAGATAATGAGTTTTGATACCACTTGTTGCCTAAGGGGAACGTGCATTTTTTGTTGCAGCAATTACTGGATCGAAATCTTCTATATTTACCTTGTCGCCATCATATTTTAGAAATAATCCTAAAATCTGTTTTGATTGCAAAGTGGGCGAAACTACTGCTCTTCATCCAGATATTTTTTAGAAATTTCGGATTGGGTGGCCTAAGTTGGGCAAGACAAAGTTCAAAATTGCTATTGAAGTTCAAACTATTGCATAAAGAACGCGAAAATTGCAAGAAATTTCAAATTTTCTTGCAGAACATTTAAGAAATCATCAGCTCAGGGATAACTATAAAGAATTAACCCAACATTGTTTAATTTTTATAGGAGTCTCTCCAAATAGACATTTCTTTCAGAATACCTGATGCTGTTCATTATGCCAGGTAGATGTCTAAGGCAATTTATTGTCTCAAAATACTTCTTTTCAGGCAACCGCATTAACAGATTTAGAAAAAAGAGCTATTACAGACATTTGTTTATTTATAATAAATATTTACGTAAAGGCATGGTTCAACACTCCCACTCAGACTTTAACCCCAATCGAGACTTAAAATTATTACAATACTGAAAATTTGATAAAGAGGCTGCAAACTTCGGAAGAAACATTATCTAAGCCTAGCCACTTTAACAAAAAATTTTAAACAATAAAAATTTATTTTCTTTATAATGTGCTTCCTGTTAGATACATAACTTTAATAATCAAATATATCTAAACGTTAGTCGCTCTCAATTTTATGCCTTCTTTGACCTTATTTTCTGTTCATTCTTTTACTTAAATTTCATTTTTTTAAATTTCTGATTTTTTTTTAAATTACAAACTTTTTTTTTGTACACAAAAAAGAAAGAAAACAGAAGAAAAACAAAAGGGGGATAAAGACCAAATATAATTTTTTGAACTTTCATTAAAAAGCCAACTTTTAAGATTCGGATCGTATCTAGTCCTGAAAATAGCATATATATATGCTTTTTTTAGGACTAGATATTGTCCGAGTGTTACCCTCTGAGCGTTTTGCAAATGGATAAATAATCAAAAGTTGTTTTCACGGTAAAATTTTCATGCAATTTTTAAATTATAAAAAAAAATTAACAGGAAGATTTGTAATAATTAAAAAAAAGCTTCTAAATTACATACAAGCTTTACTATCAAACATATTTTATGATATCTCAGTATTATAAATGATTATTATTATTGATGTATTGCAGTGAAAACTGGAATAACGTGGACGGGATTTGACATGACAACCGCTTGGAGGGTTAAATCTGTAAGTTTTTACACAAAAGTCATGTGTGTCTCATCAAGGCGGGAAGTTTTCTTCTGAAACGAGATCAAGATCATGTTTCTAGACTCAATTTTATCCATTTTATGATGGAAAGACTGCTTTTTTGCGAAAAACCGCGATTTTTCTAAATTTTAATCTCAATGCGGCGCGGGTTAATATTATGCAAATGAGCTGAAACTTTACCAATCTGATTTTTAACGTTTTGTGGGAGGCCCCCTCAAGAATTCGAAAGTTGATTTCTTGTGACCACCCTAATATACAGTGTAAGACTGATATTATAAAAAAAAACTATTTCACAAAAAGCTGTGCCCACATACTTAGGTACTTTATGCTTTGGAACTTTAATTTTGATCCTAAAAAAGTCCTATCGTGCTATTATAGATATAAAATAGCTTAATGAAGAATTTAATTTTTAATAGTACTTCTAGTAAAAATTCTGTTGCGAAAGGTAAGAAGTACCGAAATATTCCAAATAATAAAAATTTCACCAGCCCATCAGAGGGCTTGAATATTAAACGATATGTATATATATATATATATTTTCACAAACAAAGGGTCTTAAAATTAAACTATTTCCGCCACAGGCGGTTAAAAAATTATACATGAAAAATTAAAAAATAAATGAAAAACGTTGAATTTTGCATATTTGGTGAAACTTCAAAGGCCTGGCGGGGGGGGCTTAATATATTTTAATTAAAAAAAAATTACAGACAACTGATGTCAATACACAACTTTTCCCGCCACAGGCGATTTTGATTTTAAAAAAAAGTAAAAATCGACCCACCCTACACTGCAAAAAAAGTCTGTAAAACGTACAGAAATTACTCGTATTATTTACAGAATAAGTCTGTTCGTAAGAAAAAACAGTTTTTTTCTGTTTTATCTTCACCCACGCATGCGTACTAGACGAAGACGTCATTGCTCAACCTTGAGGTTCTTTTCGTCTCCGGCGCAATTAAAACGGCAAGACATTGTACTACGTGTCGTTAGCTGGAGCTGGAGAAAAGGGACGGTATATTTAGTTACAACTGCATACGTAGGTTCAGGTGAGGTGTTTGATGTTTATGTACGGATTTTGTTCACTGGGCGTGTTGGCGTAACCGGGCTCGTTTGGACTTAAAACATTTTTAAGTACTTTAGTGTTTGTCGATAATGTTGACGCCGCGTAATTAATTAGATTAATTAATTGACATAATTAATGTTAAATCAATAAGTAATTAGCGAGATATAAAGCAATACGTTAATTAATTAGATTGATTACTATTAATTAATTATTAATACAGTACTATTTAACTGGGAGGGAAAACCAACCACAAGAATAAAAGGAGTTACATGAAAAAATGTAAGAATTCTTATTTTATTTCCATAAAATGGACATTTAAAATAACTTAGAAAATTTATAAGGACTTTAGTGTTTGTGAATAATGTTCACGCCACATGATTAATTAGGATAATTAATGTTAAAGCAATTAGACAGATTAATTGATTTATTTAAGTTTGTTAAAAATCCAGAAAACACCCTGAATATACATAATGTTATTAAATGGACTTGCAAAAGAGATGAATACTTAATAGTAAAAATTTCATCATTTCTATCAAAAAACATTTCTATCAAAACTGTAGTAAATTAACTAAATATATTATTATGTTTTGTTGATATCCAGTAGTCATTCAATAAAAACAAAATTAATGATTTAATTACAATGTATAATTAATATTTTTTTTAACTAATCACCTTTTTTTAAACTTGAATAAACATGAAGATATCACGTTTGAAAACTAAATGGTGACACATATTTAGTAACACTGGATGGACACAGAAGAGGAATCTCAGTCACTGTTGTGTCTCCTCATTGTTGACTGCTAGATGCTGGACGGCAGCGGGGCATTTACTCTTATTGTGAGTAGCAACACCGGACTCAGAAGAGGAATCTTAGTGACTGAGTCTCCTCAGTGTTGGCTGCAAGATGCTCTGCCAGAGCGGGGCATTTACTCTCATTGTAAGCAACAATATCGGCCTTCTTTGGTAAAAAGTGGCATGTAACATTGAGGGGAGGGGGAAAATGTTTTCTTTTATAGAAAATATTTCCAAAAAGGTTGAATTCTTTTTTTTTGGGGGGGGCAGTTACCCCTCCATCTTCCCTTTTAATCCGTCCTTGGCGTTGAATGATGGGAAATAGAACAGTTATGGAACTTGATTGTGAATTCGAGACTTTTTACCTACAAAAAGAAACGAAAAAAATCACCTGTGAATTTGATATATTTATTTTAGACTTACGGGTGAGGGGAGGGGGGGGGACTTTTATGTGTAAAACTACGCATCGAAACCAATGGACCAACCAGACAAATCGGCATAATGATTTTAAGCAGTGCAGGGCATCACTTGATCTGACGTTACTATGACGTCACCTTAGCGACTCTTTCTTCAGCTACTTGCGATTTATGTGCAAAAGTTTCTGGCAACACTGATCGGAGGTGACGCTCTGGGTCGGCTAACGAACGATACGTACCGTTCACCTCACCATGGCACAACGTTTATATCACTGGAAATGGTATACGGGCGAAGTGTGAAAGTCCCCGGTTCGGGTCCCATCGCGCGTCCGTCGACCGTTAACCGTTCAGAGTTTTCCGTGGTTTTCTCCGGAAGTTAGCGTAAATACGGATTAGGACCCCTTCGAAAGACCCCCACGGAGGGCTCCCCTCTTTCAAGGAAACCTCCCCAAAGCTCACTCACCAAATGGAACGAATTTCACACAATCTCAAGTACACACTAAAAGGAACGTACTGTGTGAAAATTAGCTGCTATCTCGTCATAGAATTTGAGAAATTAAAGGTTAAAAAATAGTTAAAATCGCGCCAATTGTAACCCTTTAGCTAGTATTTGGTGACAGGGATAATTCACGCTTAAATCTATTGATTAAAACTAACACTCCTTTATTGATTAAATTTCTTATCGGCTGATTTAAATCCTTGTACGCTAAAAAATACTCATTAAAAACAATAATTTGTTATCTCCTCAATTCCCCTCAATGCTCAGGATTCGCTAGATCCTATTATACTCCATTTTTCACTAAAATCTTGTCTATTTGAGAATTCTGTCTCTCCCCCACGAAAATTGCGTAGTAAGATATCCTATTTCTATCACGTGACCTTAACGGAAAACGGTACATAAACATAGTCACCACAGACAACACAACGACGCCGGAAGCAGGAATCGTATGGCTTACGCAGTGGTTATTTATATTCTTTGTTGCGGCGAGCATCGAAGAGCAAACATGTCTTTATCAAATTATGAATTAAAAGAGTTTCTGAAGAGGATACCCGATGATACTTTAGAAGGGTGATAATTTTATTTTATATCCGAATACCAAATACATCTTTTTCATATTCAGAGTTGTGAAATAAATTCAACCTAAATGTGGAGAGGATGCTTTCGGAAAAGATCTTGTTTTAATGGACATAGTTTCTTATGATTGGATTATAAAAATCTCGTCGCTCTTGTAAAACAAATGAAGTTATGATATCTTCAGTCAAGGGAGTAAGTCCTATTTTACCTTTCTCATGTAAATAAATGTGGTTGCTGCTCTAATTAAATCTTACAGCTGGTTTAACCATGATTGCATTTGTGTATTCTGACTGTACTGTGAATTCGTTTTATAACTAGAGACTTTAGTGAAATTATATTCTATTTATTAAAAAAATACTTTTTTATAGTGTATTAAGATATATGTAATGTATTTGCCTTGATTTAAAATTTATTTTCTCGGGCTTATAATCATAGATTACAGCTCTGATAATAAAAAATGAAGAAAACGAATAATTCAATATATCAATCAAAAATAGCAAATTTTCATAAGACACCCTTTTTCTAGCTTAAAATAATAATATTAATTGATTACAGATATATTAATTAAAAAAGGACTGATTTTGTAAAAACGCTCATTCTATAGCTTAAATAATAATCATAATTGAGTACAGTTATATTAATCAAAAATCGACAGACACTCCTCATTTTTGATTATTATTTAGCCTAAATAGAGCTGTAGTATAATGCTCAAAAATTGAGAATTTTTCGCTCCATTGATATTTGTGGATTAATGGAGCAAATTTTACTCAATCGGGAGAATGTCTGTTTGAAGTCAATAATTGAATAAAAATATACTCCGTTTGATTATTATTTTACTCAATAGATTTAAGCGTGTTGGTCGAAAAGTTGAAACGCTCACGCGAGTACGTACTCGAAATATTTATAAATCAGTGTTTGCTACACCGTGTTATATTTCAACGTACAGGGTTTTTAAGTAGTTTAATCTCGTTTTCTACTAGTTGAACTGAAGTCCTATAATCTTTTTATTTTAGTTCTGAAAGTACATGAAGAATGTAATTTCTTTTTATTTGTATTAAAACATTGCAAGCTGCAAATTCAGTTTACGCATAAGTGAGGCATATATTTTAATTCTATTCTTTTTATCCATATTATGATAGTATGGAGCAAATATACTTAATGTTGTTTTTATGCTTTACGCGGAATTTTCGAAAAATATGACATTGTCTCCATGCACAGACGAAGAAAAAGTCTGCAAAATCAAATTGTTGAAAGCTTGCAAAATTATCAGAAAGTAAATGCAACAGATTTGGTAGCAAATGAGCAATGCTTATTACTCGATACCCCTGAAGATCCCAAATTTTCTAGTTTAGAAAACGAAAGCATTGACTTCATGTCCAGTGAGGACATCATGCATAATAAGCAATTTATTTCTTGAAAATATAAGGAGACTGCATTAAAATACTGACGGGATACAATAGAGGCAAAATCCCGCAGTTTACAGAGTGTTGTGTTCAAAATTATTTTAAATTTTTTACAAGTAAAAGGCAGTTATATCTGTGGGAAAAGCAAATTCAGTAGAATGGCGATTATAAATATAAACTAAATCAAATTAAAAAATATACGTTTTAACACTTCTAACACGCAAGAAAATTACAGAAAAATGTAAATGATTGTGATTTACAAACTTGGGCTTCAGAAAAGGCATTCGAATTAGGACTGAAATTCCGCGGATCTAAAGGATGGCAGTACAGGTTTTTAAAAAAGAATAAGATTGTGAGCAGGAAAGTTACAAAATTTGTTTTGTTGAAAAAATTTTGGTCAAAGGAAATCATTAAGAAATTAACGCAGGCATTCGTAAATGATGCAAATGTCTTTATAAAGGATTCGTTGTTAAAAGACGATCAAATTTTTATGCTGATCATTCAGGTTTTAATTTAGAAATCCTTCTAGACGAACCCTGGAACATAGAGGATCGAAGCAAGTAGAAAGTGAGATTCAATCACAAAATGCAGTGACACATTCCTACACTACAATTCCGATTTTAAGTAAAAACAATAGATTGTTATAGCCATTACATATTGAACATCCCGAAAAAGCTGGGGAATTCGGAAAAAAATTAAGTGCAGCAGTTTTCTGACATTGTGTTAATGAAACAACTTAATAATATATTTCTTTCAGCGTCAAATCAAAGAAGTGGGGGAGGGAATTATAGGGTGAACCCCTCCCCTCCAAAAAATTACCTTACAATTTTTTAAAATTATTTTTTTAATACCATTGTTTATTTCAATTCTTATTTCGCTAAAAAGCTAAACTTCTTCTAAAAAGCTCTTCTTAAGCTCCTATGCATGCATAGATTTTATGTTTAAAAAATATTTTTGGCCAATTTCCTCCACCCCCCCCCCTCTCCAAAACGGAACCAGTTACCGGCCTGATTTTTTTCCTACCATATATTCTGCGGGATATCCAGTGAATCATTGCTGTAGATGAATCCTGACCTGTGCTTACTTAAAATGCTTATTAAATAAGCATCTTTTTGTAAAAGCATTTATAAAAGAAAATAGAAAGCGCCAAGTAGTGATAGAGGCTCTATTCTGTCGGCTCATACTCATTTTTTATTAATTAATTTTAGCTTTAATTTAGGAGATAGAAACTAATTTTTACACATTAGGTTTCTTTAAGTATGTACTTATGACTGGATTAAATTCGTTACGTTTGGTGAGTGAGCTTCGGGGAGGTTTCCTTGTTTGTGTTGTCCTTCTGACGAGGATTTATAACCAGGCTTCGAGCCAACCACACAAATCCGATATACTTGTTCACAACAACTACATACCGCAATTGTTCTTGGTTTTGGGGGAAATGAACAATAGCAACTTCATGTAACAAGTTAAGTACTACTCATAAACTGTTTCTCATAAGTTATTTCCTTATTATAGTGTTTGTTTATATTCATTGCACTTGCTAATTGCTCCTAGAACTGTAGTTAGCATTTCTTATTATATAGTTATCGATATGTTAAATATTTTGGAATGAGTGTTTTTGTTCGCAATCATTTTGTTTCCAGTGCTCCAGTAAGTGAAAGAATATCGCTGAACTTAAACATCGCGGCACTCTTATAAATATATTATTTATTTTCAGTGTTTGAACTTGAATAGTCGTCTAACACCGAACAATTTTTGATATTTTTAGTGTGTATGTGTGCTCTGGGGGATTTCACATCAAATATAATATATACACTTCCCAGACTTATAAATTTCTATCTTCTATACTCAATAAGAATTCTGATTTTCTAGGAGTATCTTAAAGTTTCCTAACGCGTAAGTGCCGTCAATAATTTAAATCAATGGATATATCTCAATCAAGTTTATGAGGTAAACCAAATTAAAGAAATGATATATTACACCTTTTAACGTATAAAAGAGCAACTTTTAACGCAAAAAGAATTGTATCTACAAATTATTTATAATTTCCTTGTAATATTTCACTCACTTATCATTGCAACATCTCTATTCGTAGATTCCATTTTAACACAAAAATCAATACCTAAATCCGGAAACTTAAACAAAATTCAAAAGAATTTTTTTATTTCCTGCAGTGAAGACAAGGATTTTTAATCAAACAGTGCAACAATAAACTGTGCCCTGGAGAGGCTTTGTGCAAGACAAATTGCTTATTTATTTTAATGCATAAATTTTAAAACCTTTCATATCAGTGCCTAGTTATAAAAGTATTTTTTTAATATTTTGCTTATTATACAGTCTGATCATCAACGTTTTAAATTTCAAAATCTCGAATCATGAGTGTATAGGCAGTGGCCAATATCCTGAATCAGGAACACTGAACATAAATAGAAATTTTTTATTGAATACTTTTCGAAGTTGAAATATGTAAGAAAGTAATCAAAAATTAGCGCAAATCTGATCGCTCTGTAAGCAGGTCTTTATTAAAGGTTTACATTTAAAAAGAGAGGAATGCTTAAAAATTTGAGCTTTCCCCTTTTAAAAAGTTGAAAATTTGATTCTTTTTTCTTATTCATTCTTTTTTCAAAAAGATTTGACGAAAATTAAGGATATTGTTAAATGTAGTAAAAATATTTTATCATGTAAATTTATTTCGAATGTTCAATAGCAATCATGCATACAGTCATCTATTTTAAGACAAGATGGTAATTTTGACATTTTAATGTGGAAGGGCAGGCCCATGGTCAGGATTTTTATTCGGGGAGGCTCAAGTATTCAAATACCATAACTTAAACATAGGTATCATGGGGTCCTATGAAAGGTGCAAGAAAAGCCCCCCACCCTCCGACATAAGCGCGGCATAGTGATCATTTTAAAAATACACTGGAACTTTTTGTATTTTAGTACTGAAGTGTCTGAAATACTGAAATAAGCCTTCGCTAGAAAAAGGGTCTTCCCTAGAATATAAGCCTTCCCTAGAATACTGGGTGGATTGTGGTAATGGGGCCCCTTGGGTTCCCCTCTCTTGTAGAGGACGCGGGGCTGCAGAACCTGTTTCCCTAAATCCGCCCCTGTATATAAACATACATATTTGAACTTTCGGGGGGGGGGTGTAGCTCCTCAAGCCTCCCCTTCTCTGGCTACGTGCTTGTCAATGGGGAATTAGAACAAGTGCTGCTGAAAAGTAAAATTACTATGCTCCTAGCTTGTGCTAACAAATTTCAGTTTATAGATGAGTCAAAAGTAAAATGTGATTTTTTAAATGTGTTTAATTCATTGAAGTAAATTATTTTGTTTCTAGGTGTTTGCTTGGAATAAATCCTAACAGAGGATGCAAGAAGAATCCTGATGTGAAAAAACGTGAGGCCGTTAATATGAAAATTCTCAATTTACTTAATAAAATGTCGGCATATGAGCTAATTGACCACTAATTATATATTAAGAAATACCCATGAATACTGGAGAGCAAATCTATAAAATTATAAACAATAAACTTTGTAAATATTCCTTTCTTTGTACTTCGTAAATACTTTATAAATACTGTATTTTTTTTCTTAAAATAAATCTAATTTTTCACAATTTTTCTTGACGTATTTCTTTGATTATTAATGGATATTACAAAAATCTGAGCATAGATATATCGTGCAAGAGTAATTTTAAACTCCTAAAAACTATTTCTGAAAAATAAGATGCATATATGTATATACATTAAAACCTCTACTAACGGTCACCTCCGAAGACTGGTCATCTCTTAAAACAGACACTGTTAGAAGTTTACAGAATTGAATTGAGACTATTGAATTAACATTATTGTGAACCTCCAAAGAACGGTTGTCTCATAAAATGGTCATTATTTTATGGGACCAAACGTAGCTCTTTTTCAGAGGTTTCACTCTATATATGTAGTATTTACTTGAAGGACGCCATCACTACATTAATCAATAGTTTAGAAGCAAACATATATATTATTTTAACTACAACGACGCGCTAAAATCACCTAAAAAATAAACCTTACAGTAAATACTTCCACTAACTTCATTTACTACAAATACCCCAACCATTTATTTAGGGACAATTGACATGACAAACTGATACACTTCCCTCCCCATGAACATAGAAATTGATGGATAATATCAAGAAATAATTTTGAAAGCATTAAAAAATAAACTTTATATTTTATGCTTGGAACAAATACACTCCCACCCTTGATCCATTGATTTGTGAAATTTTCGTGCTTTGAAATGCATTGATTCATTTGAAATCAGCTTCTTTGATTACTATTTTACTTGATTGATAGCAATCGTTCTTATAAATCTTTCTTTTTTCAACACTAATATTTTATTTTGTACAGTTACTTAATTTTAAAGTATGCCCTTGGATGGAATTGATTGAAAATAATTAATATCACATATGATTTCAAAACATACTCAAGAATTTATTTTCATTAACATTTCGTAGCAGAATTTTTTTACCACTTAACAGGGCCAAGGTCGTCGAAAGAAGCTAGTATATGATAAAATTACTGAATTTTTTTTTAAGTAATTGTAAGTAAGTAAATTTTTTAAGTAATCTTAGGTAAGGTATTGAATTATTAAAAACAAAAGAAAGTTGTTATAAATACAAAATATATTTCATAAATAAACTGGTTTTTTCTGTAAATTCCTTAAATCAAGGTGTAAAAAAATGGTTAAAGTCTCCTACATTGACAGAAATATACCGTCGACAAAACACGGGGAATCTGTAAAAATTACAGATTTCTGTAAATTAGATGGAGTATCTAAAAAAAAAAAATACAGAACATTGCTATAAAATAAACGGAGAATCTGTAAAAATTTTTAAAAATACAGAAGAAATCAGTAAAACGCATAGAAGATTTCTGTAAAAGAAACAGTGACTCTGTAAAAAATTACGGAAGACTTCTGTAAAACACACAGAGGATTTCTGTAAGATTGATGGAGAATCGGTAAAAAATTACGGAAGACTTCTGTAAAACATACGGAAGACTTCTGTAAAGCATACAGAAGGTTTCTGTTAAATAAACGGAGAATCTGTAAAAAACGACAGAAGACTTCTGTAAAACACACAGACGTTTTTTGTAAAATAAACAGAGAATCTGTAAAAATTACGGAAGACTTCTGTAAAACATACAGAAGATTTCTGTAAAATAAACGGAGAATCTGTAAAAAACTACAGAAGACTTCTTTAAAACACACAGAAATTTTCTGTAAAATAAACAGAGAATCTGTAAAAATTATGGAAGACTTCTGTAAAACACACAGAAAATTTCTGTAATATAAACAGAGAATTTGTAAAAAATTACAGAACATTTCTGTTATATATACGGAAATAAACTGGCGTCCTGGCTGACAGTTTTTTTCTGTAAATTTGACAGACTTTTTTTTTGCAGTGTACATTATAGCCACAAGCAAATACACACTGATAACGAGCAAGGAACATTCCCTCTCTTCAACAATCGATCCATGAATAATAGAAAGAAATGAAAAAGAAGCTATCAACAACCCACTATACATAGATAGTATGTGCAAGCGACTGGAAATAGCGTCCCACCGCAAAACACTAACAATAACAGAAAGCGTGTGGATATGAGATACACACTACTAGCGATAGTCACGTGAAAAGTAAGTACCCAGACACCATTAAGACTCACTTATCATTGCAACATCTCTATTCGTACATTCCATTTTAACACAAAAATCAATACCTAAATCCGGAAACTTAAACAAAATTCAAAAGAAAAAAAATCGATTATTGTAATATACCCGGAAAGTTTTTTTTTTTTTTTTCCTGTAGTGAAGAACAGGATTTTTAATCAAACAGTGCAACAATACACTGCGCCATGGTGAGGCTTTGTGCAAGATAAATTTTTTATTTATTTTAATGCATAAATTTTAAAACCTTTCCTATCAGTGCCTAGTTATAAAAGTATTTTTTTAATATTTTGCTTATTATACAGTCTGATCATCAACGTTTTAAATTTCAAAATCCCGAATCATAAGTGTAGTCAGTGGCCAATATCCTGAATTAGGAACACTAAACATAACTAGAAATTTTTTATTCAATACTTTTCGAAGTTGAAATATGTAAGAAAGTAATCAAAAATTAGCGCAAATCTGATCGCTCTGTAAGCAGGTCTTTATAAAAGTTTTACATTTAAAAAGAGAGGAATGCTTAAAAATTTGAGCTTTCCCCTTTTAAAAAGTTGAAAATTTGATTCTTTTTTCTTATTCATTCTTTTTTCAAAAAGATTTGACGAAAATTAAGCATATTGTTAAATGTAGTAAAAATATTTTATCATGTAAATTTATTTCGAATGTTCAATAGCAATCATGCATACAGTCATCTATTTTAAGACAAGATGGTAATTTTGACATTTTAATGTGGAAGGGCAGGCCCATGGTCAGGATTTTTATTCGGGGAGGCTCAAGTATTCAAATACCATAACTTAAACATAGGTATCATGGGGTCCTATGAAAGGTGCAAGAAAAGCCCCCCACCCTCCGACATAAGCGCGGCATAGTGATCATTTTAAAAATACACTGGAACTTTTTGTATTTTAGTACTGAAGTGTCTGAAATACTGAAATAAGCCTTCGCTAGAATAAGGGTCTTCCCTAGAATATAAGCCTTCCCTAGAATACTGGGTGGATTGTGGTAATGGGGCCCCTTGGGTTCCCCTCTCTTGTAGAGGACGCGGGGCTGCAGAACCTGTTTCCCTAAATCCGCCCCTGTATATAAACATACATATTTGAACTTTCGGGGGGGGGGGTGTAGCTCCTCAAGCCTCCCTTTCTCTGGCTACGTGCTTGTCAATGGGGAATTAGAACAAGTGCTGCTGAAAAGTAAAATTACTATGCTCCTAGCTTGTGCTAACAAATTTCAGTTTATAGATGAGTCAAAAGTAAAATGTGATTTTTTAAATGTGTTTAATTCATTGAAGTAAATTATTTTGTTTCTAGGTGTTTGCTTGGAATAAATCCTAACAGAGGATGCAAGAAGAATCCTGATGTGAAAAAACGTGAGGCCGTTAATATGAAAATTCTCAATTTACTTAATAAAATGTCGGCATATGAGCTAATTGACCACTAATTATATATTAAGAAATACCCATGAATACTGGAGAGCAAATCTATAAAATTATAAACAATAAACTTTGTAAATATTCCTTTCTTTGTACTTCGTAAATACTTTATAAATACTGTATTTTTTTTTTAAATCCATCTAATTTTTCACGATTTTTCTTGACGTATTTCTTTGATTATTAATGGATATTACAAAAGTCTAAGCATAGATATATCGTGCAAGAGTAATTTTAAACTCCTAAAATCTATTTCTGAAAAATAAGGTGCATATATGTATATACATTAAAACATCTACTAACGGTCACCTCCGAAGACTGGTCATCTCTTAAAACAGACACTGTTAGAAGTTTACAGAATTGAATTGAGACTATTGAATTAACATTATTGTGAACCTCCAAAGAACGTTTGTCTCATATAATGGTCATTATTTTATGGGACCAAACGTAGCTCTTTTTGAGAGGTTTCACTCTATATATGTAGTATTTACTTGAAGGATCACTACATTAATCAATAGTTTAGAAGCAAACATATATATTATTTTAACTACAACCACGCGCTACAATCACCTAAAAAATAAACCTTACAGTAAATACTTCCACTAACTTCATTTACTACAAATACCCCAACCATTTATTTAGGGACAATTGACATGACAAACTGATACACTTCCCTCTCCATGAACATAGAAATTGATGGATAATATCAAGAAATAATTTTGAAAGCATTAAAAAATAAACTTTATATTTTATGCTTGGAACAAATACACTCCCACCCTTGATCCATTGATTTGTGAAATTTTCGTGCTTTGAAATGCATTGATTCATTTGAAATCAGCTTCTTTGATTACTATTTTACTTGATTGATAGCAATCGTTCTTATAAATCTTTCTTTTTTCAACACTAATATTTTATTTTGTACAGTTACTTAATTTTAAAGTATGCCCTTGGATGGAATTGATTGAAAATAATTAATATCACATATGATTTCAAAACATACTCAAGAATTTATTTTCATTAACATTTCGTAGCAGAATTTTTTTACCACTTAACAGGGCCAAGGTCGTCGAAAGAAGCTAGTATATGATAAAATTACTGAATTTTTTTTTAAGTAATTGTAAGTAAGTAAATTTTTTAAGTAATCTTAGGTAAGGTATTGAATTATTAAAAACAAAAGAAAGTTGTTATAAATACAAAATATATTTCATAAGTAAACTGGTTTTTTCTGTAAATTCCTTAAATCAAGCTGTAAAAAAATGGTTAAAGTCTCCTACATTGACAGAAATATACCGTCGACAAAACACGGGGAATCTGTAAAAATTACAGATTTCTGTAAATTAGATGGAGTATCTAAAAAAAAAAATACAGAACATTGCTATAAAATAAACGGAGAATCTGTAAAAATTTTTAAAAATACAGAAGAAATCAGTAAAACGCATAGAAGATTTCTGTAAAAGAAACAGTGACTCTGTAAAAAATTACGGAAGACTTCTGTAAAACACACAGAGGATTTCTGTAAGATTGATGGAGAATCGGTAAAAAATTACGGAAGACTTCTGTAAAACATACGGAAGACTTCTGTAAAGCATACAGAAGGTTTCTGTTAAATAAACGGAGAATCTGTAAAAAACGACAGAAGACTTCTGTAAAACACACAGACGTTTTTTGTAAAATAAACAGAGAATCTGTAAAAATTACGGAAGACTTCTGTAAAACATACAGAAGATTTCTGTAAAATAAACGGAGAATCTGTAAAAAACTACAGAAGACTTCTTTAAAACACACAGAAATTTTCTGTAAAATAAACAGAGAATCTGTAAAAATTATGGAAGACTTCTGTAAAACACACAGAAAATTTCTGTAATATAAACAGAGAATTTGTAAAAAATTACAGAACATTTCTGTTATATATACGGAAATAAACTGGCGTCCTGGCTGACAGTTTTTTTCTGTAAATTTGACAGACTTTTTTTTTGCAGTGTACATTATAGCCACAAGCAAATACACACTGATAACGAGCAAGGAACATTCCCTCTCTTCAACAATCGATCCATGAATAATAGAAAGAAATGAAAAAGAAGCTATCAACAACCCACTATACATAGATAGTATGTGCAAGCGACTGGAAATAGCGTCCCACCGCAAAACACTAACAATAACAGAAAGCGTGTGGATATGAGATACACACTACTAGCGATAGTCACGTGAAAAGTAAGTACCCAGACACCATTAAGACTCACTTATCATTGCAACATCTCTATTCGTACATTCCATTTTAACACAAAAATCAATACCTAAATCCGGAAACTTAAACAAAATTCAAAAGAAAAAAAATCGATTATTGTAATATACCCGGAAAGTTTTTTTTTTTTTTCCCTGTAGTGAAGAGAAGGATTTTTAATCAAACCTCATTGGTATTCATCGTTTAAAAAAGTTTAGTCGTTCATTCATTTGTTTGAGAGAGCCTATTTTTATAGCACACATCTTTTGAACAGCAGATAAACTTATTCTAAATCGCGAATACTGTAAGATTAATGAAATCGTCAATACTATTCGAATAGTGAAACCGCGAATACTGTTTGAACAGTATTCGCGATTTTTTTTCTATACAGGAGGCCAGGCCCGTGTCGAGAGGGAGGTTTGAGGAGCTGCCCCCCGAAATCTCACTCTTTACTTAGATTACAATTCGATATTTAGTCTACAACTGAAACTTAGTTAACTATTTGATACACAGCCCCCTCTTTCTCGAAATGAAATCCTGGCTGCACCACTGCAGGAGGTCCAAGTTTTGAATTGAAGCTCCTCTATCTACATCCGCTAACGGACCCTATCATGATCATTCAAACTCTTTCAATTCTAAAAAGTTCTATCATCCATTCGGTGGATCTTACCTATTTTAAAAAACCCATTAGATCGCTCAGCACATTAGAAAAGCACACGGCATTCGAAATTTTGAATACTATTCGAATAGTGAAATCGGCACTAACCGCGTAAGCTATTCGAATAGTGAATTCGCGATGAACCGCAAATACTATTTGAATAGTGAAAATCAAGAATATTCATTATTCGATTAATTGATTATTGATACTATTTCGAGATCGATTATGGAAATCATTCGAATGGCATATTAGTAGTAATTACTACGTTAACGGACTTCGTTGTTCGTCTGCATGCTGCTTGTACTTCTGTGGACACAGCGCTGCTACGACGTGTGCATTCATCCATTGAACGGCACGCTCATGCCTGTCTCGATGTACACATTTCGAACAGCTGCCTTTTATAATTTGCAAATACTGTTACTGATGTGTCTAATAAAGTGCTTTTTCCTTGCGCAGTATGTGAGGTCAGACATTTTTTTCATACTTTTCTCGAAACCTAGGGGTCGAGAAGGTACAATTCTTTGGGCATTTTTTATGTATTCCTAACGAAGAATTCGGCTGTGCAGAGTTTGCGCGGTATTAATGGGCGATTATTTTTTAAACCGTAAGTGATTGAAACATAGTTCCAATTAGAAAAGTTCGTCAAATTAAGAGTAGCTTTCAGATATGACATTTTATTTACTGGGGGTTGTATACATATTAAAATACGAAATTTAATTTTTATACGGTCCCTCCTTTCCAATCCTTTATATTTAGAAGAATGTTGCTCTTTGTCTAAGAAAACTAATAATACAAGTCCCGTGTCTCTAAGTGAAATAGTTAGTAAGATATAGCAATTTGAAAATTTTGGTATTTGTCGCCCAGCACTAAAGGAATGTCTCAAAAGTGAGAAAACTGTAATTACTTTTCAACTGACGTTAATTTATGTTAATAGTGACTCGATATACACAGTTGACTCCTGGAATCCTAATTTATCTAGAACTTTCCTGTAAAGCATGTTTGGCAGTTTTTAGAGAAAGTTACCACACCATAGTAACTTACGCCATTATTTTGTCATTCTCTTTTACACTTTAAAATTCCTTCTCTACAAGCGTGATGTAATTAGCGGATGACCCGGACCCCCTAAAAGAATAAATTATCACTAATTTCATAAAGCAGTACAGATCATTTTAGGCAAAATTGTACCTGGTAATTTCACACATTTGAATGCGTTAATTGCTTTTCCCAACAATGGGATCTTTATTTATCTTTTATCAACTCATAGTTGGTCTCCTAAAGTAAAGATTTTATCGCCTGAAAACATGATGACGCCAACACAGTAGGTAAAGAGGTGTAAGTCATAATTTTCAAAATTAATTTTCTCGCTAACTATTTCACTTAGAGACACGGGATTTGTTTTATTAAGTTTCTTAGGCAAAGAGCAACATTCTTCTAAATATAAAGGGTAGGAAAGGAGGGACCGTATAAAAATTAAATTTCGTATTTTAATATGCATACTACCTCCAGTAAAAGAATGTCATATCTGAGAGCTACTCTTAATTTGACGAACTTTTCTAATTGGAAGTATGTTTCGATCACTTACGGTTTAAAAAAAAATCGCCTTAACATCTATTTTGAATCACCCGGTATACCGGGTGATTATAATTAAACTCCCCCTATAAACGGCATCCTACAGCGAAAACGGGTAAACGCAATGAATGACATTTTGTACATGGGCTATACACCAGATGTGCTCACGGAATTTCGAAAAAAAAAAAAAAAGTTTAGTTCAAAGCATGTCCACTAGGTGGCGCTTTGTATGAAAACAGCATATTTAACATAGGAAATGGCTAATTCGATATGCACAGACAATTTCAACATTTATTCAATAGTTTTTTAGCAATTTTAACTTATTTGGGACATTTTAAATCTGATCTCATCATGCAAAACGCTACCTAGTTACTAAGTTATCTTTTTAAAAAACTTCCTTGAGCGCATCTCGTGCACAGTCCGCATGCCAAATTTGGTTTCAATCGGCTCACCCGTTTCAACTGTAGAATGCTGTTTATAGGGGAGCTTTAATTATAACCACCCTGTACAGCTGCGGAAAAAAAAAGTTCCACTTGTTCTTTATTTCGCCGTCGTGAGTCGTACAGTAAAGTTATATATACCATTCCTTTGCAAATAACGCGTACTTTAATTTAGTATTAATTTAATTTGCATCAGGGGCCGTCTTCATATTTAATTCTGCATCAACTTCGTTTTTCTCAATGGCAACCCCATATTTTGACTTTATTAAACGAAAGAAAACCTTCAAATTACCCTAAATATAAATTTTCACCAATTTTCTACGATAATTTCCGGAGATATTGCGAATTGATTTTTGCGCGTTTTTAGGGGACTTTCTGCAAATTGAAAAACGCTATTTGTAGGTTCCGAACTTTTCGCCTTTCATTAATTTCGCTCGCGAGAGTTAAAAGAAATTAATATTATTTCCAAGGAAAATATTGTTTCCATCTCTCATATAGTTTTTTGTACTGAGAATATCAAGGGTAGAATAGAATATTTAGTCTGTGGTCGAAATGACCCGTGAGTTCATAACTTCCTTTGTTCGTACACATGATTTAAGGGGAAAATGCAAAATGACTGCTCACAATTTTGAAAATCTTTGTAATTTTGAAATTATTATTGAGTATTTCCGTTGATTGTTCTCTTAGACAGGTGAAATGTTGGCAGGAGTTAGAGGCTGCTCTCTGCTCTTCTGACTACAAGCTTGAATATTACTCAGCTATGGTCGAACTTTATTTGTTTGAATTTCATGTAAAAAACGCAATTACTTTTTGCCGACCCAATATTATCACTTTGTTATTTCACTTTCTTCATTTTATACTATCGTCTGCAATGTGCAATATTCATAAGACTTTTGGCGGTATTTTAATTTATAGTTAGATGAAACTTTAGACAGAAAAACGTGATTTTGAATGCTTGATAAAGTATGGGGAAGTCCAAAGCCCTAATGTTTCCGATATTAAAAAAAGTCACATTCACGCCTGGAAAGTTGAGGATGTTAGTTTTTCAGAAATAGGACGTTGTATTAGAAGACATACATCTACTTCATCTAATTCTATAGCTGGAAAATATTTTATTTGAGGGAATATGGTAGCAGACGCAACAATACACGCTTTATAGAATCCCTATCAAACTGTAAAAACCTCTAATTTATTTGCTTCAAAATTTGATATTTTTATTACTGGTATCTTTTACTGTGTTTTTGCACAAAATAAATCTAATTTACGTTTATTTTATGCAATTTTCAAAAAATTCTCACTTAATAAATTTATATATGGTCCCTTAACTCAGGAAAATAACCCATTTTATTTAATATAAATTAAACTACTGAACGTAAAAATTTGAAATTTTGCTCAGCCATGTAATATTAATTTCTGCATCTATTTCCATCGAAATTTGGCTAGGTCGCTATTCATAATTTTTTTTAATATTGATTTAATAATTCATAATTCTTATTAATAATTTATTAAAAATCATAATAACATTAAATTATTTTGGGTCCTTTAGTTCTAATAGTACGAATAAAAATCAGCTACTTACTATCAATATTATATGAGATATGAATTGAAGTATAAAACAATATTTTAACATAGGGGGAGGGGGATTTTGGGTGGTCATAACTCACTCATTTTCTGTCCAAATTTATTGAAAATTGGTGTCCGGGGTTAAAATGAGCTAAATTTTTGAAATATGAAGTGAAATCTAGGGGTTGCTATTGAGAAAAAAAAGTTGGTGTGAATTTTAATATGTAGATGACCCCTTGTGCAATTTTTATGCATAGAAAAATTAAAGTGTACGTCAATCGTAAACGATTGG
Source organism: Cheiracanthium punctorium (assembly GCA_038373885.1). Taxonomy (NCBI): domain Eukaryota; kingdom Metazoa; phylum Arthropoda; class Arachnida; order Araneae; family Cheiracanthiidae; genus Cheiracanthium; species Cheiracanthium punctorium. The sequence continues at coordinate 152,759 of JAWZYV010011198.1, forward strand.
TATCTGTAACTTTGCTGTACGACGAACGACAGCCGAAAAAAGTACAAGTGGGACTTTTTTTTTCCGCAGCTGTACATTTATGTAAATACAAGTAAATTCTAAATAATAACAAATTCTATAACTTTTTAAAAAATCTTCCATGATAGTCAAGCATGCAGAGAAATCATTAAATGTGTCTATTGTTCACAACCGAGCAGCAGCCAACTCTAATAAAAATCGTATAAATTCATGTTTTAATGATTTAATGTTTAATATAGAAATGCGTTTATTGATTGACAAATTTAAATTTTTTCAGTCGAAACTCAGTGTGATTATGTAAATGTAATTTTAGCATCATGCAATTTAAAATTCATTGTATTTTTAATTAGCTTTGTAAATTTTGACTATTTATATTAAGAGTATGTATAGGAAGAATATTTAGTTTATAATTTTTTTCTTTTTATCTGCGCAATGTGGAAAAAAATGTAAGGAAATTGAGATTTTCAGTTGATGAATTCTTATTATTAATTTTAGAAATTCTAGTCCAGTAATAAAGTTTAAATAGAATTTTATATTATACTAGCTGAAGTACCCGTCCTCGACGGGTTAGTGAATGAAAATTTCCAAAAAGCAAGAACTTTCGTCACCATTGTAGGAGTACACAGAATGGATGTAGTATGTTGCCAAAGTAAAGAAAGCGAAGTTATAATTTTCATGTATTGTTAAAGTATTACAGGTTAGAGAGTAACTAAGTAATATCATTTCATTCGCTTTAGTCGTAATTATGTGATGCGCGAACGAATATTTACGCATATTGAAATAATTTTCGCAAAATCTCAAAATTTAATCAACATTTTTTAAAATTTTGAAGCCTAGAATTTAAGTTGAGTAACAACCTATCATGTCACCCAAATTCGTTTCATTCCCTGCAGTCTTTATTTCGTGATGTGTGAACAAATTTTCAGCATTTTAAAACGATTTTCGAAAAATCTCAAAATGTAAGCAAAATATCTTTAAAATTCAACGCCTATAAATTAGGATTAGCAACTACCTATCATATCACTCCATTTCGTAGCATTCGTATTAGTCGTTATTACGTGATGTTTGAAGAAATATTGAGAGAATTTTCACAAAATCTCAAAACTAATAAAAATGTTTAAAAAATTGGACTCCTATAGTTTATGTTGAGCAACCATCTATCGTGTGACCAAATTTCATATCATTCGCTTTAGTCGTTATTACGTAATACGGAAACAAAGATTCACTCAGTTTTAAACGATTTTCACAAAATCTCGAAATCTGATGGATTTTTTTTTAATTAGATGCTTATAGTTTAAGGTGAGTGACCACCTATCATTTCACCAAATATCATTTTTTCACCTTTGCAGTTATTACGTGATGTGCGAGCAAAAATTTACGCAGTTTGAAGTGATTTTCGCAAAATTTCAAAATCTAATCAAGATTTTTTTTTAATTCGACGCCTATGTTTTAAGTTGAGTGACCACCTATCATGTCACTCAATTTCATATCATTCGCTTCAGTCGTTTTTACGTAATGCTTGAACAAAAATTTACGCATTTTGAAAGAATTTTCGCAAAATCTCAAAATCCAATCAAGATTTTTTAAAAATTGGACGCCTATGTTTTAAGTTGAGTGACCACCTATCATGACACCCAATTTCATATCATTCGCTTCAGTCGTTTTTTCGTGATGCTTGAATACAAATTTACGCAGTTTGAAAGGATTTTCGCAAAATCTGAAAATCTAATCAAGATTTTTTAAAAATTCTACGCCTATGTTTTAAGTTGAGTGACCACCTATCATGACACCAAATTTCATATCATTCGCTTCAGTCGTTTTTACGTGATGCTTGAACACAAATTTACGCAGTTTGAAACGATTTTCTCAAATCTGAAAAATCAAGATTTTTTAAAAATTCGACGCCTATGTTTTAAGTTGAGTGACCACCTATCATGACACCCAATTTCATATCATTCGCTTCAGTCGTTTTTACGTGATGCTTAAACAAAAAAAGCGTCACGGACAGAACGACAGAATGACAGAACGACAGAATGACAGAATGACTGACAGACAAACTTTTTTTTGAGGGTCGCATCGGATTCCCGGGTGCTTGAAACGGATAAAAATCGCAAAATTTTTGAATTCCAAGAAATGTACAGACAAAAGTCTAATTTTATTTATATAGATGACTATTTATTTATTCAAAAATTACATATCTTATAGAGGCAGAACATATTATGTAATAGAACTTTTCTGGGTTTTTATGATATTTGAATAGATACCAGGCCTGCTGATTGCAAATTCAGTTGCAACATTTGTTACTTAGAATAATTTTTAATTCTACTTATTACCATTATTTTAGAAACCGAAATTATTTCAGTGCACTTTAAATATTCATTTTTAACACAGTGTTGAGGTACTCCCAAACCGTTTACTGAAATAGCAAATATTAATAATTTAGTTTGATTATATGAGAAAATTTCTTAAATTTTTATAAATACTCTTTGAGAATTAAAAGTAAACTATTAACAATGATATGCACAATCTAAGAATCTTTACAAAATGTATGTTGTGCATTCTAAATTTACACACTGCGTAATATACTTGACTCGTAGAAACACAAGAAAAACGAATTTTGAAAATAAAAATTTACTCTCCAATTATATTTATTAAATGTTTTATTTAATTTTGAAAAGCTTATTATTTCTATTTTATGAGTCGATAAAAGTTTTAACTTTTTTTAAAATAAAAAATAAAAGATGTTATTACTGAACTCTTCATAAGTTTTCTTACGTCGAACAAATTTTCACTGCATCAAAAGGCTTCAAGCAGGGAATCCGTTTTACAGGCAAGGTAGAGTTAATTCTTCATACGTTTCATATATGCCATGTATATATATAAACACACACACACACACACACACACACACACACGCACACACACATATAATATATATATATTCAGGAATAGTTTAAAGGTCTCGAAACAACCAACATGATTTATCGTAAATGTTTAATCTAAAAATGTGTTCATTTAATTTTCAAGTTTAATTTTCAAGAAAATTTTCAAGTTTTAAATTGAAATTCAATATACAGTGTAATTTTTTTTCAGCATCATACAATTTATAATTCATCGTACTTTTAATTAATTTTGTAATTTTTGAATATTTATATTAAGAATATTGATAGGATTAATATTTGGTCTATAAAATATTATTGCGTTCAGGTGCGAAATGTAAAATAAAATTTAAGAAAATTGAAGTTTTCAAATGATTAATTTTTATAACTTTAGAAATCCGCGCACAGTAAGAAAAATAATTATTTGAATATCTTATTTGTAAGAATAATTTTTATTTAAGTTAAATATTAAATATAAAATTATTAGTATAAGTATCATGTTCTATTATTGATATATTCATGATAAATTGAAAGAAGCATGGAAAGGAAATTTAGTTATGGTCTTCTTCCTTACTATTCTTTATCACAATCGCTATGAAATTAAAATAAAAGGTTTTTAAAGAAATTTATATTTCTTTTCATGTGTTCATTCAATTAATTGATTATAATGAGTAATCCACACAATTTTTTAAATCAAAAGACTAAATTTTAATGGTACTTTAGAATAACACTTAAAAATTAAAATGTAAATTTTTGAATTATAACGAAAATAATAAAACCGAGCCAAAGTTATGACACATATAAATTACTATACAAATATTGTATAATGAGTTATATGTGTCATAACTTTGGTTAAAAAGTGTAAAATCTTACTTTGAAAACTTTCTCCTTGTGATTCAAATTAAATTTGAGGAATTCTCTGCTTAACTTTTATATATTTTAAATAAACTCTTCAGATATGCCTATTTTTCTTTGAAAAATTTAAATCTTATTTCTATAAACGTCAAAACGAAATACTTTTGAATTTTGTGATATTTTAACCGTAAAATACTTCTAAATATCACCCCCAAACATAATTTGTTTTGATAATTAATTATGCATATACTACATAATTATGCATATACTACGTAATTATGCATATACTACCTACGTACGACTGTAAGAATGTTATGAAATTTGTACTCTAATACCTAGTCTCATGAATGGAACATTTTGCCACGCGTGATATAAAATTAATAAATAGAGAAAATCACTTTATATCAGTTAAATTCACAAGTCTCCACCGAATAAGAGTTGAGAGGAAACAAACTTATCTCAACGTACCTTTTTTTTCCGATATTATCGAGTTTAGTATCGACAATTTTGCCGGCGTTGTAAACGGCAGGCAGCCTGCAATCCTTGCGTTCGGACTCAGCATTAGCTTTTCCGACGAAAGCCAAAACCTCTTTTTGAAAAGCATCCTGTGGTGTGTTTAGCGCCATGATGCGCAGTGGTCCCACGACGCACATTCTGAAACGGAGCAAATCTTGGGGCGTGCGGAGAAGGGGGTCTAGCGTTCGACGGGACGCCCCAGTACGATCGATGCTCCCACTGCCCACACTTCTGTCCCCCCCCCTCTGTGAGCGCCGGTGATTGGATGGCCGTCCGGCACCCGTATGAAGGCAGAAGACGCCAGAGCCGAAGCAGCTCCTTGCCGCCTTGCTTCCAGTTCCCGCTTGGACCAACGTTATGTAGAGAACTGTGCAGTTCAACACGGAATCGAAGAGAAAGGTAAGCCTATTTTAGTATCATTTCATGCAACACTACCATGTGATATCCCTAATGTCCACAGATCCAGACGCACACATTCCACAGACTGGATTGCACCCTATCCGACTAGGAATGGAAAACCTTCCCCCCTTAGCCTCGCGACCCTCACAGGAGCTCCCCAAGGACAGCTTGCTCCGTTAGGAGCACCTTCTTCTTGTGCATGGATTTCACACAATGTACCATGCTTTTGAGGAGAAAATAACTGCAACATCATGGAAGGGCTCGTCAGATTTCCCTGCGGGAGAAATTTAGTTGAACGCATCGCTGAGATGCGGAAAAAGCATGTTGACATGGAAAGCGCATGCCACTTGTACACAACGTGGAGGGCTCCCTACGCAACAAAAAGCACAGTAGTAACTCTAATTCCAAATTTATCACGTCAAATAGACAGCAGCTATTTTTAGAAAGCAATCATATACTTTATCGCTAAAAACTTTTCTACTAAATATTTCTTTTCGGAATACATTTCAAATGATTTAAGGAAACACTTTCAATATATGTCATTCAAAAATAAATAAATAAAAAAAAAATGCTTTAAAAAAACATTGACAAGATGTGTCATATTTTTTAGAGAAAATAAATAAATAAATAACACGCATTTAGTATATCTATCATTAAAAACAAAATTCAACTTTATATGCGTAATGTTAACTGACAGTTTGATTAAAATTTTATACATAAACAAGCAGAAAAAGCATACATAAATTATTACATTAATTATTTTAATTTTGTAATAATGAAGCACAGAATATTTTATTAAAATAATAGAAAATTTATTTATACTTTAAATGCAATCAAATACTTTCATCAAAAGAAAAGAAGAAAAAAAAGACAAAAACCTTTGTTAATCATAATCTACATGTTGAAAGTCTCAAATTGAATATTTCTTTATTGCAATATTGCAAACCAAAGTTTTTAAAAATGTACATCCCTTCGCTCTCTGTCTCAAAAATAAATAAATGAATGAATTAAAAAACATTCGAACATAAGTCAATTTTCCCATGTCTGTTCCGAATAAAAATAGGGGAAGATGGGGTATAATGAAACACGGGATTCCATGAAACATGCTATCTAAAATTAGTACGGTTTGCCATAGAAAGTTCTAACTCACACACGTATCATATAAATATATATTCCAGTTACTGATGTGATTTGGAGACAGTAGCATTTTTACAACAAGAGCAAAAGACAATTGTAGATTTGCACCATTGAAAGTAAGTTTCATTACCAAAAGTAATTTTGTTTTACCCCCTTATACTCATAGGTATAATTACTTATTTTTCAAATATTGTGATCACTATGTTGTGGTCTTCATACTCCCAAAGCCAGAATTAAAAGAAAAAAATATTAGGAATTAGTAATAATTTATTTACTTTGTGGCCTCGATGTTGGGTACAATGAAACACTTGTAGACGGGTTCCAATGAAACATGTTGAATTGTACCCCGTTACTATCGCGTGAATGCATTCACTTAAAATAAAGATGTTACTATTAAATATTTAGATTGACAGCACATAAAGTTAACAAGGGATTGTTTTGAAATCGCACTCCATCCTCTTCAGATTCTGAAAATGATGACAATTCAGATTGCCTTTCAACTAACAATCCAAACAATACAAATTATAAGCTATCCTCACATAACATGTATGTCACAAGCAATATCTCTCTAAATAATTATGTTTCAATCAAGGAAGATTAGTTTAAGCATAAAGAAATGTACTCTGTTGGGGAAATAAAAAACTTAAACTGAATGTGAAGTTCTGTACCTCAAACGACTGCATTCAAGCTTCAAATTTATTAGTTCTTCGAAAACGTAAATTTTTGAAAAATCTCAAATTGCACCAAAACTAAAACTTCCTGTTTGTCCCTTCGTGTGGTACAGAAAAGAAAGAAGAAATGCTAATTTATGAATTTGATTTAAGTAAATTTAATATATAATGAAAAACTACAAGCTAACCTCTCATAAAAGTATTATGTTCTCATCTTAAGTTATAACAGTTTAATTAAATTTGTTTTTTCTATTTAAATTTCATTATGTCTCGCTAATGTTTATTATAAATGCACATAAAACATATATGTTAAAATTTGTTTTTTGACTCATATAATTTGAGTGGTTGTGAAGTGTTTTTAAGTGTTTCATTGTACCCCGGTATATGGGGTACAATGAAACACAGGCAGACATTTACCTTTTGTAATTTTTTAAATATGAAAATGCTATTTACAAACTCGCAAAAATTACTTTAGATGGGGGGGAGAGCAGGTTAAAAGTTTCCCTTAATTTAATTTTTGTACACGCAAATTTGTGACCAGGAAAAAATGAATGATAAATTTTGTTTCATTGTACCCCAACTTTTCCCATATTACTCTTTTGAAAAGGTTGAGACAGGTGGTAGAGTGTAGTAATAACTTCTCATATTTTTTCTAGTTGTGTGTTTTTGAATAACTAATTAGTTATTCAAAAACTGAAGCACTAAACTTGGTTTACACAAAAGTGACCATATTCTTCATTTTGAGGTCGTCGGTTAATTTTTAAAAGTAAAACCAAAATATAACTATAGGAACGCAGTATCCTGTTTTTAAATTATTTCATCGGGAAATAGTTACCCTATTTTCATTCATACAAATGTTAGGAACCATAATGTTTTTAAAATATTATTATTTGCTTTTCAACAACCAAAGCTTTAAAAACAAGCTGATCACTGTAGCTTACAGTCGAATACTTCTTTAGAGAGAGTGTACTAAGAGTGTATAAGCTTCGACTTAATAAATGCGTGAAGCATCTATCTATCAATCTATCAGCCTCTATATTTATATATGTCTATCCATCTATCTATATATGTATCTATAAAGTTACATAAGATTAACATTGATTCACAATATTTTTAATCGGTGTAAAAAAATAAAAATCTTTAAGAATCGGCATTAACCCATTACCGTCCAGTTATTTTCATCACATTCGCCAATTTATGCTAATGCCTGCACTGGTGAATAAATTTCCGACATTAGTGGTATGTAGAAGGAATTTTCTTTTTCTAAAGAATATCAGATTAAAACATCGGAAAATTCGCATTTTACTTTGTTATCGTTGAGTTTTTTGTGGAAATCAAATTTATTATTGGAGAAAATAATATTGGAAAATAAATGAATATTCATGTACCTCTGCGATTGTCCTCTAGAAAGTCCGCTGAGTGTTAATGGGTTAATTAATCGTTTATTCATATTAATTCGAAATCGAGTAGTTCTTTAATTCCATAAGGAGTTGTACGTTGATTTCCTTATATTCAGTTCAAAAAGTCTGATAAGGAGATTATAATGAACTGAAACCGGAATACGCTATAAAAAATTGGTATCTGAAGATGTCTTGAGTTTTAATTATCACAGAAATTATCTGTTTAGGCTTATGCTTATGGTTTAATGTTTCAATCATTATACAGGGTGTCCCATAATGATTGGGAGAAACTTTAAGGGTATGTATGGCACATAATAAGGAATGGGAATTACAAACCAATATGGGGTCAAAAACACAGTTTAGCCTTACCAAGAGCTGCAGTGTTTGTCTGTAATCAAGTTTCATGGACAACTTGCCTCTAAAAATTTCATCAATTAAATGAAATAAAATTTAAAACTATAATTTTAGTGACGTGTTTTCTGTGAAAGACACATTAGTTTTTGGCGAACATTTCTCGGAAAGTTCAGCACTGCTTCTAATATGATTATGGCAGTGGTTGAGAGGTTCTGCTCTCGAAACTGGAAGGCGGGAGGTGCCAGGTTCAAATACCGGTCGCGCATGTTGACCTAGCAGTTCGGAGTTTTCGTAGTTTTTTCCGAAACCTCGTGTAAATAAGGACTAGGATCCCTTAGAAACTCCCCTATCCGGAGGGCATTCCTCCTATATTTCCTAAATAACTGTTAGGGATAGGACCCTAATGTAGTCAATCGGCCTCAATCCACAATCTACAATCCAATCCTAAGTGATTATTACAAGCTGCATGAAGACGACGTTTCCAACCCCACATTTCAATGTGACTCTGAATCCTTATTATTTGCCCTACCTCTACTTTATATTTGTCTCAACAATTAAGGGACATTCAGTATATAAAGTTAAACATATTAAGGAGTATCTACTATTTTTCTTTATTTAGTTATTTTCATATTTCTAGTAAAAACATTCATTTTATCTGCACTACAGTAAAAGTTGATTGAGTTAGCTTATGGAAATATTATTAATATTTATCTTCGTTATAAGCAAAATAATTGATCATACATTGAATAGAGTAGTATCGAATATGCTGATCATCTTCCCAATTCACCTCTAAACATCAAGGTATACATAAAGTGTACATGCACGTTAAATTTGCGGTTCCGAAAGTATCCTCGTCAACGGGTAGCAGTTTTCGTAATTTTCTTGCTTTCAGAAGCCCTGATCTTTTAATGAGTATCTAAACAGTTCGTTTGGAAAGGTAACTGTTAAGGTTCACAGGTACTTAGCTGATGTTTTCAAAACGACTGGTCCAAATAAAACTAAAATTTATTTTCGGGGACTTTGAAGTATACTCATTCGAAATAAAATAAAGTTTTCTAGGACTGTTTTCACACAACATTAAATAATTTTGAATTAATGTGAAAACAGTTTATAATCCAAAAAATATCGGTTTCTTTATCTTTAGGCTTTTATAAAATCATAAAGTAAAGTCTCTTTGTCATAAAGTATGCTGATATGTTTAATATTTTGAGAGAGAAATATCTCAAAGAGTGTATAATTTAACTTGAGCATTACAAAAGCTATTCTTCAGTGCTTTGTCTTTCAAACACTATTCGTTGAAAATAAATAAACGGTCGCGGCTTTTTTTTCTGATTTTATGTATTAAAAATGAAGTAATAATGCCGCTAAACATGAGTTTAAAATAAATATGACATCTTAAGAGAAAAATTACTGTACAAAATAATAGCATGTATGTAAGTACTGAATATTAAAAGCTCAATTAGCGTAAAACAAAAGTTATATGGTGCTAAATGCAGCCAAAAATGTGCTAAAAATTTTTAAGTGTCAAGAATTTTAACATAGTCATTTTCATGAGATATTTAATATACATGGTGATTCTTATTTCTTGGGGATAAAAGTGCAAGAGGTAGTAAGGGAAACCAAAACGGTGCAGAATCAAGTAGAAACGTTGTCTTCATGTACCCATTAATACTAATCACTTTGAAACCCGTGTTCAAGTGTTCTTCTAATTTCTTGAGTTTTATAAACAATGGGCTCCGACAATATTATTGAAATGAAATATAATATGCAAACTATAAATTGTTTTTAGTCAAGTGCTTTCCGTGAAAGATGCATTAGTTTTTGAAAACCATGGTCAGAAAGTTCACTATTACTTCAACACACCTTCAAAAATAATTATTAACGGGTGCATGAAGACGAAGTTTCTAACCCCACATGGCTGGCTGTATGATTCGAAACAACCTTGTTTCTCTCTACCAGGCCTTACATTTTTTCCCAGGAGTCCCTGTATTGAAATTAAAAAATATTTTTCTATTGATCTGAGTTTGAATATAGATTTTCTTTCAGTATTTTCTTTCTGTGACAGACAGTTATCAGCAGTACTGTTTAAATATATTGGATAAACATTTTAGGAGTATTCTGGAAGTCTCATCAAACAATCGTTCCTAAATAACGGTAACCTTTCCTAAATAATTCCGAAATAGTCCTAAATAATTTTAAATAAATGTGACACCCCACACAAATGAAGCAAAAACATTTATTATTAAGAATTCAAATAGACCATGCATGCAAATAAAATACACCTATTTTGGTAAGCCATCTACGGAAATCTTACTACTTTTATAAATATATTATTATTTTTGTTGTATACTTCTACTGTTGGCGCCTGATGAGAGTAGTAAAGTATACGGGTATCGATTTTCTTAAATTTTGAGGGCGTGATATGTCATGGGGGCCAAATATGTTTGACTGATGTTTCCAGCGTTTGGTTCTTATTTTTAATTTTCCATATATGTGTTGGACAAATTTATTACTGTTATGAAAATGACGGCTTGGGATAATGACCGAATTGCATGTTTCAGAAGTTCGAATATTTTATTTTAAATGAATATATACCTTTAGAATATTAAAGGGTGTGATAAAAATTAATTGAAGAATATTTGTATTTATCAGTTGACTGCTACGTTCAAATTCATGTGGAGCACATTGTAGCTATTATTTTGTAAAACAAAAAGAATGCATATAATTTGATATTATTATGAACCCAACTATCTGTGTTCTAAATTTTACAAAATTAAAGATATACATTAAAATCTAATTGCATCAAATGCATCGGTTACAAATTCACAACATACAAATGATTATTTTCGCAAACAAATGAAGATTGGAAACGGGTAAAGAAGAAACGGATTCGGAATCTTGGTAAAGCTTCCGAACGGACGCTTTACCAAGATTATTCTTTACTTAAATTTGTTGATTATTGCATTGTTAATCCCTATATCACCCCAGGAGACATTTCACCAAAAAGTCCAAACAATGAGAGAGTTTGAAGTTCTAAGCTATTTTTGTTTTAGAATGTCATCTACTTATTAAAATATAACCCAATTTTTGAAAGTTCGATAGCGAGTTTATCTTTTTACTTCATATTTGAAATCAGCTCGAAAGGAAAAGAAAAATTTCATTCTTAGCTAATAGGTTATGGGTTACAATGCAATGGAGAATGAACTCTCCAATGTTAAAGGGGCAAACTTCAGTTTTAACCCCTAATCTATAAAATGTCTTTCATTATCCTTATTTTAAGAACATTCTTTTTAAAATTCCATTCAACGATAATTAAATATTTGTATAATAATAAATAATATTTCAAATCATCATACCTTGAAATATGTCTGCTTTCATTAGATTCAATATGCTTTAAGACATCTGATTTACCTCCCCCCCCCTCTCCTTTCCATTCATGCGACTAGTTTTGAAAATATCAGGTAATGTGGCGATACTTAACTGTAAAAGCGAGCCTTAACGGACCATATGTTATATTCTAGAATTCTTTGCATTGCCATATGCCGTTTCCTGGTAAGGATGGTAATGTTGATACAATGCCCATTTTCTGATTTGCTCAATTTCCACTGTAGAGCAATGAAATTTCATATCTAGTATAACTGAGGCTGAAAAAAAAAGAAAAAAAGGTGGCTGAGAAGTTTTTTTTTTTTAAATAACCGGTGGGCACTTGCCAATTAGGCATTTGCAACTACAACGACCAGAAGGTATTGGCCATTCTATTATGGGAGATCAAAATGGGCGGGCTGACAAGTATAAAAACAACGGACTGTAAAAAATATTTCAAAGTTAAGCTGAATAGATCTTCCTTTCCCTCAAAAAAATCTAAAATTAATATGGCAAAAATTAAGATAGCAGAACTAAAAGTGTTAAACCACAAATATATATATATCTAATTAGCAGGGTTGACGGATGAGTAGCAGCAATTTTAGCCAAAAATTAGATACAAGTTAGCCAAATCACCCAAATGTTGTTGCAATTAAAGATTAATTAATTTTATGCTTAAAATACGGGAAGACGGGGTACAATGAAACATACTATCTAAAATCAGTAGGATTTGTCATAGAAAGTTGTCACTCACCCACCTATTAAGCAAATATACGTTCAATTTATGTGATTTGGAGACAATTGCATTTTTTACAACAAGAGCAAAAGAAAATTATTGGATTTTCAACCTTGAAGTAATTTTCAATACTAAAAGTATCTTATTTTTCATATATTGTGATCCCTATGTTATGGTCTTTATACTCCCAAAACTAAAATTAAAGAAAAATGAATATTCGGACTTAGTCAAAGTTTATTTATTTTGTATCCTCAATGTGGGGTACAGTGAAACGTGGTTATTGTACCCTGGGTGAATGCATTGACTTTAAATGAAGATGCTAAAAATGTTTTTTTTTGTTTAATAGTTAATTTAATTGTCTGTTTATTATTTTTAAATCGTACTACATCCTCTCCAAACTCTAAAGATGGTGAAAATCCAGATTCTCAAACAGTACCAATTATGAGCAATCCTCGCATGGTATGTATGCACAAGTAGTATTGCTCTAAATGATTATGTTTTAATCAAGGAAAATGAACTTAAACATAAATAAATGTACTCTGTTGAGGATATAATAAACTTCATATGAAACGGATTGAGAAATTCTGTACGTCAAATGACTGCATTCAAACTTCAAATTTGTGCGTTCTTCGGAAACATAAATTTTTGAAAAAATTCAAATTGTATCAATATTACGACAAACTGTTCCTTCAGGTAGTACAGAAAGGAAAGCAGAAATGCTTATTTTTCAATTTGATTTAACTAAATTTAATATAAAATGAAAAACTATACGCTAACCTCTCATAAAAGTATTATGTACATAAAATTATCTTAAGCTCTAACAGTTTAAATTTTCCCCATTCAAATTTCATTTATGTCTCTTTAATGTTTATTATAAATGCGCATTAAATACGTATGCTGAAATTCGAATTTTGACTCATGATATTTGACTCATGAGTGTTTGTTAAGTGTTATTAAGTCTTTAATTGTATCCCGGAATGCGGTGTACAATGAAACACTGTCAGACATTTACCTTTTGTAGTTTTCTTAGTGAAGATAAAATTTAGGAACTCATGAAATTCATTTAGATGTGGAAGAGTAGGTTATAAGTTTAAATAAATTCTATTTTTGAATATACAAATTTTTGAACAGGAATAAAAAGTAAATTTTGTATCATTGTACTCCCGACTTCCCTTACCTTTTAGAAGGTTGACAATTATAAATTGCTGAGAGAGAGAGTATTACATTTCAAGGAATAAAAATTAGTTTTAAAAACACTGCATTTTTCTAAGCTGGAGCAACTTAAAGAAAATTACGTATTTCGATACGAGAAGAACATAAAGAAAAGATTTTTTATCTGATGAGTCAGCAAAAATTCGAATCACTTTAAAGAAAAAAATGAAATGAAATGAAAAAAAAGAGTATATTTCCTGAAGAGAAATGGAGGAAGGTTGTCCGTTCTCTGGGATTGTCACTTTCTCAAGATTTAAAACAAAAACCAGTAATAGAAATGACAGAACAGCAGAGCTATAGGAATGCTTGTGAACATTTGGAAAACAAGATTGGCATGCAAATAAGGTGTGGGATAGATTTTTCAGGATATGGTTATGAGACATTGAAAGGAAACTGTAATTAGCTTACTCTATATAAAATATAAGAGAGATTAGACAGAAATTAAATGGCTAATTTTTTTTCCTTATTATCTTGCACAGTCTTTGAAAAAAAACAAAATTTACCAAAAGCTGAGTACCTAAAATATTGTTTTATTCTTATTAACCAGCAGCTTCTCAAAATAGCTAAAATAACTAAAATTAGACACATATGAAAGTCATCCTAATTAGCTTATATTTGGGACCCTTAGAACCCATAGGTATTGTTCAGTTTCGGATTACTGAGGTCTTGGGGTGCTGTAAACAGAGGGTCAGAGATGTAAGTTGAAGCACCGAGGGTAAAATGGGTAGGAGGCCCTTTGCTACTCTGAACCTTATTCCAACTTCCTACTGTTCCATCGTTTATATTATCCATTATTAAAATTTATTGATTATTTTAAAATAAATAAAATTATTAACTTAAAAATAATGAATTAATTAAACACTTCATGCTTTAAGAAATGTAATGCGTTTATGTGTTTAGCATTTTACATTATTAGACAGTGCTCGGCAAAGAATGTTTGAGGGGCGGAGGGGGAAGCAAGCATTCCCCCTTCGCCAAAGGTGCTGCATTTTTCTGAAACAAACACTTTTTACATATTTCCCCAATAGACGCACTTGAACAATGGAAATCTGAATAATGTTATTCAAAGTACGTATATCCCTTCAGTCTCATAGCCGAATAAAAGAAATCGAAGACTACTAAAAAGCCCTGATCTTTATCAATTTATTAACAAAAATTCCAAATTTGGGAGTGGCTCGGGCTCGTAAACTCCTCTCTGGCTACGTCCATGCTTCCATTATTTAATCATGAGCCAAGACTATTTTTTTTAATAAAGCTCTTTTTTTTTAGTTTAGTCATGGAAAATCTCTGAGTAATGTCGTCAAACTCCACTTTTCTCGAAAATGAGAGACTTAGCAATACCTCAAATATTTTCTTCACTCTACGGATTATGGCAGCTGACTGCATTTTTACTTTTGCAATTTTACCCAAAAGGTGAATTGAAAATTTCGGGAAAAAATATTTTAGTTTTTCTTTTAAATATGAATGTGACATTTCATCGTACAATTACGTGCTGTAGAGTGGGCAGCCAAAAAAAGTGCCCTCTACATAGTGGTGCCTCGAGGATTTTCCCCTTGCTTTCTCTCCCTTTTTGCGCCACTGGCTGTAGGCGACTGAGCTTTAAAGTAACACGAGTCAGTTCCCATGTAACACACTGTGAAGTCGCAACAAGTATACATATACTGGTCACACTGTGACTTTGTGGTTTCATTTGACAATATCTGTAAATCGTAGAAAAGTTGTGGCGACTGATAAATGGCAGCCTGAGATAGTTTTTGTGTCGTCACATTGTAACACATAAAAACAAAATGATAAAAAAAAATTTAATGGAGAAATGTTAAATCAAAATGATCATGGCGCTGGAATGATATAAAGCAATATATTTTAAGCATTGTGAGTATGCTTTTAGTTTTTTGACTTTTTCTCAAAATCTGTTTTTTATGCTTTGGTACACTTTTCTAAAAATCTGTTTAAGGTAAACAGTAGAAACTTTTCAAAATAGTTTAACTAATGTGTTTTTTAAATACCATCATTAAAAATCTGAGCGGAAAAATTTTGTAAATAATGCATTTTTACTTTTTAGTCGTTAGAATTTTTTAAAGATTTTATTAAAATATCTTTAATTTTATATCTTTTCAGCCAAAATTAAAATTGTTTCTCATTATTCTTAGATAGTGTGTTTTCTGATACCATACCAAATTTTAAGGAGATAAACTCAATAGGTTTTTAGAAAAGTGTATCGAACAGACATACTGTTTAAATAATTTCGTAGAGAGATATGTTAAATGTTAATTAGTTCTTAAAATCTCATTTATACCTTAAATTTATTTTTATTTATATATGGTTCTAATGTGTGTATGGAGTGTCCAAAAAATTCCATTATTTGTTTCTTTTTAAATAAAATGCATGATGTTAAATCTTTTGCAAAAGCTGCATCTCGATGAGAGGCAGATGCGCCCTTAGGAAGTGCGATTAGAATTGCCATGCCACATATATTTGCATTTTCAAAAACAAAAGCTTATATACAGTCCCTGCCTATATTAATGTGAGCATTAGACATATTGTATCCATGATACCAGTGTTGCGTGCGATACAAATAAAAATTTGCTGTCAAATTTTCACGACCCAAGTCAAAATTCTTGCTAGTATTTCTTTGCTAGACTAGCATTAGATGCTAGTTCCAAGCTGGCAAATAAAGCATAAACTACCATAAATACTTGCTAGTTCTAGCAGAATTACCAGCAAGTCATACCGTGTTTTCGACACTTTTTTTGCTTGTCCAGCATACATAATCCAGCTTGTGTTGCTAGAATATTTTGCTGGTCTAGCAGCAAGAAAAATCACCACTTGCTTGAACTTAATGCTATTCTAGCAGTAATTCACAACCAACAGATGCTTTTTTTTATTGCTAGACTAGTATTAAATGCTGGATCCCAGCTAGGAAAAAAAGCATAAACTACCATAAATACTTGCTAGTTCTAGCAGAATTACTAGCAAACCATGCCGCGTTTTCGACACTTTTTTTTTGTTTTTCCAGCATACATAATCCAGCTTGTATTGCTAGAATATTTTGCTGGTCTAGCAGCAATCAAGATCACTACTTGCTTGAAAACTTTATGCTATTCTAGCAGTAAATCACAACCAACAGATGCTTTTTTTTATTGCTAGACTAGCATTAAAGGCAGGATCCGAGCTATGTGCACTTTTGTTATGTTTTTATTATACTTAATACGAATATATTGATTATCGATTTTTGTGTACACCCACACAAGAATCAATATATTCATTTTAAATATACAATTTTTTAACATGTTGATTGGAATGTAGGAATCACCATTATCGTATGCATTAAGTAAAGTGTATACATTATTTGATTGTTTTGTGCAAATTACTTCGTTTTGTTACAGTTTTTATTTATATTCAAGTCGCTGATCTGATATACAATGATCACAGAATATTATGACTATCTGTAACTATTAATCTAAGATAAACTTGCCAAAAGCGTAGCGATTCCCTAACACTGTTTAAGCCATTGGCATTAAAACTTTTAAAATATAAAGAAACTTCAATATTTTTACTCTTAAAAATGTTATTTTTGGCCCTCCCACCCCTCAAAAAAAAAAAAAAAAAAAAAAAAAAAAAAACACCGGTTACTCTAATACAGTGACCAGGTTCATTCCAGAGCATAGAATCTATGCATACGAATGTAACTTATTGTTAGGTGAGTGTACAGAATAAATAATCAAAGAAAATTAACATACAAATGGTTAAAACATAAATATTTCTTCTGCGAAAGTATTCTTGTAATACAAAACTAAAGTAAATTACTGAAGCAATACTACCGACAAAAGAAAATACTAGCTATAAAATTATACGACAGATAAGCGTCTTAAATATAAATAAACAAAATCAGAATGAAATAATTTAAAACAATCAAATAACATTAAAAGTGCACTTACGCCCATGATCTGTAATCGTGTATTTTTAATTATTCTTCTATCATTTTGTGTGATAGATTTATTTTTTTCCAATTTCAAAGCAGCGAACGCCACACCACGAGTTTTTGCACGTGTTTGCAGTAATGGCGTCATCACTTGAACCGAACCACGTTGTGAACCCGACGCCTCCAAGGATAGGCTCTGAGTATGCTCAGAAATCCGGTTCAGAGCGTTGGAGAAAAATGAGAATTTCTCAGATTACTCGTTTTATTGTATATATTCTTGCGCGCGGTGTATCAATGCGCAGTAACAAATAGTTCGTAAGTTTAAAGTATGGTACTAATTTATTCTTATAACTACTTTAAGGAAATATTACCGAACACCACATACGCTTATTAAATAATTTACCAGTGTGCAAGTGACGTAAGAAGGGATTATATTTATATTTATCTACATGCTTATTTTTCAGTTCGAAATGTTATTTATATTTAGACACGCCGATTACTAGTTTATGATGCAAATATATTTTTTAAAATATGAGTACATCAAAGTACTCATATTTTCGATTGCAAGCTAAATATCAAATTGTAAGCTAAGGGCCCCATTTCAGGGGGGCAACAGTCCCCCCTCAGCTCCCTCTGGTTACGCCCCTGCTGTGCAACAAAGTATTAATTAACCTGCAGTAAAATGCTACCTCCCTCTCTAAAAATAAGTAAAGGGTCCCACTTTGGGTTTGGGGGGGTAGCAGCCCCCTCCGCCCCCTCTGACTTCGCCCCTGCTATAAACAAAGTATTAATTAACCTGCAGTTAAATGCTACCTTCCTCACTAAAAACAAGTAAAGGGTCCCGTTTCGGGGGGGCAGCAGCCTCCCTCTGGCTACGCCCCTGCTGTGCACTAAAGTATTAATTAACCTGCAGTTAAATGCTACCTTTCTCACTAAAAATAAGTAAAGGGTCAGATTTTGTGAGGGGGGCAGCAGCCCCCTCGGCCCCTCACCTTAGGACCCTCTCAGCCTAATGGGATAAACTTATCAAATTATTTTATTGTCATCGGTCCTTGATAAGTCTATAAAGTTTAACTTAAATCTGACCGTTTAATGTGGGGCAAAATCGAGTTCAAAGGAGTCGGTTACAAACAAACATACAGGTGAAAGTAATAAAAGCGTGTTAAAAAAGCATATAATAGCTTGATAAGGTACCTACTTCCCCATGCTTTGGAAGAAGCTTGTACAGCTAATTAGCACTTTTTGCTGGTATATAGCTTTTCATGCTATTTCTTCTTGAGCTAGCTATACAGAATATTAAGCTGGCAAGCATGAAAAAGCATATAATAGCTTGTTAAGGTACCTACCTTCCCATGCTTTTGAAGAAGCTTGTACAGCTAATAAGCATGAAATGCTTGTATATAGCTTTTCATGCTATTTCTTCTTGAGCTAGCTATACAGAATATTAAGCTGGCAAGCATGAAAAAGCATATAATAGCTTGTTAAGGTACCTACCTTCCCATGCTTTTGAAGAAGCTTGTACAGCTAATAAGCATGAAATGCTTGTATATAGCTTGTCATGCTATTACTTTATAAGCAAGGAGTATAGCATATGATACTAGCTAGCATTACATAGCAAATAATAGCATGAAAATCTAGCAGACATAGCAAGAATTTGCAATAACTAGCCTGTTTTTGTTGCTGGTACTAGCTTGAATTTTGGCTTGGGGAAAGTATTACCACTACAGCGAAATAGGAATTCGTGTATAAAAGTTTTTTCCTCAAAAAAAAGAGGGAAAAGAAAAAAATCTGGAGTGACTCCACTCCATTTTTCGAACACTTGATCGTAATATATACAAGATTTTTTTATTTTCATTTTTATTTATTTATTTATTTTTTAGCGCTGTACAGAAACTGTAAGTCCTACACACACCGAAATCTATACATAGGCTGTAATGTACCAAAAAAACTGTTTTGCAACCCTGTGAGTAATCAGCTCTTCACACACAAAATCTATATCGTCCATGTGACCGTAACCTATAATATATATACGCAATTTGCGTTCAATCGAATGTATCGTTTGGACACTAGCGCACTTTCAAGAATTTGCTCTTAAAGGCCGTTATGTAGAAGAATATTTTTTATAGTCCTGTAAAAGAATTATGTTTCTTATACACACCAACATCAACATTGTTCGCACTAAGCACTTTCCGTCTTCGAGTTGATAGCGCTATACTCTCCGCCACCGGTTGGGCCAATTGAACTAGGATTGCGATAATGTTAACGGTTAACATAGGGTGGTATATACAGGGTGGTTATAAGTACACTTTCTTTATATAGAGGGTTCTACAGCTAAAACGGGTGTACGAATTGTGACAAAATTTACCATTGAAATTATACATGAGATGCGCTCAAGGAACTTTGCTAGTAATTTAAATTTTCCTGTAATTAGCACTGCCCAAAAACGAATTCATAATATAACATCTCAAAATTTTCTATTAACAACAAAAGTATAGTTCAACAAAAGTACAGCTAAACTTACTGTCAAACACAATTCGAGATTATCAATAGCACCGATATGAGTTTCGGCTAACTAAACGGGCTTGCATTTTGCCCGACACGAACAGCAGCAGTAGTCAGAAATATGTTCCACTCAGCTTTCTCTCTCTTTCAGTCCGAGCAACACTTTTTTACGCTTTCTTCATCAAAGTCCCCATTTACATATGCAGCAGTCTTGTTGTGGCTGTTGCCTGGTTAAAAAACCATGGAGGAAGGAAGGAGACTTCGTGACCAATCGCCTTTAATTTCAATATACGGCTCCTCCGGTCTCGTAGACTCTACCAAATTAAAGATTCTTGTAACATCCATATCAAATTTTTCTTTAACTAGCGGCTTAGTCAAAAAATCTGTCAAATTTTGTTTTGTATTTACGTATTTCAATTCAAATTCATTATCACTAAGTAGCTTCGGAATAAATTTGCATTTTATAGCAATAGGTTTTGTCCTGCTGCTTTCAATCTTTTAAACTTTCAGATAAAGCAACAAATTCTGCTTCCATAGAGCTTAAAGCTACGCATTTTTGTTTTAAAGATTTCCAATTTACTGGAACATTTTAAAGAAAAGTAATATATCCAGTTGTAGATTGCCTTTCGTTTAAACTCCAACTCCAACTGGAATCTGAATAAGTTACCAATGAAACACTTTTAGCATTCGTAAAGTCAAATCCAGGTCTTTGTTTAAAACCCTGAGTCACCAGGCGGGCTTTGTATTTGTATCAATTTTATCATCATATTTTACACTATACACCCTTCTGCAACCCAATATTTTTTGTATTTTGTGGTGGTTTAACTAATTCCCAAACTTTTCTACTACGCATAAGTTTCATATCTTCTAACATGGAATCATCCCATTTTCCTTTATTAGGGAAAGTCTTTGTTCAAATGGTTGAGGGATTTCCACGTTATATACTTCGTTAATTACATTGTAAATTTCATCATTCTGTAATTCTGATTCAGAAGGGAAGTTAGGATTTTCAGTTTTCTGTTTAAAGTGAAATTGATCATGGTCAAATGTTAAATGATTTTTCTTACAGTATCTCTCAACCTCCTCCATTGATCTAAGTATTGTGTTATCTGTGGGATAATAATACACATCTATCCTTTTACTTTTTGTTCTAGGTCTTTCCAATCTCCTCCATGATGCTATGTTTACTGTTTCGTTTTTTCTTACTTCTTTCGTACCTGAAACAATTTTAGAAGTTCCCCCCCCCCCGAATCAACATCGTCCATCTCTGCCAAATTGTTATTCAGTTCGTATATAGCATAATCATAATATTTAGTTCTGCCAAATAGAGTATTTACACCATTCTTTGTTCTATTAGTTCTGCCAAATAGAGTATTTACACAATTCTTTGTTTCGCTACTTTAATATGAATACTTTCTATAAACTTTTTTTCTTTAGGTAGCCATATTCTGTATTTTCTTCGATTTTCAGCGTATCCTAGAAATATTCCTATTTTCGCTCTTGCCTGTAACTTATTTCTATGAACTTTTGGAACATGCACATATGCTAACGAGCCGAATGTGCGTAAATGGTTTACGGACGGTTTATAGCCTGACTATATCTCAAGAAGAGTTTTATTCTCTGTCAGTGTATGAATACTCCTATTTTTAGTGTACACGTGCGTGTGTAAAGCTTCTGCCCAGAATCTAGCTTGTAACCCACTTTCATGAAGCATGCCTCTTACCCCGTTCATCAACTTTCTATTATACCACTCTGCAATTCCGTTTAATTCAGGCGTATACACGGAAGTTCTTTCAATGCGAATTCCCAACTTTTTTAAGAAACAGTTTAACTCATTATGGCAGAATTGTAGCCCATTATCACTCCTTACACATTTTAATTTTTTTCCTAGTTCTCTTTCTACTCTAGATAGATACCTTTTAAAAGAATCAAATAACTCTCTTTTATTTATTATAATAAATATATCAGTTTTTCTGGAGTAATCATCGATAATAGATAAAAAAATTTTAATCCCTCCTAATGAATTCACTAGAGCTGTCCAAAGATTCATATGAACTTTGTCTAAAACGGATTTTGTTTGTCTTTTATAAACGTAATCTTTCTTAAACGACACACGAGTAAATTTACCTACATTACACGCAATATAGTTTTGGCTTTTATTATTCTCAGGAAGGTTTTCTAACCCTTTTACACTGTTACTTTTACTCATGTGTTTAATCGCAGACACGTTTAACTGACATAACTGTTTATGAGAGAGACATAGATTTATAGTGATTTACAAGGCATGCTCACATACAGGATTACCTGTTAATACATATAACATTCCTTTGCGAGGCATAGTAAAAAAATATTCATTTCTAGAATTATAAACACACATTCTATTATTTTCCCAAATTATTTTAAATTCCGCTAAATCTAATTTTGCCCTACTAATTAAATTTCGCCTCCTGTCTGGAACATACAAAACATTCTTTAAAGTAATTTTTACAGTACCTTTTACATCTTTCACACTGAAGTCAATGTCACCAGTACCTCTCACTTCGCAGGTATACTTCTTGTCAGAGATCAGTGCTGGAGTAGGGGGGAGGAACTTGAAATTGTGGAACCAGCTCCTTTCCCGTCAAAAGTGTGATGTTGCTGCTATATTTACCAGAAATTCTTGAACGTTGTCCTCATTTCCCTTAGTTTGACGGAAAACTGCACTTCACACATGGACGTTTCAAAAACGAAGGCTTTGTCGTTCCTCCCTTTCGTCTTCTTCCGAAAACACTGGTATTCCTAATGGCCTTGCTAAAAGAAAAAGCATGCCGCAGAAAGCGCATAACGTCCCCTTTCTGCTTGTTTCCTTCTTCGTGGCCTTTTTTTCGGTTAGTTTTCTCATAGGGGGTCTAACATTAGTCCACTGCGTTCAACTTCCTGGGTTGCTTTGTTACTACTAGCTTCGCCCGCTTTATCCTTTTCATTTGTTCTGTAACATGTGCCTCTAGTCAAATAAGCATTAGCTACAGCTGCGCTATCATTCTCTTTTTCTTTTAGTTGAATCCTACCAGACTCATTAATTAGTTTTTTTTTCCTCATTCAGTAGTCTAAATTCCGCATCACTTGTTCTATAAAGAGTCTGTACTAAATTATCATACTCTTTCGGCAGACGTCTGATAAGCTGGAACGAAACTAGTAATTCTGTTGAAACCAGCTTCTTTAATTTGAGTGCTTCAGTGCTTCTTTTCTCTAACTCTCTAGCAAAACACCCCTATGGTTTCCTCCGTTGTGTCAAATCTCATGTCAAAAAATTCGTCGATTAATCCTGCAAGTCTAGCTCGTGACGTAGGCTCAAAATTGTATTTTAATATAATCCAAGCATCTTTAGTTTCTGTTACATGACCGATTATAGGTTTTAGTTAGTTTTCGATCAATACCTTGGTATACCGTGGTGTAAGCTCTTTGCTTTCTTGTTTCGTAATCAGGCTTTTCATTCTTGGTTGCTGTCGCTGCACACGGCTTCTCTTCACCAGTAACATAATTCCATCACCCACGATCCATTACAAGACTTTCATGTCTTGTTTCCAGCTTTCATAGTTAAAGCCGTCCAATTTCGGAAACGCAAAAGTCTCCATAACATTCATTTGTTCAGCCTCTTAATATAAACAACTTTCAGCAATTAAATTCGCTTGGTCTCAGGGCCCATTGTGACGTCGTCTCAGATTAATAGGAGCGGCTCTACTAATCTCGTCACAGCTAGATTTAATTCTGTAAGCATACACTATCATTGGTGTGCTAGCGCGTAATAAAAACACGTTAAAACTTAACAAAATTTAATTTTGAATATAACAACAATTGCTGGTACAAATACAGTCGAGTACCGGATGTGCGGTCTCATATCAGACCGGCGGGAAGTTCATTGATCGCTGAACCTTTCTCTCGCAGCAAAGAAACTCGTACACTTCGGAGGGCAGTCTAGAGACATCTGCCTCTCTTCTCCGTTCAAAGGTATCTGGCCCCTTGCTCGGGCTTCTTACATCATCTGGGGGTCAACCTGCCTCCTGACCAGCTTATTGGCCTAGCCTGCCCGTACGTCATGGCGGCTCCTTCCGGTCAGATTCACTAGGGCAGGTGCCTTTCCCACGCCTCGTCGGTCCTTTTGAAAGCAAGGAGCTTAAAATCGCTCTTTTCAGCTAAGAGTCCGATGTCTAGCGCTGTCATTGTCCTTCTAGACACTCCGTCGCCGTTCGCACATTCCATCGTGCAGGTTCACTAAGGGGGGCGATGGTACACCATAACCGGTGCTAGTAATTTAAAGTTTCCTGTAATTAGCACTGCCCGAAAACGAATTCATAATATAACATCTTAAAAACTTTTATTTACAGTTCAACAAAATTACAGCTAAACTTGCTGTCAAACACAATTCGAAATTATACATATCACCGATATGACTTTCGGCTAACTAAAGGGGTTTTGCATTTCGCCCGACACGAACAGTAGCAGTAGTCAGGCATGTGTGCCACTCAGCTTTCTCCCTCTTTCAGTCCGAGCAACTCCTTTTAGGCTTCCTTCATCAAAGTCCCCATTTACATATGCATCAGTCCTGTTGTGGTTGTTGCCTAGCTGAAAAACGATGGAGGAAGGAAGGAGACTCCGAGACCGATCGCCTTTAATTTAAAAAAAATTTTGATTTAGAAATTTCTGCTAGGTGGCGCTTTACATTATAAAAGCAAATTCAACAATGGAAGCAGATAATTCGAAATGTACAAACAATTTCAACATATATTCAATAGTGCTTTTGGCATTCATTAACTAATTTGGATCCTTTATTGAAAAAAAAAATGTTGTTCGTATCTCGTGCAGCGTCCAAGTCCCAAATTTGGAGGCAATCGGCTCACCTGTTCATCTGCAGAATACTGTTTATAAAGGAAGTTTAGTTACAAACACCCTGTTAACTAAATTCTACCCATGTGTCCATTGGTATTTCAAAATTGCATTTTACATAAATGTGTGCAAAGCTTCTCTGTGATGTCTAGCTCAAATTACACTGAGTTTTCTTTTATGTTTCTTAAATATTGATAAAAATGTGCAAAATATTACAACTGACCGCAGTCTTCCCTAGCAAAGAAATTGTTCTTCCTCTCGTAACGATATCACAGCTACAAAAGTTAGAAACCTGAATTTGTTTTAATTTGAAAGTGACAGCTTAAAATTTATCAATTTCTGAAGCTACTTAAAAACTCTGATATGTTACAAGGTCTGAAACAAATCAGTTAAAAGAAAAATAATTAAAGTATAGGAAGTATTCTATTCTGTAGAATGTTAAGATATACCAGGTGATCCAGAAGTCAGGACAAACTTTAAAAATTCATTAAAAAAGAGCAAATAATGATAGAAAATTGCGGTTTGCACAAATAGGTTTAGGGCCTGATGGGATTTTTTTAATGACAAGATAGTTTGTACTTCCAAATGTTACCGGTAGGGGTGCTGACATGCACAATGGGAACCAAATTTCTAATTTTAAAAAAAATCCGAAATCTCTATAATGCTTTCTATGCAAATTGCAATTTTGTATCATGATTTGTTCTTTTTTTTAATGAATTTTTAAACTTTGGTGCACCCAGGATGCATCTGTGGTGGCACGGGATCACCTCCGTGCACACAACACCCGGCAATTGAAGGCCGGTCGAACGGGTACCTTTTAGCCGAGCCGGATTGCGCCTCATTCTACCACCCATAAGTGCCTGGGTTCGAACCCAGCTCTCACCACACGCTCTCCCTTCATTGATGACCCGGACAACGAACATGCATTCTCCTTCTCGCCTACAGCGACAGATGACACCTGCACCGCCCTCTTACATCTCTCGCTCGGCTCTTTCAAAGTCCGCAACGAGCGGCAGCGACCTCACAAAAGTCCACAACGAGTGGCAGCGACCTCACAAAAGTCCACAACGAGTGGCAGAGTTCCATAACGCTTGGAACATCGTTCGTAAGCCTCAGACTGACTCTCTAGGGGGGGGGGGTCACCAATGAAGTGAGAGAGCGTGAGGCGAGAGCTGGGTTTGAACCCAGGGACTTATGGGTGGTAGAAATAGGCGCACTCCGGCTCGGCCAAAAGGTAACTATTCGACCGGCCTTCAATTGGCGGGTGATGTGTGCGCGGAGGTGATCTCGTGCCGCCACACATCCAAAGCTAGTGAAAAGTTCAAAAATTCATTAAAAAAGAACAAACAATGATAAAAAATTGCAGTTTGCATAGATAGCATTACAGAGATTTCGGATTTTTTAAAATTGGAAATTTGGTTCCCATTGTGCATGTCAGCGCCACCTAACCGGTAACATTTGGAACTACAAAATTTCTTGTCATTAAAAAAAATCTCATCATACCCTAAACCTGAAAAATCACTCAAAATACTGGTGTTAAACGATAAAGTAATTAAAAAACTTTGTAAAAAACACACATCCTCTTACCTATTACTTCTTTTGTGTGTTTTTTACAAAGTTTTTTAATTACTATACCCTAAACCTATTTGTGCAAACCGCAATTTTCTATCATTATTTGTTCTTTTTTAATGAATTTTTAAAGTTTGTCCTGACTTTTGGATCACCCGGTATGTCGCATGGACTGTAATGTTAAAATAATACCACTTATTTAAATTAGTTTAAACATAACTTTGACATTTCTTTTAGAAAATTTTGTTTACTGATCTAAAAAAAATTAAGAAAAGTTTTATAAAGCAGGTGACCTTGAAAAATATTCAAGTTAACTTAATTATGCAAGATGAAATCTTAAAAGGATTAAACAAGCCTCCCCAAAAAAGAAACCTATTTTTTTCAGAATTGATAAAAGTAATAAAATTGAGATTTAAAAGCATAATCAAAAAATGTATTCAGTTTTGTAAAATGATACATTCATTTACAATAGGAAGAGAAAAGTCTCACTCGAGCAATATCTCTTTCCTAATTTTGGTACATTTTTCATTAGTTGGGCCAGACAAATGAAGGAAACAGTTTTTTATGAAAGATTGAGCCAGCTATACATAAGTTCAGGAAATTTTTAAAGTGCTCTGGGCTCAAAAATGTTATAGTCAGGCCTTGTTGATTCGTGAAACCGATTTCTTGTACTCAAACACTTATTTATTTTTAGTTGCACAATAATTTTGAAATGTCATTCATGTTCGTAAAATTTTCCATTTCTATCCCTGGAAACAGCCGTTTGCATTTTACTGTTTATTCTGCGTATAATAAATTGTAATACCCTCCATCCATTATAGTGTATTTTGTAATTTAAGAAATTTATTGTTTTTACTAAAAGATAAATTTTGGTAACTAAAACTCCATGTAATAAGAAGTATTCATATTTCATTCATTTTAACCAATTTCATATTCAATTACCGTGTATGAAGAATGATAATGGTGCAGTATCGCCTTCGTCCATCTGTTGATCCTGGAGGCAAAACAGTGCAGCTCATAAAAAATGCCATTCAATAGGATTATTGAATTAAGCAGGTTAAAGAAGGATGAACTTCACAAATTTGAAAACTGTGAGCAACTCAACAATTGGCGTGCAGGGAAATTTATACAAGGAAAAGAACCGTGACACCTAATTTGAATACACCGAATTCATCTAGAATAAGTTTTCCAGATTTTAACTTTAAGAGTCAATGTCTGTTGTGCGAACACAACTGCGTAGGTACTACAAAACTTCGCTATCCAGGAAAGGATGAGTGTCGTGTAGTGGAGTGTCGACCTTGCACATTGTGGACACAATTCGCAAAGTTGCTGAATGTACAGAAGAATGCAATTGGACTTGTGAGGTGCTAATAAAACTGTCTGGATTGATAGACCTTGTCACTGAGGAGGGTCGATGTTGTTACTGCTATCAACATTTTCATGTCCCTAGATCATGTAAATCTGGAATCTCGGCAAAGTGTGGAAGCCAACCAAGCATACAAAAAGAAGAAAATTTATGTGCACTATGTGAATATATAGAAATCAACGAATGTCAGTTTACAATTAAGGAAGTAATTAATATGCTTGTTGAAATAGACACATCTTCTTCACCGTATAGTGAGACGCATTTAAAATTGAAACTTTTAAACCAATACAATGAAAATATAACTATATCGCAGTTGCCAGGCAAACCAGGCGTTGCTTCTCTGGCATTTTGAATAAAATTATCACAGATATGTGCTATTCTTAAATATCACATATCTGTGATAATTTTATTCTTAAAGAAAAGCCAAAGACCCTGATGAAGAAAAAAGAATATTCATAACTACAGCCAATTTGATTATACAGGAAGTTTTTCCACGTCATTATGAATGTGACAGTTTACCAACCATTGAACAAATTCAAAATAGGAATATCGAGCTTGTAGAAGAATTACTCATGCTATTTACAGACATGCAATTGACTAAGAAAAAAGGGAAAGGTAGTAGGAAGGAAATTGAAACTGAAAGAAAATCACTGTGTATTCAGCATGCCGTCATGACAGCACTTCGGCCTAGATCATTTGTTTCGTCACTACAGCGTTTACCTTCAAGGAACCTCTGGAAACCTATACCTTTAAAACGTATTGTATGTATTTCTTTCTGTGTATGTATGGTGCAAAGGGACAACCAAATGTGAACAATAATCTGGGGCAATTTGTGAACGAAAATGGCCTCGATAGACGACATTGACGAAGACAGCAACTTGTCAGTGAGCACTTCGGTTTCGGACATTAATGAGTCATTAGAAACGGATTCGCCTGTGCTACCAAACGACACCGCCGAGTGCTCGTCATCTTCGCAAGCGAGACATCTCTTGTTTGAATGAACATTTTTCAAATACATACCTGATTAGTCTACAGGCAATAAAATCACAGCTGTGTGTATGAAATGTCCAACCGATGTAATCACTAAAGTTAACGGATATCATAACAGTACAAAGAACTTTTTGATTTACTTGAAGCATAAACACGGAAACCAAAGCGTTGAAAAGTACAAAACGTGTAAAAAGAAAACTGACGTACAGAAAAAAGGTGATACTATTGTTAAAACCAAAACGAGTAAAACAAAGAAAACAAATGAGAATAAAATTACACAAGAACAATTCCACGAAAATATTTTGAAATATTTTATACACTCCATGAGCCCATTATGTGCAGTGGACGATCCATATTTTTCAAAAATATTCACGGATTGGAAATATCTAAATTGGCTTTACTCTAATGAGTCGACGTACACTAGGACGTCGTATCGAAAAACACTACGAAAGCCAAGTGATGAAGATAAAATCCGAAATAAAAGAAGTTGACTATGTGTGCCCAACAATAGATGTTTGGTCTAGCAAAAAGTGAAGTTTCAGTAACAGCGCACTGGATTGCAAAAGATCTACGCAGAGTTTCAGTGGCATTAGTTTGTCAAAGATTCAAAGGCGCCCACAGGTACGATCGCCTATCCGATATAATTCAAGAAATTAACGGAGATTTCGACGTCAATACAAATAAAAGTGTTGAATCGGTGACGGATTATGGTAGAAATTTCGTATAAGCTTTCAAAATGACGGTGTCAAATTAACAAATATTAATATTGTTGAAGTTATGCCAGGTTTTCATCCACCAGAAGTCTGAATCAGATGTTGAAGAAGACGAATCATTAATAATAGATGGTCCTGAGAATATTAATTTCCTTCCTTTTCATTTACAATGCTGTGCGCATACGTTAAGCCTATGTGCAACTGCGGAAGCGGACAAAGTTTTAAGCAAGCAAACACGCCATTGTCCGAAATGCAGGCTGCAGTCATGAAGAAGCGTAATGCTTTTTGTGGAAAGCTGCAGGATGACCACAGAGTGTTGAAAGAATACCGGACGTGTTAGGACACACAATAAGCCCACCTGGTGAAACCAGATGGAATTGATGAATTTTAGTATAGTGTGTATGGGACCTCGAGAATGGACAAATCCTACTTTTTGTCGCTAAAAATGAAGAGATCCCACACCAGTCATATTTTAATTGTTAGTTTTTATTTAAATTCACATAAAACAATTGAAAATTAATTAATTGTTAACTGTAGCAAATGACAATTGACAATTAATTAATTGTTAATTGCTGCTACTACAATTAACAATTGATCAATTCTTAGTTGTTAGGGCCACAATTAACAATTAATAAATTGTTAATCTTTAATTGTCCTTATAATTAAAATTTGCCCAACACTGCTACCAGGTTTAAACACATGTCTACAAGTTGAAAAAAATGGCTTTTTAAAGTCCGAGTAATTAGGAATAACTGCGTTTCATTAAATTCATTCAATCTCCCTTTGAAAAAAAATAGAAAATGTATTTCTTCATAACTTGTGTTAACAAATTTTGTTAAAACAACTTAATTGCGACTAAATAAATAAATTTCAAACAAAACGTCCACTAATTACGAATAAGAATTTTAGAAAACATATTCACCCCAACGCCTTCCGCTTCCAGAATGAAAAAAAAAAAAAAGCTAGCACTGGACAAGCAACAAAATTACTCCAAAAGAACATTAACAAACGTTACTATATAGAAATGAGTTACTTCGAATTTTAAGACTTTCAATAAACTATGGGCTTTTTAGTACCATTGACTCGGATAAAGAATACTACAATAAACATCGAATAAGCACATAACATAAACACTCAAAAACACATCGAATTTTTCTGAAAACACAAACATAATCTCAAACACAGTCTACCCGGACACAAAAAAGTATTCCGCACCGGAGTCTAATCGAATAAAGTTTTTAAATAAGTTTGGTCTGAGGGATGTTGCGTGCACCGCCAAATTTTTGAAGTCAATTCCTTTTCTCCAACTTGTTTTACATGTCTTATAGAAGTTCAATAAAAAGGCATTCAAATTAACAAACCCTAAAATAAGTATTACCCTTATAAATTTTTAAAAGGTTTTGATTTGCATTTCTCATAATTCTTTTTCATTATATAATGCATTCACGCAAAAAAGTGTTTGTTAAATTTAAAAAATTTGTTGGGTTAAACAGTTTGGTAGTTTTCTTACGTTTATTTAACAAAACTTTGCTTGATTCAACCAAATCGATTTAACAAAATGCCTTTTTGAATTAACCGAACGCTTCGTTGAATTTTGAACTATTCAGCAATCGGTTTATGCATGCGTTAATGGGCAGTGCGAGGCAGAAGAAATATCAGATTTTACAAAAGTTAGTATTGTCCATTTTATTAAATCGTTGAATTTAGCGTGATATCAGAGGCAAGAGATACAAATCGAGTGGGGATTACTGCGTTTGTCGAATGTTTCTGAGTCTAATTGTTTTACCTATGTATTAAAATTAAGATTTTTCTTTTAATGCTGTTATATGTGCATCATTTTCTCTTAAAAAAACAATTTCAACCACATATATTTCAATTTTTTTTTTTAATTTTTCGTTTAGAATTGAGTTTTATTATATACATAAGATGTCTTGATGTAGTAAAATACAGTCATCAAAAATCTCTTACAATATTAAACTCATTAAAATAAAATAGTTTTAATTAGATAGTTGAATGACAAACAGTGACAGGGAATGACAATTACACATAGCAATAACAAGCATGTATAATTACAAACTACATTTTTATTTACATTTTTTTAGTGAAAATAATATTAAAAAAAGATATTTTAAATCTTTTTCATTGTAAAAGTGTTTAAAATAAATTTATTGGCTCGAGATCGAGTCCATATGGTATACATTCAACTATGGTAGTTTTTGAAGAACTGAGCTTTCTTGAAAGCTCAGTTCTGTTTTCTGTAGTTTTCTGTAGTTTTAACGCTTTTCTTTGAAGAGCTGGGCGCATTTTCGTTTTTTGTATAAAGCGATTTTCCTTTTCAGAGGCTGTGATAAATGATTTTCTTGGTCTTAACGGAAGCAATGTCTTCAGTAAAATCGGAATCATAATGTTTAATTTAAGTAATCAAATAAGTTTTCAAAGCTGGCAAATTAGACTAAAGTAATTATTGAAGGAAATTTAATATATCTAGAATAAGAAAACACAAACTATTTTTATCAATTAAAATTGCTTTTATCTAAGTAGTTGTTTAATTTTTTTAATTAGTATTATTATTTTAAAGTTAGCACTTTTTTGATTTATCATATTAAAATAATAATTATATTGAATCTATGCTTTAAAACTACAGCTAAATAACAAATTTATTACTCAGTATATCTTTTTTATTTTAATATTAAATTTCAACCTTTTTCAAATATACATTTTTCGGTTTTGATAAATAAGATAAACAAAATTATTTATCTTACACTTAAAAATGTAACTATTCCGTTAAAACTACAGAAAAATAACTACAGATTGAAATTACTGCAATAATTTCTCTCAATTTGCAAAAATTACAGACAGTTGTCATTTCTTTGTCTTACGTGTAACATATATATATATATATATATATATATATATATATATATGTGTGTGTGTGTGTGTGTGTGTGTGTAAACATATAAATTTTATCACCTGATCAGATTTGCTATTTTGATGGATACATCTGCTAATGCCCTTTTAGGATACGATTTTTACATTCAATGGATATATCAGAATATCGTAACTACAGTGTATATGATTCCTTGATTCGTAAGTTTAGCTATTTTACTATATATATATGTGTGTGTGTTTATATCCGATAAAAATCAGCGGCACTTTATAAAATTAATCGACAATTGCTTAATTTTGCAAATAAGCTAACATAGAAATATCCTTGAGAAGCACTCAATATTTTTGCCGCCGCTGAAGTGGTTCGAATGGGGCACACCACTTTAGAGGCGGCATTCCCGTGATTTATGCTTTACCCGTTGTTGAAACAAAAGATTGCTGTTGTAACAATGAGCTGGCACAGAATACTGGGTTATAAATCGTCCCTTAAATCAAGAGAACTGGTAAGCTATGTTCAAAACGAGAAGGAAAGTTCGCTCTCACCGCAAGTCTTAAACCTTCCACTCACGACATAGTGCATGCGTATGAACATGCCTGTGACATTTAATTCTTCACAACACAATAGGTGGGCCAGTTTCTGATATCGCAGTAATTATCATATTTTTCGCTTAAATCTTCTGATACAAGGTGAATATCATGGAAATTTCGTCATAAAATAGTTAAATAATATTAAATATGAATTAGAAAGATTCCAAGAGAATGTAGATATTCTTCCTGAAATTTTCTTCAGCAGCATTTCAAAGCATTCAAGTGATTCTACCAAATTAAAGATGCGTTATTGAAATGGATTTAAGTACTTTCAAAATAGGTGTTGTCATAGGTAAGGCGTTTTTACTGTGTTTTAAATTTTGTCTTTGTAATATGCGAAATTTATTTAAATTAAATCTGGAAATTTATGATTAAATGTGATATGGTTCTTCTTTATTAAATGCTAACAAGACCTTTCGTCAAAAATATAGTAAATATATTTATAAAACAATTCATTGAAAAATCTGTATAGTATTATTTAGTACTCGAAATTTCAACGATCAAAAGTTGTTAAATTTCTAAAATCATTTCATTAGGATATTACTAAATAGTAATAAATTATAGCATTTTTGTGTACAGTTTTCTGATATGTATCGTATCTCTTGTGTATTAAAATATTGATTTAAAATGTACACTAAAAGAAAATGTGAGCACTAAGTTTCAAATATGACGTTACTTAGTTCATTTTTTACATATTATAAATGGCTTTAATCTAGTTAAAATTGTTTTCTTCTGTGAAAAAATGATTAAAAAAAATACACAAGGTGCATTTTTAAACCATCAGCTTTATTATTTATTATCTAGCTGATAGTTATAAGAGTTTATTTCTCACTAGCTAAATTAATACTTGTAACACTTACAAAATAAACCTTTTAATAATCCCGGTATCAGTTATTAATTTTAAAAATATTTTATAAGAAAAGCAATTGTATGTACTATGAAAATTTTATAGTGGGGAAAATATAGAAAATATATCACGAAATAAATCGTTACTAATATTTTGTCAGAATGCCTAATAGAACGAAACTTGCTTCTGGTAATCGGACATCAATTTTTCTTTTGGTTCTGTAAATACTATAAATCTTGCATTAAGGAATATTGCATGAATAAAATCGAAACTTTTGTTTTGAAAGTCCAGTATCTTCTCACCATTTTTTTTTTCTATATATTTGAATTAAATGGCAAAAGTACGAGTTTGACACATTTTTAAGGAATGTTCAATGAAGCACAAATAAATAAATTCTGAAACGGAAAAAAGTTTAAAATTCAAAATCCATAGCTTAAATATCCATCTCTATCAATCTATCTATATAAATATATAAATATAATTAATAAGTATACTTCATCAAGCATATTTTCCAAAAAAACAAAAAAGGAAAAAATGTAAACGCTGAAAACGAAAGATAAACCACATTTTAAACAAAAATATGTTATTTATAAATTAAAATTTTAAAAAAGGAACACAAGTTAAAAAAAAAACTCTGCAAGTTCCGTGTTAATTTAAATTAACGGTTGAAACCACCGAAAGTAAGTTTTTGATCAATTTTAACCACCTTTAAAATTTTATGTTTCTTTTAGCCTCTGATTCTTTTTTTAATTTATATATACATATGCTACATTAATAAAGTCAATAAGTGCTAACTTGCAGATTTTAATTGCACTGGAAAATTATTAGTATGTGGGGTAAGCAACCCCCCTCCCAAATAATCCGATTTCGGGAATACGGCCGAATATCTACACCAGAGATCTTGGCTGAGTGGAGGGGGGGGAATTGCCCTCCGTGGGGGGACATTCTAGGGGTTCTTAACCAGCATGTACGGGAAGTTTAGGACAAAACCACGGAAAACTCCGACGGACCCTACTTCCGTCTTCCAGTAGACAGCCCAATGCGCTCGACCACTTTTCGAGCCATAAATTGTAATTTGAAAGTTCAGCATGAAATTAATATATGAATAATATTTCAGACTGCGGAAATTTTAATTGAGAAATAGAAAATATTAAAACTGCAAGTAAAAATCAACTAGTTATTTTTCTCTCATTTTTGCAATAATAATATATCAAGATATCTGGTAAATTTGGACTTTACTCTAAATTCCATTTCATAATGCGTATTCTTATGGTTTACAGCTAAATCAGCATAGAATCGGTTATTTAAGAAAGGTACTGAAGAGCAGTACCTAGGAAATTCGTGATAATCTGATATTAAGGCTTCATAATTGGGGCGTGATCAAGAAAGCAGGGATTATCGACACTAATACTAGTGATAGGTGCATTATAGATGACTTGGATATAATGACAGATGAGGTATGGGACTTTCACGAGTATTAAGAGCCAGTTTTTTTAGAGTCCGACAAGCTTGGATAGTTGATATTTTTGATTTGGTTGAAATTTTCAGGATTTATTCTTCACCTAAATTTATTTTACCGGTATTTTTTATGTTTGAGAAAAAAAAATACCATGGTACTGAAGGGTCTAAAATGAAAATCGCCCATTTTTAAAGAAAAGCATGGCTTTTTTCGTAAGCTAATCCTTTCTGAGCCAAGAGTGAACTATGGTATCCGCAATTATTTTGTGTTCTACTTCGTCCAAAGTAACGGATAAGGCATACACGCTCATGATTGATTCTTGTCGCAAAGGCTAAGGACCACTCAAAAGTTTTCAAATTTTTCGAAAAAAAACTTTTTTATTTAATTTTTGATTACCCTGTTAGTGGCTGAGAGGTTCTGCTCGCGAAACTGGAAGCCGGGATGGGCCAGGTTCAAACCCGGTAGATCGGGCGGTACCCGATGGGCGGTAGACCTAGCCGTTCGGAGCTTTCCGTGTTTTTTCTCCAAAACCTCGCTTAAATACGGGCTAGGTTCCTTTGGAAATTCCCCACGGAGGGCATTTCCTATAAGCCTTGGATCCTAGTGCAATCAATTGGCCTTAATCCATTAACAAACAAACTAAAATTTTGATCGTCATAATCTTGTGCTAAAAGTGCACCACAAAAATGTATATTTTATTGAAATCATTTTCATACAATTGAGAAGTGATGAAAAAGAGTGAGGTATGTGTGGTTGACTATTGGCGTGCAGAAATATTTTACCTTGAACTTGGATAAAATACAAAATGCATGATTTTAGATGTCTTTTATTGCTTACTAGCTGAGTACCCGTTCTCCGCACGGTAGGAAAAGAACATTTTCGTTACACATATAATTCGAATTAAACCCAGTGATGTGGAATCTAAAAAAGTGAAAAATTATTTAAATCATGATGAAACGTTGACGTCATGAGTACAAATCTGAGATAACTGCAACATGATGGCACAAAAACTATGTCAGTGTCACTGGCGATCAAAAAAGAAGCAACTTCTCTTGGATGACCTTGCCCAGGCTTTTTCTCGATGGATCCGGTATCGTGGAACTGCTTCTATAAGTTGCACCGACGCTAGGTGTTAAATTAAACTCTCTACAAATCTGGAGACTATCCTGCTTATAGTCTCCACTCCACACATAGGATCTAGGTCAAGGGGTGGGGTGTCCTCCCTG
Organism: Cheiracanthium punctorium; assembly: GCA_038373885.1. Lineage (NCBI taxonomy): Eukaryota > Metazoa > Arthropoda > Arachnida > Araneae > Cheiracanthiidae > Cheiracanthium > Cheiracanthium punctorium. Next base: position 189,230 of record JAWZYV010011198.1, read on the forward strand.
GGGGTCTTTCTAAGGGGTGCTAACTCGTATTTACGCTACGTTTGGGAGGAAACCAGCCATATATGTTTCCTAACATATGCATGTTGCGAGTAGTTTTATTTTCTGAACGGGATACAGGAAAACTCCAAACAGTTAGGTCGGAGGACGCGACCTGTTTGATCCAGAAACCTTCCGTCTCCCAGTTCAGAACGCTATGCGCTCGGCCACTGGTCGAACTAAGTCATTGCTAGGGGAATATTATAAGCACATGGGACCTTTCTTGTATACATGGCGATTCTCTATCTCTACCTAAACGCATTCTTTTTGCACTCCTTATGCTACGACTTATGTTTGAAAAACAACGTCTTCCAGACATGCCTGAAATACTTATTGCTTTCTGTACACAAAAAAATAAACGATCATCAATAACAAATAAATTCAGTTATTTTTTTAACTATGATAATTGAAAACCTTAGAATTATGATAATTAAAAAAATATTATTTTCTTTGAAATCAATCTTGCTTAAGTAGTTAAATAGATAAATTAACCTAAATAGATTGATAGATAAATTCACCTTAGTACCTACTCAAATACTAATATATAAAATCCTTGAGAGATTCACCCGAAAGTAATTGCACTACTTTGTTCAATTCAAATAACGCTTCATCAAAGATATGTTTTGATCAAATTGAACAGCGTCGCACTGCAAAGCACATTTTATTTTTATTTTACTAGCTGGAGAACATCGATAGACGCGTGCGATCTCTTCGAATTATACAATGCATGACGTCAAATTGCCGTCACCGGAAATCTTCTGGGGAATTTGATTGGTAGATGGAAGTTTATTATTTCGCTCGTAAAGCAAATTTTATTATCTAATGCATTTTTTAAGTGGTGCATTAAAATGACGTCAATTTCGCTCGTGAAATTTAACTTAAATTATTGAAAGTAAAGTTATTTTCATGTTTTAAACTGATCTACTTTTATCGGATATAAACACTTTCATATATAGATGGTGAGTCACGTGACTCTTTAAATTACAAAGATTTGTTAATCTGATCACGTGAAATAAAACCGCTTATTACAATTATATACAAATTCGTGTGGTTTAACCCGAAAACCTTATTGCAAAGGCGTGAACATTGTCTTTTTCTTCGACACACGTGCATATTATTGTCGTACCGCGATGTATTGTACATATAAACCTTCCTCTTGAATCACTCTATCTATTGCTGGAAACTGCATTAAAATCCGTTGAGTAGTTTAAAATATCTAAGCGAACATCGAGCGGAAGCGACTTCATTTATACTATGTAAAGATGCCAAGAGTGACCATGAATGTTATTAGCTGGAAAAATATCCTTAACTACAGTAAAAAAAAAAAAAAAAAAAAAAATCAACTCGCACATATGTTCTAACTTTCTTAAATGTTATGTTCTATATCCGCTTAAAATGTTTTTTGCGACACTGATTAAAAATATGCATTGCTTTTATTTCAGTATACAGGGTGTACCAAAAGGTGGTAACGGGCTTTAATTCTTTATCTATTAAAGATAAGTGGGCAGTGTAAATTGAAAAAAAGTTCAAAATAAGGTCGGAAATAAGACTCCGTTAAGAAAAAATTCCTCCCGTTCATTTACAAAAAGTTACACTTTTTAATTTTGTAAACGACCTCCGTACTAAACAATTTTGTTTGGGGTTCGTATACAAATTTAAAAAATGTAACTTTTGTAAATAAACGAGAGGAATTTTTTCATAGCGGAGTCTTATTTCCTACCTTATTTTGAACATTTTTACAAGTTACACTGCCCACTTAACAGATAAAAAGCCGTTACTACCTTTTATGGGACATCCTGTATATTATATGTAAAAAAAAAAAAAAAACTGAAAAAGAAGTCTTAAGTATAACAGAAACAAAATCAATTCACAGATCCATAGTAACTTATTTATGAGACTTTTTTCTGTACATTTTCCTGAAAATGAGTTTTGGGGAAATGGAAATAAAATGTGGTTTTCATTTATACTCATTGCTATTTTATCTAAAAACTTGTCAAGGAAAGAAGCCTTATGTATAGCAAAAACAAAATAAATTCCCAGATCTATGTTTACTTATTAAAGTTTTATATAATAAGGCTTGATACTTCATGCTGAACAAAGTAGTTGTCCATTTTATTTCCATTTCATGACAAACTTGTCTAGAAAATGCTAATATCTATAAAAAGACATGTGCTGGACGTTATTTCAAATATTTCTTTTGGAAATTCCATAACATGTCTTTAACGTAACACTAAACGGACATATAAATGCTCCAATTATATATTTTTATGAATATAACTGGGAAAATCCATAACAAAATTCTAACGTGACATGAAATCAGAGTTCAAATGGGTCCTTTGCTAAAATTCCGAAGTTTTGAAAAATTGTCCTAAAACGCCCTTCTATTGCTATTTAAAATACTCAAGAAAACGTCTTTCGATATTTTATTTAAAGAAATGACCACTTTAAAATATCAAACAGTTTTAGTACAATATTTCGAAAGTTCAAAATGTTAGCAATTTCAGGATCAAGTTTGTGCTAAATCACAAAGTTTTGAGTAGCATTTTGTGACAAAAACAAATTTGAACTAATTTCATTTCAATATTTATTACTATTGCATATAAAAATATTATGTTAAAGTTTCTTTAGATAACTTAATTTCTCTCTGAACATTAAAAAAGTACAAATATCCCTTTATATCACCGTGTTACAGATATACAACATACGTAATAAAACAGTATAAAATCACCGTAGTGTGGTAGAAAATTATCTGAATGATTGATTCTTTTTTCGAATAACGTAAGCATCAAATAACTTAAAAGTTGTTTTAAAATTTTTTCTATTAATATTTTAACACGAAATTATATTTTATCCTTCAGGAGTTGCACTGCTGGTAGCTACAACACTGATTCTTTTTTTTTTTTGGGGGGGGGGGGGTAATTCACACTTATTGTAATGCGGCTTAAAACCCATATTGGATTACTTAAAAAATCAACCATAGAAAACACGTAAATTTTTAAAATCGTAATCAATGTGAGGTACTTACACACATAAAACAGAAATTTTAAAAGTTCGTAATATATATATTTTTTTAATTCAGACTGTCCTATAAATAGGATAACTGTCCAATACACTACCAAAAGTTACAAAAGCTGACTTACCATGTGAAAAGGATTTTTCTCGATAGAAATCCGAAAAATAGTTCCTATATAATCTAATGTAGCATGTTTTACAAATTTTAGTAAGTTTTTTTTTTTTTCTTGCGAGATTTTATATGAAAATTACTTTGACAACCAAGTAGATATTTAATAAATGCCGGTGCTGGACGTAAAGGCAGAAAGGCACTGGCAAGTTACACCGCCAGCAGGTGTGTGTTTGCTGGGCTCTTTCTTTGCAAGAGACAACGACTTGGATACTCTTTGATTGATGGGTGATCACCTGTGTTTATGTTGTGCAGCGTCACATTACAGCGGCCCACATCAGCGTTACAGGTAGAAAATAAGTTTTGGAATTCCTGGAGTAATTTTTGCACTGCTGTTCGCTGTTCCTTACTAAGTCCTTCAAGATTTTCCAGCATTAGTTGAAAATGCTGACTATCAGAATATCCTTGGGGACGGACGACGATATCCACCACTGGTTCACACGTCGCCATAACGGCCCCTTTTTCTACAGTCTTAGGTTTATTGTCAAATTCAACAGGCGGACGGGTATAGCTTCCCCTCTTAAATCCACGAGTGCGACGACTACCAAGATCCCTTTCAGAGAGAACTGGCTAGGAAAGTTCATCACGGCATACCGCAAGAGACCTCAGGAATCCCTTGGATAAGAAATCCTGATCTCGCTGGTATGGTCGTCTTCTCTTTTGCAAATATAGAACATGATTTTGAACCCTGCTCTCTTCATGAAAACAATCGAATTTCCTCCCCTCCTGTCCGTATCTCGTTCTTCTCTAAGTCTACAGTAAAGTTAATTTTTTTAAGGAAATCCACATCAAGGATACAAGGGTCAGTGATGTTAGCCACATAGACCCTGTGCCGGAATTTCTTGGATCCACATTCAATTGATACATCCAGTTTTCCTTGTATCTCTGCCTTTTCACCAGTAGTAGCAGTCTTAATAGAGGCGCTTGGAGATGTGTAGAGAAGTTCTTCCTTCAATTTCAAGGCGAAGTCCAATTTCAGAAGAGTGACATTTGTACCCGTACCCACTAGCATCAAACAAGGGATACCAAAAATATTTCCTTCAACATAAAGTCCACTTTCTCCTCCGTTAAGTGCGGAAACTTTCAATTTCTCTTCAGTGGTTTTATTCAGAAAAGGCAGCCTCCGCTCCGCAAGACGCCCAAGACTTAGTTTTACTGTTTGGGGGAAATGTCACGTCGCATTCTCTTTGCACGTGTCCCCTTTCGTGACATCTCCAACAGGATTCACAGGTCACGTTCGGATTCCTTCGGGAAGAGCTCTTCTTTTCAAGGGTGAGACTATCCGATAATTCCTGTTGTGTGCCTTGAGCACAGAATTTAGTTTACCATCTTTTTCTTTGGCGGCGTTCCCTTCTATATCCATAGGCCTTACATGCCTGGGTATTTTTGAAACGGTTCTCGCAGCTTCATATTTCATGCTATACGCCAGAGCTGCCTTCAAATCTTTTGGGTCTACCAGTCTCGTAGAATGTTGTGTATCTTCGTCTCTGATAGCGTCGACGATGTACTGGGCCGCAAAAATTTCTCGAACATCTTGGGAATATTCCGCGTAAGCTAGGATCATTAATCACTCTACATCGGCGGCTAATACCTGTAGGCTTTCTCAGGTCTCTGCCGTCTTTCTCGCACGGAGAGAAACAAGCACTTTTATAGAGGTAATGACGTCATCAGAATATTCTGGAAAAATCTTCCCTAATTAACATAGGGTCTCGAGACATGAATTTTATAGAAGCCGCCAAGGTCACCAAATCCGTCGCCAAAATTATCGCCAAGTTCGTCGCCAAGACTACGGAGTTACTTTCACAGGTTTACCATTATCTTAGGACGTCGCTATTGTGCCTGTAAAACTACTTTCACGACGAAGCATGCAATACAACAGCAAATTAAGTTATTATTTCGTAGCAATACATTATTTTTTAGTATAAAGTTTACGGAATATTCGTTTGGTTAGTTTGTATGGTATAGAGTATTTTCACGTGATGTCACTGAATTTTTTTTTTTTTTTTTTGCGTCAACTCGGATATTTAGGGATACGGCGCCACACTTTCCGCCAGTGACCATTCTCAAGTGCACGAATGTTTGACAAAAAAAAGTTGGTTACTAAGGTGTGACGTAATGATAATGACTCTATAAACATCTCTATTGTAGTTAGTTTATGCTGAATATTTTTCAAGATTTCTTTCAAAAGTAATTTACACTTAATCACAAATAATTGTATTTAGTCCATTCATTTTATGGCAGTGGACTTTTAATGTGTATGCGTGTATTATCTATAAAAATATATTCGAGTGCAAGTCAAATTTCCTCTATCGGTTCCATAGATAAGCAGTTAGTTTTCATAAGAACTTCATGCAATATTTAATAAAAGATTGTGGCGATCGTGCCATTTTTTTATGTCCACCAAAATGGCAGCCTCTTCAAGCTTCTCATATTTCTTTCGAGCTGCCCTTTTTAAGACGTAAGGCTTCTGATTTATGTCTTTTTTTTTTAAAGTATCTTCAATAATTGCAGCGTATACGTGAGCACAACACATGCAATGGATTCATGTAAACAATCACAGGCAGGGGCGTAGCCAAGGGGGGGGTTAGGGGGGGCATAACCCCCCCATGAGGAATTTTTTGCCATACAAAATGTATATTCTTCGCTACATTGTCACACCCACGTATACATATATATGAGTTGTAGTAGCCGTAACCCCCCCCCCATGAAAAATTTCTGGCTACGCCCCTGATCACAGGAATCGGGTGACCACTCTGAATTTATGCCTCACCATGGCACAATGGTTATGTCACTGGAAATGGTAGACGGGTGAAGTGCGAAGGTCTCGGGTTCGAGTAACATCACGGGTCCGTCGACTTAATTGTTTGCTGTTTTCCGTGGTTTTACCGTTAGAATAAATAAGGGTTAGGAACCCTTAAAAAGACCCTCACGGAGGGCACCTCCCTTGTGTTGCTCTACTGACGAGGATTTATAAGTGGGTTTGAGCTAAGCACACAAATCCAATATACATGTTCACAACAATAACAACAACAACCACTCTAAATAACGGAAAGTGTTCAAAAAGTCAAAGATGAACGGGATAACAAAAAAATAATAGAGCAAGAGCCAGCGACCGCCATACCTTCGTCATAGTATAAAAGCTGAAACTTTCTCTGAGCATACCCCCCAAGAGAGGTAGGAACAATCGGCCACTATAAAGTTTGGATGATCGTGGCTTTGTCAGGTAACAGGTGGCAAAGGTGTATAAAACTGCCGAAAATTTCGTGAATTCATAAAGCTTAATTTTTTTATATGTTCTTCTTCGCAGTACTAGAAATCACTTTATCCCTTGCCAGACACTTTTCCATCGTGGCAAACCCCGCCAGACAGCCTCAAAATCTTGAAAAACGTAATTCTATTACGAGCACGCTGCAAGAAAGTTCGCGCGTAAGAAAGTTCAGAAGTAGCAGTATAAAATGTGGTTGACACTTTGTGACAGCTTGACGTACTTCGTCGCGGGAGTTTACGAACACAACAGTTTTCCATGACTTTGAGGTTGTCTGGTGGGGGTTTGCCACGATGGAAAAGTATTTGGCAAGGGATAAAGTGATTTCGAGTACTGCGAAGAGGAACATATAAAAAAAATTAAGCTTTATGAAATGACGAAAATTTTCTGCAATTTTATACACCTTTGCCACCTGTTACCTGCCAAATCCACGATCATCCAAACTTTATAGTGGTCTATTGTTCCTACTTCTGTTGGGGGGTATGCGCAGAGAAAGTTTCAGCTTTTATACTATGACGAAGGTCTGGCGGTCGCCGGCTCTTAGACTATAACCGAACATATATATAACCAGGCATAACCTAACAAACAAAACCAACCGATTTCATTTTCGAATGCCCCCTAGAAACATAATTGGGATGTATATATGTCCATTTTATGTGATGTTACAGGCATATTATGGAAGATCTCACTGCTTTTATATACCGAACATTCCGACCCCAAGGGTTGCAAATAATTCCATGCAATCTACAGTCAAGTTCCAAGTTCTACATACTATATTACACGAGATACAAATTTAACACAATATGTTTCAATTACGATTAATTTTAATAAAACGATGATAAAAAGTTCCCATCTAAAAATGCTGTGCACCCTCTCCAAAATGTATTCGAGTAAAAGCTATGTTTCTTATTTTAATTTTGTTATTAGCTAATGAGTTTTTCGAAAAACACATACCTTGAATGGCATCCGATCAATTTTCATTATATAGCACATGATATTTTTTTTTTTGTATTTTCTATGACAAACAGTTGTTGGTTAAGCTCGAATACGTTTTGGAGAGTGTGTACTGGGATAAACTGAAGTAGTATTTATATTACCAACCTACGGATGCTATTTAATGCTATTGGACATTCACAATTGTCCTTTATGGGCAAAATTCTTAATTTAGCAGTATGCCTTCCCTTTATATGAATCTTTCCTTTTAGAAGAAATGAATTGCAAAATTTGAGTCCACGCTTGTTAAAGGTCAATTCTGCTGTCACAAGTTCGGCTGGCAGATTATCCATTCATGCATTTACTTGTATAGGTTTGCGTTTAAAACACGGTGCACAATAGTGGCTAGCTATATTTCTGCCAATGTTGGGCCAAAATCATTGTTTAACCAAATTAAATAGGCCTTGTGTCCCATTATGTAAGTATTTCAGATGATGATGATGCATTACCATATCAGTAAATGAGTGTTTGGCGGAAAAAAGGATTGGATATTTATTAGGTTGTAACGAAAGTTTTCCGCCGCTGCAAGTACTGCTTCACAAGCAGTTCGCGTTGGTGTCCTTGCCAATACTTTGCCAAACGATTTTTGTTATTTGAAAGAAAAAGACTTGTTTTAGAGCACTGTGTTGTGAAATCTTTAAAACAATATCATTATGGTTAAGTAAAAAGTGTCTGAAATGGAACTATCACGCTACCAGATTGAACTATCATTTAGTCTTAGTTCTGTTGCAAAAAGTCAGCTACAGAATGACACCGAATCATGTGTACGGCTTAAGGTACTACTGTTGTATCATATGACACTGTGAAGATTGGGTCCCGAAAGTTCAAAAACGAGGACTAGGACATTTAAGAAGCGGAGCGCTCTAGTCGGCCTACTTATGCTGATGAGGCCCGACTACGAGAATTTATGGAAGAAGATAAACTATTCATCCACTGAGAGCTAGCTAAAAGAGTTAGACTTTAGTGCCATGTCCATTATTCGCGCTAAGCATCGCATAAACTTGACATATAAGGTCAATAGCTGGGTACCGCGTGAGCTGACTCATGAAAATCTGGTGGAAAACTTTTGTTACAACCTGATAAAATCATAATATATCTGGGCTTGCGCCAATCTACTACCTACTCGTAAGATTCCAGTCTTATCAATAAAAGGATTTAATGATCTAAGACTGTTTTTACGTGGTATCCATCTTTTTTAAGTGACTGAATGTCAGCGTAAAATTCACCTTCCTGCACTTCCCTAATCCATTTTTTTCTCGGCCCCTCTCTATTCCTCGAAGGTATAGGCCCATTTAACTTTTCTTCGTTATTCTTCCTGTTTCGAGATAAACTAAACTAAAACTAAATACTTCTATAAACTTTACAAAATTATTAGTCAAATTTAAAAATAACGCTATGACATAATTATTTTCTATAATTGTCAAATTAGACTTTTTTAAGCATTTGAGTTCTTTTGTAAAGTCCCTCTCCTCAATATAGTCTGACTGCTGTTCTAAATAAGGGATATCCTCATGAAGCAATTTTGTATCAGTCCGCGTGATATGACGTCTGCTGGATTGAATTCAGAAGGCATGTCTTCATTGGTAAGAACCCGTAAGATCTTGTATAAAAGAAGCTCTGTTACTCAATGATTTTAACAAATGCGGGGATTTTCTTATCCAATCTATGGAAATTGTGGACTTGATCCTCACATTCTATTTTAACATTTAGTGCTGGTAACATTCAATGCCCCAATTTAGATAAAAAAGGCAGCCGGACAATTCCAATCGAGGAACTGATAGTGCCTTTATGAGTGTAATTTGTGACTTCCTGCACAAAAGTTGTCAATCCTACGTTTGGCAACGATTGAACATTAATTGCTGCTTCATAGGCTGAACAAGATGCATTAACAAATCCATATAGAACTATACGATCTTCTTGAAAAATATCTAGGAACTCCAAAATTTTTAAATTCAGGGAGCATGGGCACGAAGTCAATCCATTCCTTGCTCATGAATATTGGCAATGTATCATTTCAATCGACTTTAGACAACGAAAGCTTCTACATAAGTATCTTGGCATTTTTACCAGTGGCCGGATGATGCCAACTGAGACGAACATCTTAGAAATGATAACAGATTGTCTCGTTTACTGTAAGAGTAATGATCAGAGATTTTCACTGCGAACAAAAAACAGTCAATTTGACCACTGAAAACCTAGAGGTTTTACCACATTGTTTTCTAAGTACTCATCAAAAGTCTCTTCTGGGTGAGTGTTGAGTGCGTTTCCGGACACAAGCAAATCTGGATGATTAGCACACCATTTGTGCAGTGTTATCTTTTCCTTCTTCAGTTCGATTGACTGGGACTGCATAGTTTTAGCTCCTTCAAGTGATGATTCTTCTGACAATATGTCATCTATATAGAAGTCATTAAGTGCGAATGAAGATGCTAGAGGTTAGTTTTGGATTCATGCTGATCAAGCTGCTTAAGAGTTCGACTTGCTAAACAAAGAGCGTTCGATGTCCCATGCCGGATGGTGTTAAGTTTAAGTCACTGGTGAATCTATACCTTCCTTCCACAAATTTTTGATGAATTCTCTTTCTGGCAAATGAACCGAAATCCTTCTGTACATTTTCTGTTCATTCGCCGTAAATGCGTTGTGGTGTTTCTTAAATCCATTTCTGCAAAGAATAATTCCTGCTGTGGAAGTTAATCTTTCAGCAAAGTACCGTTTAATGATTAGCTTGATGTCCTAGTTGTACGACCCTAATACGAGTGTTTTTTTTTTGTTTTTTTTCAGTTCAGGAAATCTCATGGTGGCAAAAAATATTAATTTATGAATTCAGATCCCCTATTAAATTCATATGATTCAAACATTTGTATTCTTGCATGAACCCCAAATGTAGTTGTTTCAAGTTTGAATCCCGACCTAAACGATGCCGGACTTAATCAAATATGGCAGCATTTAGGTGTATTTTTCTGCTAAATTTCTAGCTCGCGCAAAGAGCTACTCTTTAATGGGCATGTATACATCGTGCGTTTGATAATGGATCTCGCTAAAATGTTTTTCGAAATATTGCTCTTTAGCCCTAAATACATAATCTGGATAGTTAATATTTTATACGTCCCTGATTTTTTGCAATGATTCTACAATTTTTTCATTTTGCGCAAGTAGACCGAAGTATTGTGAATCCCGTGACGAATTATAGACCACACCACTAACCACGAATCCAAAAGCTGTCTCCTTGGAACAAACATTCTTGCCACGCGCTGCGAACGTGAACCGATTTCAAGAATTAAAAAAATAAATAAAAAACGAATCGACCTCTACATCTATTTTTCTGGTTTGTTAAATTCGCAATCGGCTAACAAAATGCTTTACGGAATGTCCAATTTTTCGAAGTGTGATTTCTGTAATTGTCAGAGCATTTAAAAATTCAAGTTCCGCAGAGAAGGTTTGTTCCCTGTTCTTTATTAAAGTGTTTATTTTAAAATTCAAAGTGAAATCAGTTCCATTTAGTACTGAAAGTGGGGCAAAAACCTTCGTTTTTCTAAAACATAACCTTTTTGAAAATACCTTGAAACAACATTTATTTAAAAACTGAAATCTAAAAGCTCTTTGCTTTCGATAAATTTCCCCGTCCAAGACTTAGACAATTACGTAAAGCAAAATCATATCCTTATTAGATGCCAATAAACAGCTAGCTAGAGTGGTTTCTGTATTTTCATTAATCGGCATCATAGCTGTTTTCTCTAGACAGACCCTGAGTGGGATGAGAATTCACTCATTTATCTTTAAGAAGGAAGGAATTATGCTTTGAGCCGTAAGTTTTGCAAAAACGAGGTGACTTACACTGTGAAACCAAGTGTTTGGATAAACAATTGAAGTAAATTTTATATTATTTACGACAGTTAGACTTTCACGTCACCTAAGTTAGTATCAAGAAACTTAGTACATTTGGAGAGGGGAGGAGACGTAAACCATACGAAGCCATTTCCTTCCGCGTTACTTGAATCGACGAGAAGGATTTTTGTTCGCATTCCATTAACTTGTTTCTGTCTTATATTCTTTTGGATGCTTTGAAGAGTTTTATTTCTTTTTTCTAAGAACGTAATTAATCATCAAATTTAGGAACGTCAGGCTTGTAAATCGACAGTTCACACTGCTTTCTAGACTTTTTATATGATTTTCCCCAAAAATTGTATTAATTAAAATATCCGGAAAATTGTTTTTTTTTTTAACTTAAATTATTCAAAGCTGTATGATTTATTTATTACACCAATTAGGCGTCTTAAATCCTTGGACGATTCATGAATAATTTTTTGAATTACAGAATACTTTAATGTGAATAATAACTGAGATTTGCTTGTTTTCAAATCTTTCTAATGCTTTAACGTGTCTTCGTGAGGGTGGAAAAGTTTTGCTTCGCCTTTAAGAGCAGCATGTAAGGAATGTAATTTTTAAACATCAGTTGACTGGGTTTTAACCGAAAAATATTGTTGAATTCTGTTTTGAATGAGTTCTAGTCCTCATATTTTCTGCCAAACTGAGGAAGATGAATTTTTGGCAATTTAATTTTGCAACTGTTGTTTTTGTTTTCGGTTTCATTCACAATAAGAGTATTGCCACTTAACAAAAGACTGAAACTCGCCTCTAGTTCTTCTATGCCGGATTCCAGATCTAGTAGAACTTACTCTGTTTCAGTCATGTTTTCCTTTTCTGGCAAGGTAGAATAGTACTCCGTTCTAAGAGTTTCACAGCAACGGAATGTTTTTCGAGTATTTTGAGCTTTGCATTTTATTATTTATCTCTATTTTAATTTCAGTCCACATGGTAGCCTTGTCTGCTACGATAGTCTAAGAGAAAGCTGGCTTTTAAGGATCTATTTTTTAAATTTAACTGAACGATACAGTTGGCCATTTTTTTGACGACGAAGAAATACGAATTAATTATGAACAAGGACTCCGCGATTGAACCAGATTTTTGTTGATGATAAAAACTAATAAAGAAAAGGTCGCTAGTTCAAGAATTCTAAAACTAAATATGGCCATAGAGCCTTTTATATATGAATATATTACAACATTGCAGAAATAAAAATGTGTCCCATAGCACATACAAAAAGAGAGATGCCATGCACACGATAGGTCATCTCCACATATGAATTGTGCCTACGATAATTCTGCTCCTCTCAGAAGAGGATACTTTTATGCTGAACAGTAACGCTTGCTGGATTTCCTGGTAATGGTACCATTTTTAATTAGTTTCAGAAACTCGATGCCGCTTTCGAAGACACTTGAAACCATCATAACAGCCCTTCCTTGAGACAGCCCAAAATCAAGTCTAACAGCGGCTCTCGATCTCGCTGAATAATCCAAAGGATTATGAGAACTCATTTTCTCTAAGAACGGCCAAATTTCTAAACTTTAATGTAATATTCACAAAACCTCTGGAGCCACCTAGGTGGTGTAGTGGCTAAAGAACCATTCTATCTCACCTTAGGTTCGGCCTAGATTGCTGGCTTGGGTTTGAGTGTTATCAAGTCCGTTCCTTCATAGGGAGTAACGCTGGCAGCCACTGGGCCCTCCCTTAATAAAATTGCCAGTAATTAGTGTTTTAGTAGTGGAGAATATTTTATGAGCAAGTATCTGCCCTTTAAAAAAAAACCCGCCAGGAGAAAATCCCAGATTTTTAAAGAACAAATTCAGCATTATGCTACAAAACTAACACTAACAGCGTTTATTCCACACAACACTATGCTATTCGTTTCTCAAACTACATAAAATACAAATTTTATCAATTTTACTATTGGCAGGTTTGAGTTATTTAACACTTTTTAAAGAATTTCTCTTCTCGGTTTCTCATTGCCCTAAAGGAAGTTTCTACGGCAAAAGATTTGCTGATTCGATCCGCGCATATGGTGAAGTGGAAGAACAACAGGATTTGAAGGGGTGCAGATAGTTAGGGGTTAAAATTGTTTTCCCCAGAGTGTGAGTGAATCAATATTTGTTTTTAAATACATGTAATCAAGGCTTTTACTCACATCATATATAAATAACAGTTTACAAAATTTATTCCGTTGAAATTACTATTGAAAGTAACTTAACTGCAGGGAAAAAATAATCATTTTAGCCCAGACTCAACTTTAGAAAAATCAGAAATAACTCACTCACCTGGGTTTTAATGTTCTTGTATTTAATAACAGGCTGTCATCTAACAAAACACATTAGATGATATTGTAAACAATCAATTTAAAACAATAATCCCCCAAACAACACTCAGCTCCAACGTCTAAAATTTAAATCCAAACTAACGCTGTGCTCACACACAGGATAGGAAAGATAAACCTTCGCAGCGCCCTCTGAATAAGCATAGAGTAACTTTTTATAAAAGCCTAATTTTTTCTTTTTCTTTTTTTAAGTTATTATAATAAATGTAAAAATTCTACCGATAAATTTAAATAGATTTATCTTCATGCATTTACCTGAAAATCGTGTATTTTTTCCTTGTAAAACTGTTTTCGTCTAGTATGAATATACCTTTTAAAAATATTAAAAATCCATAATTATATAAATTCGCGGAAATGTTATTTTAAATTTTGTTGCTCTGTGGAAAAATAGCAACTTTTTTGGAAAAACGTGAATCAAGTTCAGATTTTGAATATAAACTTGTTTTTTTTTTAACTGTTGTTTTGTTTTTTTTTAAATTTATGTATGTACAGAAATATTTATTTCGAGTATAATTTGGTATACTATTTCTGTTCTTTTCAATCGAAAAGAAAACAACTCCCATTTGAATTTTGTAAAGAAAAAGAGAATACATTCTTAATTATTTCCACAAGAATTAATGTATTTTTATATATTTTAATTAAAATGAAATTCGCTTGTTGATGTATGTGTTAGGTCAAAAATATTTTTAGAAGGTTCGAGAAATTTTAGCTCAAGAGTAATATGATATTTGAGATTTATTTAGCATGTAGAAAAAAAATATTATAGAAAAAAAAAACATTGCAGAAATAAACTCCGAACCTAAGTGGCTACCATTTTTTTTTTTTTTTATTAATGTGAAGCAAAGAAAAACATATTCTGCTCTATTCTTCTTACCATCATCATGCATGTACTTACTTATTACAAAATACTGTGACGGTTAGTCGCATAAGCAGTCAAATGTTATTTCTTGTAATGTTTTATTTGACTTTATTTTTTCGATTTATGTCACATTTATTCCTAAATTTCTTAGTAAAATTCGTTTTAACTATTGTAAAGGCATAATATATGTAACCTGGTTATACTTTATTTAAAATAATTTATTTAACTATTTTATTTAAAATCATTACCTACGCTTATGTAAAATTGTAATTATATATTTTTTTCTGAAAGGGATTTTATATCATGATCATAGTAATCTATGATGTTTCATGTTTTAATATAAATATGTATTTTTTAAGCTATGCAATTTAACTACCCTTTTAAGATATTTCAGTCATTCAGAAAATACATTATATAAAAAATTAACTACTAGGCCTCACATAGTACGCATTTTTCTTTTCAAATTCTTCATTTATCATATCAAAAAAGTTTTCTAAGATTTGAAGGGGAACTTCGATCACTTTTAGAAGCAATAGCTTAGAGTCCGGCAACATTATAGTGATAATGGTTTCTTGACAATGGGGTCTATTCAGCCACGTTCGTTTAAGCGAACGTTTGGATGCGGGACATCATATTGATGACATTCGTAGCCTGCTAAAGTATGTTGGTACTCTGCAAAGTACAGTAGAGCTTTAGTTGCGGATTCTTCCTACCGTTTGCTTACATTCCAGCATACGTTTCAACCCGGCAAGAAAATTGTGGCGTTAGACAATCTGCACGTTGAAAAAGCTTCAAATCAAAAGAACAGCAGCTGCTTTGCTAATGTTATTTCATCAGCGTGATAGAAGAGCGCGATGAGCTATGAAGGGATAGGATATTAAAAGGATAAAAAAATATTTTAACATAAGAGAAGGGAAATTTTAGAAGATAATAACGCATTAATTTTTTCTTCAAAGGTATTGAAAATTGCTATTTGGTGTTAAAATGCTCTAAAATTTTGTCTTTTCTAATGCCCTCTGATAACCACAAAGGTATTAGATCCTCCATAAGGGACGGCGAAAGGCGAAGACTGCAGCTTCCATTAGAGTCTGATCCAGTGGGAGCAAGACCGTCATAGCAGGGGGTCCCCTAATTTTGAAATATTTCCAGAGGAGGGACCGACCCCCTGAAATTGGCACCCCCAGAGGCAGCGTTAAACCTGGAGGACATGGAGCCACGACGGATTTTACGTGCACCAGCTCGTATTAGCGTACACGGTCCCACAGCAGTCGAGCCGAGAGGGAGTTGACCCTCCCAATCACTAGCCAAGCCGGATGCTGCTTCACCTGCCGTGTTATGGGAACGAAGTTTAGCACCCAGACCACTGCGGGAAACTAAATTTTAAGGAATACGAAGTGAAGTAGAGTTGCTGTTATTGTAAAAATAAAGTTGGCGCGTCTTTAAATATGATAGCCTCTCATGCATACTTTATGTATACCAAATTAAAGTGTGCGTCAGGCCCGCACCCAGGGGGATGAAATATGGGGCAATACCCTCCCAGAAAAAATCCCCCCTCCCGTAAAAATTAAACGCTTCTCCCGAATTCGAAAAAAAATACAGAAAAGTGATTTGAAAAAATAAAAAAGTTGAAGCAAAGAATCAATTTGAAAAAATTAAACATTTTAAAAATCTTGTTTCACCATTACTGAAGTATATACGATAGGTTGTGCATTTTCAGCATGGTTTTAAAACTCAAAGCCCAAAGGATTTTGTTCGGTGCCGTACTTGTGGGAAAGCGAAGGGTCCCGAGCCCCCTCCGAAAATGTAAAATAATTATTAAAAAACAGATATTTTAAAACACTTATGTTAAAAAAAACACTATAAATTAAATATTGAGTGTTTAATACATTTTGTATTGTGAAATAACAAATTTAGGTTTTTGAACAAGGGGAGGAGTAGTAGTAGTTGTTGTTGTTGTGAACATGTATATCGGATTTGTGTGCTTGGCTCGAAGCCTGCACAAGGGGAGTATTTTCAGGAACTTTTTTTCTTGTAATAACATTTATAATAAAGAATTAAGAATAAGGAAAAATAGTGTGCGGCATTACCATACATACAAATAAAAGGTGGTTTTATTTTGCTAACAAAATTAAATGCTAATTAATGAAATGAATAACGAAATTCAATTAAAAATGTATAACGTTGTCAAAAAGTCCGATGGACTCCCTTTTTTGCCCAATTTTTGTAGTTCACTGAATTTTATCATTATGAAATTATCCTAATGTTTTAACTATTGTTAGAGATTCTAATGTGTTTTTAACACTGTCCAACAAGACTGAAAAGTGTTTACGATTTAGGTTTCTTTTTCTTTCCGTCAGTGCTCTAACGGATGTAAATACAGAGGGTGTCACACATTTCTAGAACGATTTTGAGGATGTATATAGTTGATGTTTAAAGTATGACTATTCTTTAAGTGTTCAATACGATAGCCCTCCTTCTTGACCGTAAGTCTCTATCGCGATTCCATGATAGATGGGCGTTTTAAAAATTTTCCCAGTGTATTGTTTTTTATTTTTCTTTCACAATTCTCCAGAGTCATTGAACATTTGCATGCTCCTGTAAAGGAATTATAAATGATAGAGACACTATGCAGAGCTGTTTTGCAATCCTTAATAACATACATCAATTTTACAGAAAAAACACTCAAAATAGTGGTATTAAAGGATAAAATAAATAAAAACTTTGTGTAAACAATACACACAAAAATCACACACATAGTCTTTGAGTTCCCACTATTTAGTGAGATAACGAGTTACGACTGTTCAAGCCTGAAAAATTTTTCAGTTGAAACGATCGCATCTTCTTATAAATATCATTTTATGTGTATTTTATACACAAAGTTTTTATTTATTTTATATAGCAATTTTGTTCCATTTGACGATTTTATTGATAGATTTTGTGGTTAAGTCAAAGTTAGAATAGAGTATTGCCAGAGCTATCTGCCTAAAGGGATTTTGCTTTGGGCGCAGGGCTTTTAGGGGGTTCAAACGCGCATTCACGTTACATCTAAAGAAAAACGCCCAAACCTCAAGATAGTTAGTTCGACAGCCACGCAGTAGGCCAGAACCCTGAACCTTTACACATCGGCCATCTATCATGTTATGTGTCTTATCCATTTGGCCAAAGTCGTCCCCTTGTTTTGTTTGAAATAGCCGAATGTCTCTAAAATAAGCTTTAAAGAATGACTGCCCTTAGAGGAAAATGCATTGAATTCTTTTGAGTGCTCCTTTAAAAGCTCTATAAATCCTGCATAAACCATTTTCAATACGGTAAATAGTACATAGGGATAACATATAGGAGTTTCCTAGTATTCGATGAATATTTACGACTGTTAGAGCGCGGACGGACGGAAAGAACAGGTCAAACTGAAATCATAAGCCCTTTTCAGCTTTGTTGGAAAGCTTTAATACACATTCGAATGATTGACAGTAGTTAAGATATTACGATAATTTTATAACAAAAAATTAAGTCAACCACAAAACTAGGCAAAAAATTGAGCGTGTTTTTTCCTGCACTGTAATTTTATTAACATACGCAATTAAAATAGTAAAAACGATAAAATAAATGAAATTGCCATAAATATGCTTCCGTAACACTTAAAGTACCTCCGAGGTGGGAGGCAAAAGAAGAAAACAATTGAAAATACCTAGCCATCCATGGATACTGCCCCCATCTAATCGAATCGCCTGTTATTCATTAACGGTTGGTATATGTAACTTTTCTGTACGAAAATGCAAGTGCTTTTTTCCGGAGCTGTACATTATCAAGGTTTATTTTATGTTATTTAAAATTACGTATTTGTATCATGCAGCTGAACGGAATGTTATTATCATCTTCCAAAATGTTCCATATTTATAGCATCAATAAACCGTTTATTAGCACCAGAGTGCTATTAATTTCTCCCAGGTTCTTTGTGTAGACACTTTTTCCTACAATTAGCGCGTCGAGTCACTTTTCAAATGTGTTTTATTTTTTAATGAATTGTGTGCTATTTTTTATAAATATATTTCGAGTATAGCTAGAACACACCTGACGAATATTGTAAAATAGTTTTAGTAGGCGATTTTAAAATAGATTTTAATTCCGAAGAAGTGTTTTATAGAACAGCGAAGACACATACGGTATACTGATAGATTATGATACACTTTCCAAATGGTATTTATAAAGGTTAAGTATAATTTGACTATGCCAGGCGAAAATTCTTAAACAGTTTTGGTAGGCGATTTCAATATAGATTTCTATTCCGAAGAAGTTCTTTATGGAACAAGGAAGGAAAACACGGCACACTCATGGATTATGACGCCCATTTAAACAGTATTTAAAATGTCTACGGGATATAGTTGGAATATGCCTGTATTTGAACGGAATCGAAAGGTACCGAAAGATTTTTCCTCTAAAAATAGGTTTCCGTTGAATAAAAGTATCTTCAACAGAATGAACTATTTCCTTTCAAAACAAATTTAAGTATAAGGTTCTGTGGTTTAGGTATGTTTTAATATGCGAAGTGTAGGTAGTTAAAAGTTTTAAATGTACTGAGTTATGTTATCATTATTCCTATATGCTTTGGGCAAGCCGGTAGCAGCAAAATCAAAATAAAATGAGTTTTAGTTTCACGCGAACTAATTTACTAATTTTCTACGCACCAGTCGGAGAAGAATATTTTTCGATTTTAGCAAAATGTAAAAGTAAAAAAAAAAAAAAGTTTAATACAAATTTCCAGATTTTTTTTCAGTTATAAATGTTAGCTTTAAAATGTAATTTTCGGTTAAAAAATAGAATCTTAAAAGGGGAGGGGGGAACTCGGAGACTGCCCCGTGCCTCACTTAACGTTAGTCCGCCACTGGACACTGTGAAATAGAACACAAGTGGAAGCACTAAATTGAGCAGAAA
Source organism: Cheiracanthium punctorium (assembly GCA_038373885.1). Taxonomy (NCBI): domain Eukaryota; kingdom Metazoa; phylum Arthropoda; class Arachnida; order Araneae; family Cheiracanthiidae; genus Cheiracanthium; species Cheiracanthium punctorium. The sequence continues at coordinate 208,701 of JAWZYV010011198.1, forward strand.
CCGAAGACAATGAAATTTATTCGCATGAGAGCAGTGTTTGAAACTGACATGGATTTTCACAGAAACTCATTTTCCTTAAATAAGAGCATCTACGAGTAATTTGATGTCGCAAATTAGTCGTAGTCTACGAGTAATTTGCGACATCAAATTCTTTTCCGAGAAAGCTTCGCGGGCCCCAAAGAAAGACATAGAGCGGGGCATGCGGCCCGCGGGTCGCCAATTGGAAACCCTTCTTTTATATAGTATATTATATTACCGTAATGGAATTTTTCTGATTAACTAACATCAGAAGTTGGTTTAAATCACACGAAAGTATTAAATAGTAGAATAAATTAATATTTTAAAAATATTTTTCACAGAGTTAGTCAAAGATTTCTCCACCAGTGTGCCGTTGCTTAAAAAGCTTCACAACTTGAATACATTTTTGAACTATTGTTTTTTTAATTACATTTGTCAATTAAAAATTATTAATTCAATTACTTTGTCTAATATGTCAATTAAATTAATTTCCATTAATCCTTTTAGTTTTGAATCTTTAATCAATAAAAATTATTTCTTTAAATATTTTTTATTTTATAATAATAAAAATAATGCGTAAGTTTAAACGATCACTTTAAGTTCCACGTTTTCCCTTTAACAAGAGTAAAATAGCTTCTATTCAGTAATCTATTCTATTACAGCTTCAATTTCATTACCAGTATCAGTATTTAATTATCAGTAATACTCCATTACAACGTAAATTTACAAAGAGAAACCATTTTAATATTTCCCTTCCTCATTTTCGTTGCTTGTGCTTTTTAAATTGTTGCAAATCTATCTTTTGCTTTGGTATAACTTAATTTCCATTCGCACGTTTGAACTTTCTCGTGCGCTCAACAAAACAAATGCACTTCTCTCCTCACTTCTCTCGCAATGCTTAACCCATGTATGCCTAAGTGTCCCTTTTCCAGGACAGCATTTTCGCTGTCAGTCAAAACGTTATTTATTTTTCCTAGCCTTTATTCACGAGTATTGAACTTCAGCTCTACAAAATATTTTAACATGACGAGGTAGGATGTTGACATTTCAATTTTGATACATAATGATTTTAAAAGAAATCATCCCTTGTTCAACAAGTTGACATCAGACATTTATCTATTATTGCTGATATCAGCAAAAATCGAAGAAAGTCGCAAAAATATCTGTGCACAAATAGGTTATCAACCTCTTGGCGCCTAGCTTCCAATGTCTGTGTTTTATTCCTCATTTTCCCTAAGCAGCGGCTACTGAGCTGAAGCGGCACATCTACAAGTGTGTTCTGGAGCATTCTTAGCTTCCAGACCAATGACCGATTTGACCGAAAAATGACAGTTTTGCAGGCAACAGTTACATTCACTTGTGAAGCGGATGACAGCAGGATAAAGCGACACATTCTGGGTTTGCATATGCCTTAAAAATTGCAATATTTGATCTCTTGCTCCTTCTCCCCGATGAATTATGAGAGACAAGATCACATTTTCATGTATATTCTACATTATTTCTAATAAGTTAAACAAAATATTTTTTAAAGTGGTAAATTTCTCTCTACATGTTTTTTTTTTTTTTTTTTGCATTATATGTATATATATTTTACTATGGGGGGGGGGTCATATTTAGATTTCAAAGCAATCACTTTATGGACTCCTCTTAAAGTCGCTTTTCCGGATATGGCATCATTCTACTTAAATAATTATTTTTTGTATCTTATATATGAGACTATCTATTAAATAGTCATGGAAAATAAAATCTTAATATTCAAAATGGTTATTAAAATGCTTTTATTCACATTGGTTTAGTAAAACGACACGAACAGTAGGTAAAATAAATCAATACCAATTATCAAATGGCATATAGAAGAAATATATATAGAGAGAGCACGTGTAAAAGCTTTAGGATCAGGTAAAGTTTTTCAGTGTTTTTAAATGTAAGAAAGTATTTGCTTCAAATCAATATTAAAATGTTATCACTATTTTTAGAAATATTTATCACTATTTTTATAACTATTAAAACTAATCGTGAATGAAAAACAGTTTAGTTAGACAGACTATGTAAAATCTTTAAGGCGACCATTAAAATTTTACAATATTTTTGTATAAATTAAAATAATAGTCCCGAGATAATTTCATGCTTCTGAGTAAAATCTTGAGTATATTTGAGAAAGACAATTATTGTTTGTTTTTGTGTGTTTATGATAATTATAACAATGTCAAGAACGAAACGATTAGTAGTATATGAAAAAGGACAAATTGTTATTTTTTCGTCGTCAGGCTTGAGTAACCGGGCTATAGTGAAGACGATTGAAAGGTCTAAAACGGTTGTAAATAATTTCTTAAATTTGAATGGTAATTGTTTTGGCCCTGCCGATAGCTTCTGGTTTTCTGTATGCTCTTTTAATACTTAATAAAAAATACACTTAGTGTACTGTAGACATTTATTTTCTCCGTGAGCTATGCGCACTCCTTCGCACGCACTCACACACTCGCACACTCACTGATACAAAGTTTTGTTTCCTCGCTAGACTTGCACTGGCTACAACAGCGCCCTCTTTACACACTGGCCAATCGTACATCTCAACATACCGCCCGCCTTGACAAATTTTCTTAAAAATTTTCAATACACTGATCAAACAATTTACGAAATCACATGACACTTGTAATTGTTGCAAACACTGTACACCATAAATAACATTAAATAAAAAATTACTCAAGTTTTTCTAATGAAAAAATACAATAGACTACAAAACAACACAAATAAATTGCAATAAAAACATATAGATAAAAATCATAATTCAGTTAGATTCAAAGGGTAATTTAACAATTTTATTTACAGGTCTTTTATAGACACCTTTACTCGTTTTTAATATCACCACTCTAGTTATATTATCCTCTCCTGGGTGAATTTCAATTATTTTGGCAAGATTCCAGTTCAGTAGTTTAGAATTATCTTCACCCTTGACCAAAACTACATCATTTACATTAAATCTCTTTTCTCCTTTATACCATTTAGGTCACGCTTGAAGACGGTTTAAAAGTCGGTAGACCATTTAGTCCAAAATGTTTGAGTTAATTTTTGTACTAATTCCCATCTACTGAGCCTATTCATTGAAATTTCCTTAAACTCTGGTTCAGGTAGAGATGCTAACGAAGAGCCTATTAAAAAATGGGCTGGAGTTCGAGCCAAATCATCGTTGGGATCTTCAGAGAGAGGGCAAAGAGGTCGGGAGTTCAATACAGCCTCTACTTGGGTAACTAGTGTAAAAAATTCTTCGTAAGAACTGTATTTCCCACAACTTTTTTGAGGTGACCTTTCAATGATTTAAAAATAAAATAACTCCAGCTTCCAACAATTACAGATAACTTCAGCTTCCCACAAACCTCGAAAATTAGGAGTTGCAGGGGGATTAAAATTCCACTTTATGCCCTCGGAAGCCAGGAACTCCTCAAAATTTTCTGAATTTTCTTTTTCAAATAATCTCGTTAAAATTTTACGAAACTCGTTATTAGAACCTACAAAATTTGTACCGTTGTCACTAAAAATAACACTAGGCCTACCTCTGCGAGAAATAAATCTTTTTAGAGCCCCAACAAATGCTTCTGTACTTAAATTACTCACAATTTCTAAATGTATAGCTCTAACTGCAAAACATACAAAAATACAAATGTAAGATTTATATACTTTTTTCACTGTTCCTGGGCTTAACTTGATGTTAAATGGACCACAAAAATCCAGTCCTACCTTCGTGAATACTCTAGCTATGTTGACTCTAGCACTGGACAAATCTGCCATTCTTTGGTGTTTACCTTTGGCACTTACCTTAAGGCAGGATACACATTTTTTAATTACATTTTTAACAGTTGATCTACCTTTAACAATCCAAAATTGGGAGCGAATGTTAGCTAAAGTAGTCTCAGTAACTGTGTGAAAATATAAAAAATATGATAATGATTAATTCACAAAATGGACTGTCATTAGGAATCCAAATGGGGTGCTTTTGTCCAGTAGGTAAATTTGAATGTCTCAATCTACCACCAACACGAAGTATTTTGTTCTCATCTAAAATTGAGCACAAATTTAATAAGTTGCTGGAATTAGGAAGCTGTTGCCCTTTCTCGATACACTGAATTTCTTTTGCAAAATGCACCGATTGCAGATTTTTCACTAAACATAGCAAAGAGGCAGATAATTCAGATGCAGTTAACCTGCCAGAAGTTGGATGCAATGGATTTCTAGCATTTTGCATAAACCGTAAACACCAGGCAATGATTCTTTTCAGCTTCGTGAATGAAGAACAGTTGTAGATGATGGGAAGTACTTCAGTATCTTTTAAAAGGAAACAAACTGATTACTCTTCCTTATCCTTTAACTCTTTTTGGTATAATTCACTATTTGGTTGGTCGTTGAAAACACTAGGGATGTTCACAACGTTCTCTTGAAGAAAGGATGGCCCAAACCACAACCGGTCACTTTCTTGAATTTTCTCTGGATCTATTCCCCTAGATATTATGTCCGCAGGATTTTGTTCTGATGGAACATTATACCATTGACTAATCTCGGAAAGCTCTTGAATAATTGCTACACGATTGGAGACAAACGTTTTTAAGTCTCTCGATTCCTTTCTCATCCACGCTATGGTGAAGATTCGTTTAATGTCCCTTTTTAATGCATTTTGTACATTGTGCATTAATTTGGTAATAAGCACCGCACTGCACAGTTCTAATCGAGGTACTGTTACTTGCTTGATCGGCGACACGCGAGATTTACTTGTGACTCTAGCTTCACTTTCACTTTACCATCTGGAGTGACTGATCTTGCGTAAATCGCAGCACCGTATGCTTTCTCGGAGGCATCCGCAAAACCGTGGAGTTCAGTCACTGCAGCATTTTCTATCACAATACATTGTTCAATGTTGATATTATTTATACTCATCAAGGCTCTCACAAAATCTTTCCATTCGCCAGCTTCTTTTTCAGGGAGGTTTTCACTCCAATCAATTTTTTTCATCCACAATTGTTGCATGAAAATTTTTGCCTTTGTAATAACTGGACCAAGTAATCCAAGACGATCAAAAAATCGGGCGATGATGGATAAGACTGATCTTTTGGTTGGCTGATCATTTTTTCCCACTTCTACCTTAAAGGTAAAACAATCGGTTTTGGATTTCCAGGTAATGTTTAACGTCTTATTTTCGTCCGAACACGAAAATAAGTCATACTCATTTTCTGTGGTTGGGATAAGCTCGAATGTACTCCCACACCAATTATGTAATGTCATGTGCGCAGTTTTGAGAATCTCAATTAGTTGATGTTGCAAAATTTTACCCGACTCTAATGTGTTTTCTCTACATAAAACATCGTCCATGTATAATGCATTACACAGTACTTGTGCCGCAATAGGAAAATTCTCTCCCTCGTCTATGGAAATTTGTTTCAAAGTTCGCATTGCCAAATAGGGTGCCGAAACCGTTCCGTAAGTTACGGTATTGAGCTGATACACCTTAACGGGCTCATTAACATCCTCTTTCCACAAAATTCTTTCGAGATGTCTTTGACTTTCGTCTATACTAATCAATCGGTACATTTGGCGAATATCTGCTGTAAAGGCAAATACATGTTTTCGGAATCTCAGTAACAAACTAAACAAGTCGTATTGTATGACTCCACCATTATATTGGATGGAATTTAGGGATTTTCCACTAGATGTTAAGGTCGAAGCATTAAAAACTGTTCGCAGTTTAGTTGTACTTTTATGAGGTCTATATATGCCATGTGGTGAGGCATATGATAAGTCACCTCAGGTTCCACAGTCTCTCTAACTTCGGTCATGTGTCCCAAGTCATTGTATTAAGAATTCGCGATACAATTTTAGGTACTCCGGGTCTCTAGACAATCAAGTCCACAGCGATTAAAGTCGCTTAAGAGCAATGTCTTTCGAGTTCCCTAAACATAACCAATGCTCTTTGAATGGCATAGAAACCGTATATTTTCCTGTTTTATCTCTCTTATCAGTTCGCGCATAATGTTCCTCACTTATTGAATTTTCTTTACTTTTAGGTACTTCGCTTCCTATCTCCTCAATTTCTCAAAATTTTTGCAAATTCGAATTTAACTCCTCTGTTTCACTTATTAAACCGCAATAATTAGAATTTAATTTACCTGACGTCAGAATGCTACCTCCTACAATATAACCAAACGCAGAATCCTGTAACGTTAAGTTGGCATTTTTTGCCTTTAATTTTCCCGGTTTTATTATGTCGTAAGTACTCTGAAGAAATTAAAACACCAATCTTTGCCGGAACATTAAAATTAGGATCCGCAAGTTTGATTGACTCTGGAATTTGAAAACGAGCTTCGAATTTTTGATTTGGAATTAAATCAGTTATTTTTTTTTACAACTAACATCGACATATTTCTTTCAAAGCTTTTATTTTTACTTGCGAGAGTTGTGGTAACTCTACGATTAATTACCAACGACGAGAGAGTTGTGGTAACTCTACGATTAATTACCAACGACGAATCATTAACACACGAAATAGTTTGATTTATTTTTTCACTTTTTAGTTGCAATCGTTATAAACACTCACTACTTATGAGACACACGTGGCTGCCTACATCTAAAATACAACGAATTTCCCTCCATTGCGAATATTTATCTCTTTATCAAGCACTACACTGTGGATAACATAACATTACGCTTTTATTTTCAAGTAACGTAGCCGCCACAACAGGAGCGGTATCAGACACATATTCTTCGTTCCTTCCCCCTTATTTATGACTTCAGCGGCGCCTGATCTGTTTATAGTTTCATTCATAGACGACGGTGCGTTTTTCAGTTCTCTCCAGAAATGAATTAATTTGTGGTGAGCTTTACCACAGAAACAATATTTTTAAGAACATTTTTGAACACTGCAACCCGAATTTAAACATTTGAAACAAGCATTTTTATTCTGGACAACCTCAACTCGCTCTAGAACAGAAAGTCTCTTAAATGGGGGGCAAATGTCCAGAGGGTGATATTGCTCACATGTTTTATTTTTCTCCTCATTGAGAAATACTTAGAAGCGGTTTTCGCGACTTTAAATTTGTTATAATTTTGTTCTCTCTTTGTTTCATTTACAGGCTCTCCTCTAGAAGTAAAATATAAGTCGCATTCTTTGGCTAGCTGTAACGGTCGAAACCAATTTTCTGCTTACATTAATAAAAGCGGCTGTCTCTTTATCTAGTGATTGAAACAATTTATCAGAGACAATTAACTGTTTTAAAGATTCAAAATATGTAACTCCTCTCAATTTTAAATAACAATCGAAATTTGTAGTTAACCGCGATGCGAATTTTACATGAGTTTCATTTTCTCTAGAAGCCTTTCTAAAATTCTCTAATACAGCTTGCGCAGTTGGTTCGAATTCTCTCAAAACAATTGATTTAATTTCCTCTAAATTATTTAGATCTTTCTCGTCAATATAAGTTAAAATATTTGACGCCTTCTCTCCTAGTAAGTTCAACAATATCTCCGCTTTAAGTTTATCAGGGACATTCTTTGTACTGAATGCTCTTTCTAATGAATTAAAAAAGAAGCCCCAGCCTTCCGATTTAATCGGTACTCTAATTGTTAATGTTCTAACACTTTTGATCAAAACATCAATCGGCACTGTTGTTTCTTTTTCACTTTCGTGATCGCTAAGTTTCTCGGTATTTTTCCTGTCCGCTCTTAGTTGTGCTAATTCTAATTCTGATTTAATTCTCTCTAGCTCAATTTGACTATCCTGCTCCAATTTTAGATTTTTCTTCTCCTCTAATATTTGATCTATGATGCCTTTCACGAATTCATTTTCGTTTTTGAACACATCACTCTCTTCAATTAAACGTTTTAACTCTATTTATTTTATTTTTATTTTTTTGCATCTTCTGGCACAGATAATCCGATCTCCTCAGCCACTAGTTTTAATTCATCTTTCGTTAATTTTGTTATTCCTGACATTTTTAAAAGCGAAAGTACACTCATTAACTAAAACAATATTTACACACAAACTTTTGCTCTTAACTCATTATACACGAAATTACTCTCAAATCTAATAATTAATTACTAAATTAAACTCAAGAGGACAATAGCTCTTACCTCTATTTTGGGACTGAAGTCACACGAGACCAGGAACCCATTTCTCAATTACTCGACACGAACGCTATACTTGGCTCCGGCAACTTAGGACCATGTTTTGGCCCTATCGTTAGCTCTTGGTTTTATGTATGCTCTCTGAATACTCAATAAAAATAAAACTTAGTAGACTGTAACATTTATTTTCTCCGTGAGCTATGCGCACTCCGCACACACTCACACACGCACTGATACAAAGTTTTGTTTCCTGGCTACACTTGCGCTGGCTACAACAGCGCCCTCTTTACACACTGGCCAGGCGTACATCACAACAGTAATTATGGCAAAAAATGGAGGGAGGCCTAAAGCTTTATCATTCAAAGCTTTATCATCATGGGGTGAAAGGACAGTTTTAAGACTTCCTTTCAAGGGCGGCTCCAGACTGAATTCTCGGAGGGGGGCCATCGAACTTTTTACTTAGGTCAATAAATTGTTCAAAATGTAAATTGAACGTGTGAAATCGGGAAGTATGCGAATCTAAAGTTGTAAAACAAAATTTCGGAGGGGGCCATGGCCCCTATGGCCGCCCTTGCTTCCTTTGTGAGAAGCACTGAAATTATTAAGAAAGTGGGTTTCAATGTTTGTAGAAAAACTATTTGCAATACTAGAAAAGCAGGTAATTTGCATTATACTAAAAAACTTGTTAAACGCCCTTTATTACCATTATATAAAAGGCAATGTTTATCAGTAGGTCAAGAGACAATAACTTGGGATGACCAGGGGCTCCAGAAAAAGAATTTTTTTCGAAACCTCAATTCGATGGGGCAACTATTATGTAACGGGGATGTTTTTCTTTTAATGGAGTTGGATCTGGCTTTTAGTTCAATAATAATAAGCCTCAAAGGCAAATAAAAAAGTTCTTGAAGATCATCTGTTACCAAATATAGTTAATGTGGCCTGAGAAAAATGGATTTTCACACAAGATAATGCCCCGATTCACAGGAGTTGGCTTATGAAACCTGGTTTCGTTATAAAAATATTCAAGTATTATCTTAACCCTTTGAGGCGCAACCCTTTCCCAATGCTGAAAAATGCGCGCAACCAGCTGCGTCAAAAAAGGGTCTCCAGAGCCGTGGCACGCGATGAACGTTTCGATCGTCCGCCATCTTGCTGGTAGTTAAGTCGAGCGATGGCAACGGCTCCCCTTTTTTCAACATTGGGCAATCTATCCAGCTGTTCTCGCATTCTTCCATTTTTCAACAGATGTCACTGCTGTTAAAAATAATCGTGACCATTTTTTACGGTAAATGACGTGCTAAAAAGTAAAGGATTCTCGTGAAGCTATGTCACTCGCAACTATTTTTATAGAAATCAAATCTACTCTTCGTGACTGGCAATAGTCAAAACGTCAGAGTTTGGTGTTCCCAGAGCGGGAACACTGCGCGTTAAAGGGTTAAATTATCGAATTAAGATATGCAATTGATGGTGAATGGTATAAAAACTGATCCATTAATGTGCAAGAGCTGTATTCTGTCCACGAAAACCAGAATATTTCATCTGATTAGAGAAATAATGGCTTCTCAACAAAGTATTAATAATTGTCTTCTGTAACGTTAAAACGCATTTTTGTTTCGTGGCTTTAAAGTTTTTACACAGGCCATTATGTATAAGTTTATAGACATTTCACAATAAAATAACTAGTAATTTTGTCCACTTAATGTCTTTCTTATAATGCATCCTAAGATTTAGAATTCAATTTTTCAGAAAATGTTTTTTTTCTTATTCAATATTCACGCTAACTTATACTTTCTTTAAAATTTTTACACGCACTGAATATACGGGATATTTTCAAAATTTGGTGATATTTGAAAATTTAAAAAGCAAAAACATAATTTCAAAAAATAAGTAGTTTTTTCATAATATAAAACATACCTATTTTCTGAACATTATTTGAGTATTATTCATGCACTTTTTCTTTTATTTAATTTTCTTAGATTTTCCATTATCAAACTTGAAATTTGTTGAGTCTGTTACCGGACATTTTCTTTGAAATTTGTACACTAATGTTTAGCAAAAATAATGCAAAGTGATATATCACATAAATATAGAGTTCTTTGGTTCCTATAATATAGTATTTCCCATTTAAAAATATTTTCATTTTTTTTTTTTTTTTGTAAGTTTTTGTTTGTCGTGTCTGTTACTTATTATAGTAACAGACATGACATTTCAAAGAACAAAAAGTCATGAGTCTAAATAGTTTCACAAGAACATGAAAAGAGACATTAATTTAGACTAAAACACTAATGCTCTAAATTAATCAGTTGAATTAACAAATAAATACAGGGTGTCTGAAAGGTCCTTCAAACATTTCAAAAATTCATAGAAAAGCAACAAATTGTTGTATGAAGATGCGGTTTGAAAGTAATACTTTTCAGGTTCTCGAATTTTTTCTTTTTTTTGGACACTGTAAAAAAAAATTACTCCCAAATTGTGCTCATAGGTGGCGCTGTACCACCACAATAAGAAAAACAAACGCAATGTGAGGTGTATAATCATTAAGTTGAAAGCAATACCTTTCGTTACCAGAGTTCAGTGTGTGCACCTTTTGTTGCTCAAACCACATCTAAATGGTACTCAAGTTCATCTCATATACTCAAGTCATCCATGTCTATGCCTTGTACAGTCTCATCCGATCTTCGTGGCCAAACACTTCTTTAACTATCAAAAACGCTTCCAGTCTCTAAAAACTTTTCATGCCTACCAAAATGCTGTTTTGACTCGGAGGGTTTTTCTCAAACATGTTGCGAAACTTTATCTGAACTGTAGTTATGGATTTTGATTCGAAATACCAAACTACGCAATGCGCTTTCTCAGTCGCAGTCACCATAGCTAGAATGAATAATTCCTCACCGTCAATGCTGTTTCAAACTCAAGAAAAATACCTATTGACTCTCATTGCAAATTCTTGATTCTGTGAAGCATTATTGTGCGAACCGCATATTCATGCGACAATTTGTTGTTTTTCTGTGAATTTTTGAAATGTATCAAGAACTTTTCGAACACCCTGTATGTTTTATTCATCTAACATCTTTTAGGCCGTGGTAGCCCAGTGGTTGGACTTGTAACCGGAAGGTTCGATACCGGCGTACCACTAAAGACCACCGTGTACATGCGGTGTACGTGCACGTTAAATCCGTGGTTCCGAAAGTCCTCTCGGCGGTCGCTAGCAGTTTCCGAGGGGTGCCAATATTCAGAAGTTCTCCACCTTCTGATGAGGTTCCAAATTGTGGCGGGAAATTTCGGGAAGTACGTTTATGTAGCTCTAAGCGACACATTCAGTGACGCGAGCTGTCCTCTCCTGGCAAATAATACATCTAATGGAGGTAACAGACATTACATGCAATAAAAATACTTATCACATATAGCCTTTTGCTTTTCCAATCAAATGCCGAAAGCTCAAAAAGTCTGTTTATATTTCTTTCTCGACTATTCTGTAATGGTAAACAGTTCCTCTTCTCACAAATATCAATTTTGTTCTTTAAAAGGTTGAAAGTAATGAATGGTTGAACATGAAAGACATGAATAGACATGAAATCAATTTTCTGACAACTGTATTTAATTATCAAAAGTTTTTCTTAAAATCTTAAAAAAACTTTTCATAATGTAATTTGAACTCTATTTCACAATGTTAAAGCATGTCAGGGCATAAATTTTAGTTTTGGGGCAGTAATTCTGCATAACATGTTTTATGTTCTATAATTCGGACAGCTATATTTCAATATCTTCTCTACAAATTTCTTTTTTTTTAAATTATTAAATAGTATGTTTCTTAATCTATTGTTTCAGTACTTTAAACTGTCTGATAAAAGCCATGATAAAAAGAAAAATCAATTACATTTTCTCATACCTTGAAAAAAAAAATCACATGCGGACAGCAAATGGCCCTGAATTTTGAAAATGACCAATACATAAAACACTTGTTAAATATCACGACTTGTTGCAACATCAATTCAAGTAATTTTTAAGCTGTCGAAGAGCCTTTCTAGTTCTAATACATTTTATATAATTTTATCTTGAAGAGGAAACATAACTTTGAGAGAAAAATCTCGCTGGCCGAGATATATTTTACGAAAATTTTAGTATTACTACAGCCTTTATGAATAGTTGCAACTGTTAAATATTTCCATCAACCACAGCTGTTAACATATTAAAGGACTTTTCATTAAACTTCTGCAAGCATGGCTGCTTTGTAACTAACAGCTACTTTCGCTTCAGCTCCTTCCTTTCTTTCCCCACCCCCACTCTCAATTTGAACATCTGTAGCTCGTGCACTGATAGGAAAATTAAGAAAAAAAACCTTTTACCTTGAAATGAAATTAATAATATGGGGGATTCCCACTCAAAGGTTGAATAGCGAAAACGTTCACTAGTTGGGCAATTTCATAACAAGCTGGACTTTAAAGCGATTTAAATTTTGCAGGGCTTATTCGGTACCAAAGTCTTTAGTTTAAAATGTGGAGAATTAAATTTTGCAACAAATTACTGCAAAGATTCTTTTATAAAAATGAAGAAAAGTTATACTTTGACAGGTAGGGATGTGTAATTTTATGGTTTAACTTTAAAATTTATTTGTATTTTAGGTGAATTCTAGGAATTTATTGATTATAAATTTTGCATTGTACAGAGGTGAAGACAAAACAAATAATAGGAACAAAACAGGGTACTTACGTATTACCCCGCCGGTCATTCCCGCCAAATTATTTTTTCGTCAAAAGTGCTGCCAAACCGTTGCCAATCGTATTCGGAACCGGTTCGTTCAATATTATTAACGAATCTTAGTATTCAGAACCGGTTCATTCAATTATTTTTAATGAATCTTATGCGGAACCAGTTCGTTTAATTTACTCACCACATCACGTGTAACAGCACGTTCTTTATATCGTTGTTCGATTCATTTTTTTTTTGTTGTTGTTTACTGTTATAACGAGACAGGCGCGTAGCCAGGAAAATTTTTTGGGGTGGGGGGGATATGAACTTATATGTGTATAAATAGATGGAATTTCATTACTAATCCAAACATTTCGGGGGGGGGGGATATATCCCGATATCCCCCCCCCTGGCTACGCCCCTGTAACGAGAAAAGTTTTTACAGTATTTGGTTTGCTGTTATGAGAAAAGTTGTGATCAGTGTTTGTTTTGTAATTATGTTACAAATCTGGGATTTACCCAGAAGTTATGAGGATGCAGTCGAATATTTTCAGGAGTATAGTATAATTACCTCAGAAAAAAAATGTCATAATAACCACCCGATGAAGATATCTCTTAAAATGAGTTTGTATGGCGATGTTATGTTAAAGGGTGTGACAAGAAAACCTCCATCAGAAAAGATACTTGGCTGGAAGGTAGCAAAATTTCTATTTTAACAGCCTTACGTTTCAATTATTGCTGGACTCAAGAACTAACATATATTAACGGGGGTAAAAGCCAATTGAATATCTGCGATAAAACTGTCATTGACTGGAATAATTACTTGAGAGAAGTTTGTACCCACCACCTTCTGGCAAGGGAAAATAAAAAAAATTGTCGGCCCGCGATAAAAATGTTGAAATCGATGAAATCCTGTTTACTAAAAGAAAGAATGCTTGTGGACGTATTTTCCCCTAACAGTGGCTCTTTGGGGGTATTTGTAAAGAGACTAACGAATGTTTCATCATAAAAGTAGCAAATAGAAAAGCTGTGACTCTTTTAGAAGGAATAAAGAATAATATTCATGAAGGTTCAACTATATATTCAGACTCTTGGAAGGGGTACCAAGCAACAGAAATAGAAGCTGCTAATTTCCATCATTTTAAAGTTAATCATAGATATAATTTTGTCGATCCTATTACTGGAGTGCATACTCAGGATATCGGACGTCTATGGGGATCTGCAAAATAGCGTAACAAAAAACATAGGAATCAAGGTGCTGCCGTGCAGTTCCCCTATCTGTCAGGGTTTATGTGAGACGCTTGCATGAAAACGAAGATAAATTTGTTGCTATTCTTAAATGCATTCATGAATTTTGGAAAAATAGTTTTAATTTACGTAATAAAGCTAATTAAAGTGCAACATTCTTTCATTCTTTAAAATAAACACCCCTTTAATTCTTTGCTTACTATCCTGGCAGTCCGCCAAGAAGAGCGATTTTTTGTGAAGATAAATGCCGGAGACATGAAATTATTGTGGGTTTGGAATACGATTGGCAAAAGTTTGGCAGCGCATTTGACGAAAAAGTAGTTTGGCGGAAGCGATGAAGCGTCACAAGATTGTTACCAAGATGACATTTTTCTTGCCGAACTTGCCGTGTTCGGCAAAGAAACTTTTTCATCTGAACTATTATAAATGGTTTGAGTAGCTCAGAATCGAATCATTCTTAAAGAACCGGATTAATTTTACCGGATCAATAACTTGATGTATTAAAATACTTTTTTTGGCAAAAATCGCTCGTGTTGGCGGACCAGCGGGATAATACGTAAGTACCCAAAACAGCAACAAAAATAATAACTTAAAGATGCACTAAGAGGTATAAAATGATTTGTAAGAGAAATTTCAAGCTCAAATATTTATTTCAGCGGTAAAGTTCGTCCTTGCTCCACGATCAGCAACGGAGGTACTTAGAAAATTCATTATTTGTAAATGTAAAATCAAATAATTTATGGAAGATGTTGATTTTTAAATGTAAAATCACATAATTTATGGAAGCTAACATGCACATGAAGTTAAAATATTTGTTCATTAAGCTTTTATAAATTTTTACATTTTACATTAATCCATTTACGCCTAGTGTCCCTTTTTCAGGACAGCATTTTCGCTATCAGTCAAAACGTTATTTATTTTACCTAGCCTTTATTCACGAGTATTGAACCTCAACTCCACAAAATATTTTAACATGACCAAGTAGGATGTTGACTTTAAATTTTTATGCATAAGGATTTTAAAAGAAATCATCGAAGAACGTCGCAAAAATATCTGGGCACAAATGGGTTAATAAAAGTAATATAGCTGAGAGTAATAAGAAAAGTCGTTAAATTATTTATTCATTAAAATCATCATTGGCGGAGATTAAGAACGGGCTGTAATCGATAAGTAAGAAATATCGATTTATATCTTATATCATGATTTCGATTTATCTATTTTCACTCCAGTGATAAACTGTGACAAGGGAAGATCCACAGAAAAATTCTAGGGTCTGGTGGTCACACTTCATTTTATCTGTTTCTTTTCTTGAATTTGTCGTTAAGGATATTGCCTTTTTAGTGTATTTTGATGAAAAATGGAATTTATTCGGGGCATTCGGGAAATTTATTCGGATAAATTAGGCGTGACTCAGTTGTATAATAGACTTGTATAACAGAGAAGAAAAACTCTTGAAATTTTATCATTCATTTATTTATTTATTTTAAGGTGACTTTAAAAAAACTATATTTATCTGTGTTCAATCGGTACTTGCCTTTTATAAGACATTTTCGGGTGAACCATTAATACGCTTCAACGTATATGACATTACACTCTTGCAACTCTGATTGCACCGGTTATTTGGTGAAACGTTGAACTTATTTTATAATAGTGTACAATTTAAAAATTATATTCCGACAGACATGGATTGTGATACTTTTATTGGATTGAGAATTACAATATTATATAGCTTAAATAACATATGTTACACATAATGGACATATAAAATACAATGATGTTAGAAACACAGACATAGACGCACGGTCCAGAAAAAATTTATACCAGTCTCAGGTTAGGCAGCATAAAATGCAAGTTACGGTACAAAAGTCGAAAACAAATGTGGATTGGAAATTCAAAATTTTTTTACACTTGGGACAAATTACAGTTAGATAAGTAGGACATTCTATCATATGTTCTACAAGATGATATTTTTATAATTTTGTTAGAGTCGTGCAATTTTCTTTTCCGAGGATGTAAATTAAGTCACCGGCTTCGCTCTTGTAAATTCACGCATTTACTTAATGTTGATCTTTTAAGAACAACCTTAAGTAATAGCACGAGAATCTCGAGAGCATTTTCAATGTTTAATCTCAATCTGCACGATGCTCTTTTACTTCAAGTTGTGAGACTTATGAAATGTCAGAAAGAATTGGTAGGTATTCACTATTTACAATAGTTGCCAAAATGATTGACACCACGACTCATTTTGAAAGACAATGCTTAAGAATTTTATCTGAAAGTTGTACAAAACCATATAGGTTTATTATTAATAAAATTGCTCAGTGTAAAGTAAATAAAAAACTTTGTAAAAAACACACATAAGATGTTATAGGTAAGAAGATACGCACATTTCGACCAAAAATTGTTTTGCCCTTCATCAGTCCAAGCCCTTCGTCGCAAGGAACACAGGGAACAAAGTTTTTTATTTACTTTATTGTTTAACACCAGTGTTTTGAGTGTTTTTTCCGTTGCTCAGTGTAGTTTGTGGAGAAGCAGTACTAGTCATTCCAAATGTTTAACATCTTTGGTTTGTTTTGAAAGTTGTTCATAAGTCCTGAAACACCTGTAGTTCTTTGAAAAATAATAGCTTTGTTTATGCAGCTATAGTTATGCAAAAGAAAATTGAAAAGAATGAGAGCCGTTCATTATCTCGAAATAATTTTTAAAATATATATTACGTGTAATACATCACGATATAAGACGGTTAAAATATCGATTTCTAAAATATCAACATCGTCGAGCCTTCGTGGGAAATCTTAGGAAACACCCTCAAATCTGATCGATGAGCTAGGATGGATTTCTGTGTCGAAATTACTGTTTCAGTTTGAAATTTCTCTCACAAACTATTTTGCACATTTTAGTCTATCTCTAAATAAAAAGTTGGATTAAAAAAACATTTTTTACTTACATAAAAATTATTTTCAGCATGAAAATTATTTAGGGAAAAAAATACTAGCTCTGATATATATGCATAATTAAACGGAGCCAAAAATACTGTTGTATACTTAACCCTTTCAGAACGTAGGAGCTGGCCCCGGTTATATATTCACGGTACGAGGACGTGTTGCACAAGGGTGGTTGCACTGTACAGAAGCGAAAGCCGCGAAAACGTATTTTGTGGCATAAATAAAAATAAAATTGCTATATTCTGTCACAAAAATTACTGTTTACAAAAGGTGGTCAATTGTATTCCTGAATTGTTGGCAACTTCGGTAATCATACCTACATAGATTTCCGTGATTTTAGGTGGAGTGGAGCACTCAGAGAACGTTCCATTAATACCGCCGTTGAGTGGCAGTAGTACTCAGAAAAAGTTTCGGGGATGTCGCCAATAGACGGCAGGAGTACTTAGACACCTTTTCGTGGCCGCCGTCAGTGTGCGGCAGTAGTGATGATAGGGTTAATACAAAGGGTCCCATTCTTAAATAGTGTGCACAATACTCCGACACCAGATAAACTGGAAAGGGGATAAGAGAAAAGGTCTCAATTGCAGGGTTGTCATTGCATATTTGATTGAAAATTAGTTGAAATAGTGACCATTTTAATGAAAATAGTGGCTTTTTAGTGACCCGCTAAAGAAAAAAGTGGCCAAAATAGTGACTACACATATTCATTTAAACAGTGAATTTCACGTTTTGTTATAGGTTATATTACTGTACTCAAGTTCCAATACAATAATTCATTATGCAATCCACATAAAATAACTCGAATAATGATTTTAAAAGTATTTTCGGCAATAAAACTTATGGGCCAGTCAATTTGCAAATAAAAAGGTCTGAAATTGCAAAAAAAAATCAAGAAGTTTTAATTTTTTCATATGCTATAAGGACCAGTACCAGCAGTTTAAATCCAAGTTTGTATCTTCAAGACAAAAGAAAAATCCATATGACTGCATTTCTAGAAGAAATTATTTATCTTTAATTTAAGCATAAAATCAAGCTTGTAGATCTAATAAATAACTCAGTTTTTGTTAAAAAAAAACAAAAAAAAACTAGAAAATTAGAAAAGAGGATTTACGGAGAAATGGATCTGAAAGTGTCCCATTACAATTTGTAGCTGTTTGAAAGAACAAAAATCTGGAGTAACTCCACTCGACTTTGCAATCACTTGATCTTTACTAACCATTTAAATAAATTTGAATCTGTAAGTAATTCAGCAAAAAAACAAAAGTGAAAATTATAATATGATGATTCAATATTTTTTCCAAATTCGTATATTTATGACATAAACTTAGTGTATTTGAAAAGAAAAAAATAACACTATTTCACCAAATACAGATCAACGATGAGATTGTCTGGAAGATTTTTGAAGTTAAAACTTTTTAATCACATAAATTTCATAAAACACACGCCAAACACTTTATCTTTCACACAATGCCAAATGCGAATAAAAATAAATGTTTTTCAGATACATTTTGCCAAAAAAATTTGAACTCAATCGAATGCAGTGTTCAGATGCTGGTGCACTTCAAAAAATTAGAGTAGGCAATATATATAAACACGTAGCCGCAATATATATAAATACATTTTGTAGTCCTGTAAAAACCTTCAAGTCCTACACACACCAAAATCTGCGCAGTATGTAGAACGGTGACTACAGTCTGTGTAAAAAATTTTGAGAAAATGTAAAAATCTTAAACGGAGGATTAAAATATCATTTCATTGATAATTATTAACCTTAAATATAAGTAATAAATGGAGTAGAATTCATTTCTAAATAGTTTATTAGCAGAAAATATTATAGAACCACCCTGTATCAGTATATAACCTTCGTAAACACTTTAAGTACAACATAGAAAATAGTATATGAAACCAAATAACAATATTTTAGGAGCCTGTGTAGGAACCATTCCTTCGAATTACTTAAATTATTCTTTTTTTTCATGGATGAAACTAGTTTTAGGCAAAGTTCGGTATCTGTTTTCAGCTCTACTGATGATATAAAATTTCTACGATTTGCATAAACTCTTCTTGCTAAATTACCCCATAAATTCTTCAATGGGTTGAGATCTGGAGACTTCTTAGTTTATACATTCTTGACTTGGAACCAATTTTTTGTACTGTTACTCGATGGATGAGTGCATCTTGCTGATATTTTCAATTTTTTTTCAGCAAGAGAATCAGTATTTGATAAAAGATGGCACTTTGATATGCTGTGTATTCATTTTAGCCGAAATAAATGCAATTGAACCCATACCATTGTAAGCAAAGTACCCCCAGGTCATCACAGACCCTCCAAGTAATTGGCGTTTGGAGAATATCTGTTTTTTTTTTTTCTTAAATCATGCCACGAGTACTTCCATCCGTCTGATCCATCCGAATTCCATTTGTTTTCATCTGAAAAAAAATATTGAAGTGAAAACTTTTTTAGGCACGTTGGGAACTCTTGCGCTCAATACGCTTGACCGTCACGCTCAGATACACATGGGGAAAGGTGGATTGGGAATGCACAGATACGCTGTCTCTTGCCTATAGAGATTTTTTCCTCCTTTCTTAGTGCTGCCATCTGTTATCATACGTAAGAACTTCAAATCGCTTTTAAACTGCGTCCTTCTAGCTTCCGCGACTGGTATAGAACTGTGGACACAAGGCGCTGTAAGCGCCTAACCACAAGACGTAAAGATGTAAACGTTCTAACCACCAGACAGGTTCGACTCGGGATGAAATGACTAAAGTTTGAAGTGATTGTTGCTTCAATTTCGGAATGGGAAATTTTATGTATCTAAATAAATAAAATTACACTTTGCCATTACACGACTTGATATTAAAAGTTTTTGCGATTTTTATCCGTTTTAAGCATATAATTTGCAGATACTCAAAAATGTCCACTTTTATGTACACATTGTGTACAATCTATATAATTTTGCAAAAGAAGTGCAGACATTTTCTAAGTGGGTAGGTGCTATAATTTTCAATTATTTATTTGAAAAACTGTACTTAATTTGTATAGCTATGTAGTTACTGTGCAATAAAGTTAATTTGATAATGTGGAGAGTGTTAATAATTATATACTGTACATTATTTCAATTATAAGTGCTATACCACAGTGCATTTGAATTTGAGTTATAAATCCACCATTCATTACAAATAAATAGGATTACTGCTCATTGCAACTTAAGTACAGCTGCGGAAAAGAAAAGTCCCACTTGTACTTTTTTCGGCCGTCGTTCGTCGTACAGCAAAGTTACAGATACCAATCGTTTACGATTGACGTACACTTTAATTTGCTATGCAAAAAAATTGCATAAGGGGCCATCTACATATTAAAATTCACACCAACTTTTTTTTCTCAATAGCAACCCCTAGATTTCACTTCATATTTCAAAAATTTAGCTCATTTTAACCCCAGACACCAATTTTCAATAAATTTGGACAGAAAATGAGTGAGTTATGAGCACCCAAAATCCCCTCCCCCTATGTTAAAATATTTTTTTATACTTCAATTCATATCTCATATAATATTGATAGTAAGAAGCTGATTTTTATTCGTACTATTAGAACTAAACGACCCAAACATAGTTAAAACTTTTTATTTGGGAATACCTTATTCCCCCGTACACGATATATATTTCGGTTACACACATAACCATCTTCAGTCGTTTCTGGAGCTCTCACTAATGGCGGCTTCTTTTTATATCTTCGTCGTTCTTCTTCTTGAAAGTTCGATGCATGACGTCGTCCCATGATTGGTCGATTGTATGAAGCGTATCGTTGATGCTGCCCTCTGTCGTCAATATTTCTAAGCTCTCACGAATGTAGGCATATATACTATTTTTAAAGTTGGCTATTTTTTTAATATTTTTAAAATCAATGGTAATGGGCTCTTTCAAAGCTAGACGGGCTAGGGCGGTACTTTGTTTCTGGAGGTTAATGTCTTTAAAATGTTCGTTTTTTCGTTCTTTAATTTTCCTTTTTGTAACGCCGATGTAGCAATTTTCTTTATTAGTATCGTTTGACATAAAATTAATTTTATAGATCCCTGCGGTTTCGATGGGGTTGATTGGGTCTTTTTCCGATCTAATGCGCTGAAAGATTGTTTTATTAGGTTTAATTGGAATACGTAAGTTCTTTTTACTGGCGATATTAGAAAGTTTATTGGCTATCCCTCGGCTAAAGGGGATAGCGGTAGTAAAACGTGGTTTATCTTTTTGACGGTTGTCTATAACATTTAATTTTCGTTGCCTAGCTTTGAAAACTTTGTCGAAAATTTCTCGAGGGTAGTGGGCGTCTTGACATTGTTTCTTTATGAAAGCAATTTCTTTTTGAAGGAGGTCGTCGTTAGAACACACTTTGAAAGCGCGGTCGATATAGGAACGAATAGCTGCAATTTTATAGTTGAAAGGGGTTTTAGATTTAAAATTTACTATATTAGTATTACAAGTAGGTTTTCGAAAAATGGTGGTCTCTATGAGATTATTGTTTCTGGTTATGTTCACATCTAAGTAATTGAGGCTATTATTGATTTCTTTTTCGTAGGTAAATTTAATGTTCGGGTCTATGGCATTAAGTTGATTGATCAAATTATTTTCTCATATTGTGGATGTATACGATAGCGAAGATATCGTCGACATAGCGAAGCCAAAGTTTGATCGTATTAATTTGTCTACGTAAAATCGATCTCAATAATAGCCTCAATTACTTAGATGTGAACATAACCAGAAACAATAATCTCATAGAGACCACCATTTTTCGAAAACCTACTTGTAATACTAATATAGTAAATTTTAAATCTAAAACCCCTTTCAACTATAAAATTGCTGCTATTCGTTCCTATATCGACCGCGCTTTCAAAGTGTGTTCTAACGACGACCTCCTTCAAAAAGAAATTGCTTTCATAAAGAAACAATGTCAAGACGCCCACTACCCTCGAGAAATTTTCGACAAAGTTTTCAAAGCTAGGCAACGAAAATTAAATGTTATAGACAACCGTCAAAAAGATAAACCACGTTTTACTACCGCTATCCCCTTTAGCCGAGGGATAGCCAATAAACTTTCTAATATCGCCAGTAAAAAGAACTTACGTATTCCAATTAAACCTAATAAAACAATCTTTCAGCGCATTAGATCGGAAAAAGACCCAATCAACCCCATCGAAACCGCAGGGATCTATAAAATTAATTTTATGTCAAACGATACTAATAAAGAAAATTGCTACATCGGCGTTACAAAAAGGAAAATTAAAGAACGAAAAAACGAACATTTTAAAGACATTAACCTCCAGAAACAAAGTACCGCCCTAGCCCGTCTAGCTTTGAAAGAGCCCATTACCATTGATTTTAAAAATATTTAAAAAATAGCCAACTTTAAAAATAGTATATATGCCTACATTCGTGAGAGCTTAGAAATATTGACGACAGAGGGCAGCATCAACGATACGCTTCATACAATCGACCAATCATGGGACGACGTCATGCATCGAACTTTCAAGAAGAAGAACGACGAAGATATAAAAAGAAGCCGCCATTAGTGAGAACTCCAGAAACGACTGAAGATGGTTATGTGTGTAACCGAAATATATATCGTGTACGGGGGAATAAGGTATTCCCAAATAAAAAGTTTTAACTAATTAATCCGCCGTATTAAATAATGTTTTATGTGTCTTTATTATGACCCAAACATAATTTAATGTTATTATGATTTTTAATAAATTATTAATAAGAATTATGAATTATTAAATTAATATTCAGAAAAATTATGAATACCGACCTAGGCAAATTTCGATGGAAATAGATGCAGAAATTAATATTACATGGCTGTGCAAAATTTCAAATTTTTACGTTCAGTAGTTTAATTTATATTAAATAAAATGTGTTATTTTCATGAGTTAAGGGACCATATATAAATTTATTAAGTGAAAATTTTTTGAAAATTGCATAAAATAAACGTAAATTAGATTTATTTTGTGCAGAAACACAGTAAAAGATACCAGTATTAAAAAAATCAAATTTTGAAGCAAATAAATTAGAGGTTTTTACAGTTTGATAGGGCTTCTATAAAGCGTGTATTGTTGCGTCCGCTACCATATTCCCCCAAATAAAATATTTTCCAGCTATAGAATTAGATGCAGTAGATGTATGTATTCTAATACAACGTCCTTTTTCTAAAAACTAACATCCTCAACTTTCCAGGCGTGAATGTGACTTTTTTTATATCTTAAACATTAGGTCTTTGGACTTCCCCATACTTTATCAAGCATTCAAAATCACGTTTTTCTGTCTAAATTTTCATCTAACTATAAATTAAAATACCGCCAAAAGTCTTATGAATATTCCACATTGCAGACGATAGTGTTAAATGAAGAAAGTGAAATAACAAACACAGTGATAATATTGGGTCGGCAAAAAGTAATTGCGTTTTTTACATGAAATTTAAACAAATAAAGTTCGACCATAGCTGAGTAATATTCAAGCTTGTAGTCAGAAGAGCAGAGAGCAGCCTCTAACTCCTGCCAACATTTCACCTGTCTAAGAGAACAATCAACAGAAATACTCAATAACAATTTCAAAATTACAAAGATTTTCAAAATCGTGAGCAGTCATTTTGCATTTTGCCCTTAAATCATGTGTACGAACAAAGGAAGTTATGAACTCACGGGTCATTTGGACCACAGACTAAATTTCTATTCTACCCTTGATATTCTCATTACAAAAAACTATGAGAGATGAAAACAATATTTTCCTTGGAAATAATATTAATTTCTTTTAACTCTCGCGAGCGAAATTAATGAAAGGCGAAAAGTTCGGAACCTACAAATTGCGTTTTTCAATTTGCAGAAAGTCCCCTAAAAACGCGCAAAAATCAATTCGCAATATCTCCGGAAATTATTGTAGAAAATTGGTGAAAATTTATATTTAGGGTAATTTGAAGGTTTTTTTCGTTTAAGTCAAAATATGGGGTTGCCATTGAGAAAAACGAAGTTGATGCAGAATTAAATATGAAAACGGCCCCTGATGCAAATTAAATTAATACTAAATTAAAGTACGCGTTATTTGCAAAGGAATGGTATATATAACTTTACTGTACGACGAACGACGGCGAAATAAAGAACAAGTTGGACTTTTTTTTTTCCCGCAGCTGTACATAATTACTGATAATTTATAAAATCACGTACTTTATTATTAATTAAATCGAACGAACCCCAACTTGTGGAGAAAAATGTGTATCTGTCATATATACCGTACGCATATACCAGCTGTGTCACGTTGCGGCCTGTGCGCACACTCCTTCTCTCTTTTTAAATTTTAACTGTGCACACAAATCGAGCGCGAAATTTGAAATGTAAAAATGTAATTAAATTAAAGAATCAAAAAATTCCAATGATATCCCAGTGAAAATTGCGTTAAAATGTGTACAAACGTACAAAAAATATGTGAAATTGTGAGAATATCTTAAATAAATGTGCGATACCCTTACAGTCTTAAAAAACATTTAAATTTTTTTTACAAAGAAATTTAAATGTAAAAAAAAGTGAAAAAAAGTTCATAAATGTTTTTTTAATAAAAATACAATATGTGTGAAAACCTGTTTAACTGCATAAATATAAATTTTAGAAAGCTTGACAAAAAGTTTTCACTTCAGAGGTGCAGTCCTACGAATGACGGTTTTTTTATTTCTATCTATTGGTTATCCCACCCCTAGCAGCAATCTTTGCTCGGGCTTTACCAGGTCTATGATCGGTGCATCGGCTATTCATCGCCTGATCATTACTGATCATCCTTAATTTTTCGTATGTTCATCTTTTCCCGATGATCGAATCTTTACACTGAGGTCTGATAGGCGCTTTCAAGATTGCGAAGGGTAAAGCAAGCAAACAGGTTTATATCGGTCTTTCTCCCAAGTAGCTGAACGGCTCGATATCTCCGTTCCTTCATTAATGTGCAAAGAGCATCATATGCACACCATATGCTTGTTTTAAGGTTGCTGATTGGCTAAGCTATTACGCGGAAGCAGTTTGAACAGTTTTCGCAAAATCTCTAAATCTAATCCAAATTTTAAGACACTTTAGGGGCATAGTTTAAATTGTACGAGCACCTATCGTGTCACTAAATTTTGCTTTATTCACTTAAGTCGTATGTGATGCCCTGACAAAAATTTACGCAGTTGTGAAACGATTTACAGAAAAAATCTCAAATTTTTTTTTTTTTTTTTTTTTTTTTTTTAATCTGACGATTATAGCTTAAGGTGAGTGATTGCCTATCATGTCAGTAAATTTCATTCCTTTCGCTTTAGTCTATTTTACGTGATGTGCGAATAAAAATTTACGCAGTTTGAAACAATCTTCGAAAAATCTCAAAATCTATAGAGAGATTTTTAAAATATTCATTATAATGAATATTTTTAATAATTCGAAGACTATACTTTAAGTTAAGTGACCACCTATCATGTCAACAAATTTTATTTAATTCGCTTCAGTCAATTTTACGTGATGTGCGAATAAGAAAAGACAGACAGACAGACAAACTTTTTTTTTTTTTTTTACGGCCGTACACAGGTCCCAAATGCTTAAAACGGATAGAAATCGCAAAATCTTTTTAATTTTG
The DNA here is from genome assembly GCA_038373885.1 of Cheiracanthium punctorium. Taxonomy (NCBI): domain Eukaryota; kingdom Metazoa; phylum Arthropoda; class Arachnida; order Araneae; family Cheiracanthiidae; genus Cheiracanthium; species Cheiracanthium punctorium. The sequence goes on from JAWZYV010011198.1 coordinate 234,340, forward strand.
AGTAGTGTACAGGAAAAGTCTAGTTTTATTTAAATAGAAACTTAAATGTTGCAATTCCGAACTTGAAACAACAATCACTTCCAATTTTAGTCTCGCCAACAACGCGTCAGACCCTCGTCTAGTGGTTAGAATGCGCGGTTACCAAGCGTTAGTTCTCCAGTTCGAAACCAAGTCTCGGACGCTTGAAAAATGAAGTTCAGATGGCAGCATTAAAATTCAAAGAGAAGAGGAAGAAGTTCGAATTTGCTTTTTTTTTTTTTTTACTTTAAAAAAATTTTATCTAGCTGGGATATACCCCAATTTTTATCGATTGTTCAGTTTAAAACTTTTATCAAAGGTCATAGGCTTCACATCCTAAGTTGCAAGGTGTTTGCTCTTCCGAGATGAATATAACCCCAATCGCATCGGCTTTACAACGGCTCTACGCCCAATTTTCCCCCCTTGCCGATGATCGAACCCTACTATTCGGGAGAGGACATGCCCTAGAAAAATCCGAGATAAGAGCCCCCGACGCGATGAAGAACCTTGCATGGCGCGCGCTGCACTTCCTCCCTGTCCGATCATCGGCGTTTCAGGAACCGATGACCGTTTGCTACTAGGGACGTCATTACTTGCTGGCTGAAGTTAAACGATCTATTTTGTGCTCTGCAGCAACCGAGGCTTAGTCAATTTTGCTGTATAAATGTAACTTCCGGACTTGCTAATTGCGTTATGCATCGTTTTTTGAAAAACATTTAGCCATTCTCCAGAGTTAAGTTTCCTGATTGAGTACCTTCCAGTAGATGTAGGTTTGCAAACTCTTATTTCATCGTGCGAGGACAAAGCTTTATAGAGCAAGAGCCCGCGGCCGCCAGACCTTCGTCATAGTATAAAAGCTGAAACTTTCTCTGCGCATATTCCCCAATAGAGGTAGGAACAATCGGCCACTATAAAGTTTGGATGATCGTGGCTTTGGCAGATAACAGGTGGCAAAGGTGTATAAAATTGCAGAAAATTTTCGTGGACCATTCCGTGGTCGAAAAAAATTATCCGATAAATCCGTCTCCATGACTTTGAGGTTGTCTGGCGGAGGTTTGCCACGATGGAACAGTGTCTGGCAAGGGATAAAGTGCTTCTAGCACTGCGCCGAAGAACATATAAAAAAATCACGCTTTATAAAATGACGAAAATAGAATTACATTTTTCTTGTAACCGTGTGTTGATAAAAAAAACATAAGAAACTAAAAGTGCAATTAAATTCCTTTAATTAAAAACTTATTGAAATACATTTAATAAATGTGCTACTAGCTTCGTATCGTAGCTACCTTGTAACTGAAATGAAAAGATCGAGCGCGCTGCAGCATCGTAGGAAAGTTCAGAAGTAGCAGTATAAAATGTGCATGGCACATTGTGACAGCTTGACGTACTTCGTCGCGGGAGTTTACGAACACAACAGTTTTTCATGACTTTGAGATTGTCTGGCGGGGGTTTGCCACGATGGAAAAGTGTCTGGCAAGGGATAAAGTGATTTCTAGTATTGTGAAAAAGAACATATAAAAAAATTAAGCATTATGAAATGACGAAAATATTCTGCAATTTTATACACCTTTGCCACCTGTTACCTGCCAAAGCCACCATCATCCAAGCTTATAAGTGGCCGATTGTTCCTCTATCTGTTGGGGGGTATGCGCAGCTAAAGTTTCAGCTTTTAGACTATGACGAAGGTCTGGCGGTCGCTGGCTCTTAGACTATTAGGTCTTTCTCCGGTACTCTTTTTACCATATTTGTCTTAAGAGGCCTCTGTAGTCGGCTTGCGGAGATTCAAGTCCCAATGCTTTGCTATGGAGAAAAGTGCCTTAACGCCTAATCATTTTTCTCAGAAAGTATTAGGTATTTTTAAATGAAATTTTCCTGTGTGAATCTTGAGAACTATTCACAAGGATTGCGCGAATCAGATTTGAGTTAATTTAGCCGAAAGGGATTTTATTGAAGTCTGAAAAGTAACATAAATTCTAGACTGCAATAAAATCTCTCTCGGCTAAATTAACTCAAATCTAATTCGCGCAATCCTTGCGAATAGTTCTCAAGATTCACACAGGAAAATTTCATTTAAAAATACCTAATACTTTCTGAGAAAAATGATTAGGCGTTAAGGCACTTTTCTCCATAGCAAAGCGTTGGGACTTGAATCTCCGCAAGCCGACTACAGGGGCCTCTTAAGTTGTTGACTACAGTCTTTCGTCTCCCTCCCTATCTTTATTGCAATAGTAGGGCTACTCATTCCTGTTGAAGAAATAGCTTCAATCTGACCTCTTCCCTCAGCTTCTCACCATTCTCTATCTTCACATAGAGCACGACATATTCGAAGAAATGTACGATAAATTTGCAGATTTTAGGGTGTCACAATCTTACAATTTTCAGTAATATTTAAGCCAATATATGTAAGGTAAACCGGGGGAAGACGCCACATTTCAGGAGTTTTCGATTAAATACATTGGAAATTGAAATAACAAGATCATGAAAAAAATACACTGTATTTTTCAAAATTTAATTGGTCATATGCAAGTTAATTCTCTTCTTAGGATCAAACTAAATAAGAAATTTAATTTTAAAGAAAGTCATTTAATTGTGGGATCTTCCCCTCATATATATGGGAAAGATGCCAGCAGTTATGGTAAGATGCAACAACACCACAGTAAATTAAAAAATAAGACATGCATTGCAAAATTAAATGTGGATTAGCCCGACCAGTGGCCTAGTGCATAACGCTTTGAACTGGGAGATGGAAGGTGCCTGTTTCAAACCCGGGTCACGTCCGCTGGCCTAACCGTTCGGAGTTATCCGTGGTTTCCTATAAAACTTAGCGTAAATACGGGTTAGGACTCCTTAGAAAGATCCCTCACGGAGGGCACCCCACACATAGGCCTAGATCCTTTGTGTAGATAATTGGCCTTAATCCCACAACATGTGAATTATATGGTATGTATGGTTATTCTTAATCCACCAATGTGAATTAAGAATAACCATAGAAAAACAAAAATTAAATTCTTTCATAATTAGTTTGCTAAAAATAGTAAAAGCACAGGCTCGAATGATAGCCTACACAACATTTCAACCAAGAAGCGCGATCAGTTTTTTTTTTTTTTTTTTTTTTTTTTTTGTAGTTTCGAGGCATTTTCTGTGTGGTAATACAATGTGAATTCTATTTATTAAAATTTATAATTAATTATAATGATAATTATTAATTGCATTTATAATTTATACAATCATATACAGCGTTATAAAATTTATAAAAAGCAAATTTTAAAGTCCATTTCATTTATTTCTGAACCATAGGATGTTGTTACCGCCTGCCTTGGCATCAGTGTTCCTGCGCGCTTGGCGCTCTCTTGGCGTAGTTTGTATCGCAGCGCAGTCTGTTCTCCGTTTGCGAAATCGTCGCTTGCCTTGTAGGAGCCTTGCTCAAACATCTCGATATGTTCGTTCTTAATAAATATTTGTTATCGTTGAAAATTTAGTCTCATCAATTTAGTTAGTTATACAGTCCATTTTGATAGTCGACGATGCCAAAACATGGCCACGTCGAGCCTTAGCTGAGTATCGAACTAGTTATTCGAACTAGTATTGTCATAGTTAAACATCATAGACTTTCGATTCAATTGGAATAATAGTTAATTAGTCAAATTTGCAAAAGATGTCAGGGAAGGACAAGCTTGCATCTCTCAATAGACAGAGAGGAGCTTACAAAGGACAGCTTACTCGGATAGAAACTTTTCTGCAGGATCCGAATCAAGCTGAGAGATCAGCTGAAAAGTACCAAGCAAAATTAAATAGTGTACACTCTAAAAAGTGTGCCTCTGATTTAAGAGGCACATTTTGTTCATTTGTGCCTCTGAAAAATGAGAGTCACCTTTGACATTGAGAGGCACAATGAGCCTCTGAAACTTGAGATGCACAAGAGGTGTCTGAAATTAAGAGGCACACGAGGTGCCTTTAAACTTAGATTCAAGTGCCTCTTACACTTGCCAATCTAGGTTTACCCCAAATCCCATCAGGGACAATATTTTTATGCAGGTTTATATTATTAATAATACATAGTACTTAATAAGTGATTAAAATAAGAATTCATATGATTATTTAAATATTTTATCAACTTAAATCTTTACCACTTCCTCAAACACATTTCAAAAATTATATTTTATCCAATGCTAGGCCATGTTTAGAATTGCTTCCCCCAAAATATAACTGTAAGCAATAGTAATACAGTTCAACAAAATAAAAGCTTTTTGTTAAATTACATCTATTTTCTTAACTACATTTAGATAATTTTATTGTTCATTGGTTATTTTGACTAAGAAAAAAACTACATTATATAACTTTGTATTTCACTTCTAATAAGATGAGTTGTTAATTTAAAATATACAATTTCTTTTCTTAAATTAACATTTTCCATTTATAAATTTTATGAAGAAAGAGAAGTTAGCAGCTTTTTCTAATACTTGAGTATTTATTTTGCAGCCAGTCATGAAAATGATTTCCTACTAAAGCTATATTTTTTAATTAATCATTTTCGTGTGTGGATTTACAGTAGTGAATAACACTCTTACTCACCTATGGCTAAATTAAAAGCTCCAAAATCAGTTTGAAGACACTTTTAACATCACAATTCTCTGTTTTTTATGAATTGTTTTTAATAATCTGTCTCATAATCCTCTCCCACCAAACCCTTTCTAAGCAATTTTTCTTTACTTGGAATAAGCATTATAACTACAAAATTTCAATTAAAATGCCTGTTATTGCTCATTAAGGGGGCTAAAAACATTCAAAACCTATGTTTAGTGAATCATAAAAAATTTAATAAAAAACAGAATTCAACTGAAATTGATAATCATAAAAATCCAAAATATAAGCCCTTTTTTTTGGAGTAAAAATTAATGATAGATTTAATTTAAAAAATCCTTTTTATCCATTTATCTTCACAAAAATAAGTTCTCTATAATTTATTCAAATCAAATTTTCTGATAATCTAATAATGAAAAAAGTATAATTTTATGTAAATGTTATATATATTTTAGATTCATTGAAAAAATGAAGAGAAATACAATGACTATTTGAGTAAACAAAACTATAAAGTAATAAAAAGAGGTGAAAATCCCAATCTTCCTTAAAGCTAGAAAATCAGGGCATTTTGAATTTTTATGAATATCAAAATTAAAAAAAGTTATAGAACCTTCAGCAAATTTTTGTTCCATATAAAGAATTTTAATTTTCATGCTTTTTTAGGAAGTACATTTATGTAGTCCAATTCAGTTTAACTACCTTGCATTTGACGACATGATCCTTATAACATCAATAAATTGCTCTTGTTATAATATGCAATCTCAAAATTAAAATGGGGTACCATAAATGTGTAGTCCTTCTGATGTTGTGATCAAGGTGCTCTGTACAAAATGGAATTTTTCAGCTTTAAAGTCTTGTCATTCTTTCCCTGTGATTTGAAATTTAAAAAAATCTTATAAATGAAATCTAACTGATCCATAAATTTGCTTGGTTTGAACTTGATGTAAAAGATCATTGTTTATTTTTTGGCACCAAATTTGTGCTTTTTACTTTTTCAAAAGTATCTATATGTAAAAAATCACTAAAGAAAAAGAAGTAGCCTTAATTTTCAAATTTGATGCTAAACACTCAGTAGAATTTATTTAAAAAAAAACAAAAAACAAAAAAAAAACAAGACAATAAATACAAACATATCTGTTTTTTTAAATGCATATTTATTAAATCATGTTACAATTTTCGTCATTTACAGTAAAACGTTTGACAAGAACGGTCTGGGAATTTTTTTTTTAGCTATAATATTCTGGATTAAACCTAAAAATTGTCCATATGCATATGGGAAATTTAAGTCCATTACATAGTATACACCCAACAGCAGGACGGCAGCTCTTTCAACAGTGCTCGTTTCATTTAAATACACTGTCTACCAATAAGTATTTGGACACCTGTGATAGAAAAGAAAAACTAACTTTATTCAAAATCAATAGTTGGTAGAGCCTCCACGAGAGGCAATTACAGTGTGAACCCTCCGGGGCATACTTTCCACAAGTATTTGTATTACAGCTAGTGGTATTGTCTTCCACTCGGCTTGGAGTAGACATAGAAGTTCCTTCACCGATTTTGGACGTCTAGTGAACCCTTTAATTCGGCGATCCAACTCGTCCCAGAGGTTCTCGATAGGGTTCATGTCTGGGCTCTGGACAGGCTAGTCCATTTGATGAACTCCATTGGCACCATACCAAGCTTTGCTTAACCTCGAAACATGACAACTGGCATTGTCGACCTGAAAGTAACAGGGGTCCAACCAGTAAAACTGCCACAACATAGGAAGCACATTTGGCGCGTTCGAGAATTCATCGGTTGTGCACCGGTAACACCGGTGCACGACCAGAGCGTTCGAAAAGGCGGAGCGTTGGGCGGAGCTCTGGAATTAACCGCGTTCGAAAACGTTTCGGTCATGTAGCGGTTGTCTGCTCAACGTGACCAGAGCGCAACCAGAATGACCCTGCTAGCGAGGTGGGTTATTCCGGTTATTAGCGTAGTGTTGCCAATGTTTATTTTTGTTTTGTTGGCTTGGAATTCGATGTTCTGAGGATGACCGAAACCGGTTGACAACCGTGACGTCACTTAGCCGAAGAATGACCGCAACCGGTAGCACCGGTGCATAACCAACCGGTGAATTCTCGAACGGGCCCATTGTCATCCAAAATAGTGCAGTAGGCATCGGCGTTGAGCTTACCATGAATGGGGACCAAGGATCCCAGTCCATACCAGGAGAAACACCCCCAGACGATAATTCCACCTCTGTCGAACTTAACTGTTGGCACAATGCATTCTGGCAGGAGACGTTCTCCAGGTAGACTCCAGGCAGACCCAGCCATCCGAACGGTAAAGGGTGAACCTTGATACGTCGCTAAAAAGAACCCGTTTCCACTGATAAAACCTGCCTGCCAGCTGTTAAGCATTTCTTCGTGCCAAAAAATATACTTGGGCCAGGCCTTTGCATGTCAGGGCTATAATCATCCTATAAGAAAGAAAAAGAATTAATATCATACTCAAAAAATCAGTAGATTTTTATGGATTTTGAGCAATCTGTTTACTTTTCCCTATGAATGGGGAACAATGGGAAATAATTTTCCCCTTCATGACTTCACATTTCCATTTAAAACAACCCCATTCCTCAGTGCGTACTTTCTGAATTGGAAAGTAAAAAATGATAGATTTTGAGAGAGTCATTCTTTCTTTTTTTTTTTTTCGCAATTGTGGGGATTTTAAGAAAAATTATCTAAAAGCAAGAGAGTTGCCAGAAAAATCAGAATATATTTTTAAAAGCATGTGTTTCCTGCCAAATTCAGCAGAGTTGGCAGGTCAATAATATTTTTTATAAACAAATCTCCACAATACAATTATATTTAATTTGCATGTTATGGTATTTTATCAAAATTTAATTTAACACATTGCCAAATTGAACACTGAAAAAGTATAAAATAAATTTAACTGAATAAGCATATTATAAAAGAACTTTTTTAAGCAATAAATTCACTGTGTCTAATAAACACTTTTATCCCAAAAACAGATGAAAAATACCATTGTAATTGCATTCCACACTACCGTTTTTGGCTGCATCAGCTTTTCCATCTCTAATAAGGATGGCTCCACTGAAAATTCAGAGGACATCTTTTTTAGAGATTCTTCCAGTTTCTTCTCCATGTCCTCCATCTGGTATTCTAGTCTCAATTCAACTTCAGTTTCTAACTGAAGGATTTTACAATTAACTAGAATGTTTTATATTTTTTAAATTCATAGAACATTTTTTCCACTTTCTGTCATTATTAGTTTTTTAGAGTACTTTTGAGAAAATATGTTGCCAAGGAGAACAGTTCCTAGATTTCTAAGTCTAGAAAAGGAAATCATATCTAATTAGATTGACAAATAAATATTTTTAGCACTCGGGTGCTCTTTCTTTCAAGCACGGGATTTTGTCTACGCGGTGTGCCGTGGTCACTTTTCCGTTTGATTCATGTTTTCTGCAGAGTGATTTGATATTGCTAACGGAATATTTTGGTCGAACTGGATTCAATTTGGTCGAACGGATAGACAGTGGTTTCCAAAACAGAAAGCCATCTGGAGTTATGATTTTTATACAGGAAAACTTTATAAAAAGAAAATGAAACACTTTACCGTGCCTACACGAGCCAGATCAATGGTGTTCAAATGATCATTGTGTATATTGAAGATATGAGATTTGCAGTAACATACACTAGTCCTCGAATTTCTTATGAAGATAAATTAGGCACTATGTTCGAAACGTTGCTGAAGGAGGATGATTGTAAGCAACCCTCTCCAAAGTGATTAATTTCTACCAGCCATGGTGGCTGGTAGGGCTTATTTTTTACCAGCCATTTAGACCAATCTACCAGCCAAATTTGTAATAAAGATAGAAGCATTAAATTTATGACCCCAGAAACCCCAGAATGCCAACAACTTCTTTTGAAACATTGGGGAAAACTTGCACAATTTATTGGATTAAAATATCTGTTGCTGAATGCTGAGCATAAAAATCGCAAAACACGTGTATCTTCAAGTCTTAGTATCAGGCACTGTGAAAAGATGAAAAATACCAACGTGGTTGATGGGAAGCGGGGCTCGGTTGCAATTGAAACCCTCATTGGTCATAGACCTGGGGTCAGCGCGATTGTGGGGTCAAAGTCAGTGACCCCACAATCGTGCTGACCCCTCCCCCTCCGCCCAAAGAATTCTACTCGTGTGTTAATCTATGCCTCCGCCTTCATGTCCGGTGCAGACAGAAGCGTTGACCGAAGGGGAGAACAACCAGTTCCTGAAAGGAGGAAGCTAATTTTCCGGGAAATCGGAGTTCGGGGTGTGTATGTGTAGGTGAGTAAAAAAGTCAGCACTACAGCTCGTAGAGGTCGGGTGTCGACGAGGAAGGAAAACTCTGTCTTTTGAGCGTCACTCGTCATTGTGGCGAGTGGACCTAAACTTTTACCAGCCAGTAAGGATTTTTTAATCGCCATTTGGCGAGTGGCGAGCGACATTCGCAAAGGTTGATTGTAAGACTGTTTTAGTACGATATTTTAACATAGAATTAAATTCCGATCAAGGATCTGATTTCATAACTGAAATGGGTACTTTAGATTTTCAAATAAGCACTCATCCAAAGCATTTCACCGCTAGGGGCCAAAAACCATGGATGCAATTTTGAGCAAAAAAATTATGCGAACAGGAGTCTATATGAGCACTTACAGTTATCATTTTCCTCTATATGGCAGAATTGATTGAATAGATTTTTTTTTAAATCTGAAATTCTTCCAGCCGAGTGCATATATAAAATCTGGAAGAATTTTAGATTTATTTTTAAAGGGGAAAGGAAATAGGCTGCATTGTCAAATAGCCTAATGGTGTTTTTGGTGGGGGAGGGGGGGGGAGGAGGAGTAACAAAGCTGCTTCCTGAATTAATTTGGGGATAACTAAAAAACCTTTAATGGTATAGGTCTGGAAATTAAAATGCTAAGCCCTGTGTTTGCCTTCTAATTCGATGCAAAGATCAGTCATTATCTCCAGTGTCTTAGTTTGTTTTCCTACAAAATTATTTGCCATAGGCAAAAAATCTGTTGCATTTTCTTCTTGAAGAGTTTGTGGAACAGACATTTTCTTAACTACCGACAACTGGCATTTGCTCGCATGCATTCTTTAGGATCCCTTCGAATATAAATTCTTTTTACAATTTTCAAATTGCAAAAAATATTTTTCATTATGAAATTTGTTTATATGCCAATTAAATGCATTAAAACTTTGTGTTTCAAATGAGCAAGGACTACATATGGAGAATTTTTGAAGGATGTTGCAGTCTCACCTGAATGTCTTCATTAGGAGAAAAGCTATTTCTACACCTTCACTTGTACCAGGCTCATTAATTATTGTTGATTCAAAAAGTGGTGCAAACGGCCCAGCATCTTTACCTGGAATAAAAATATTTTTACATAGTAATAAAAAGCACACATATATTTTAATTAATATACATTTCATTATTGAGTGTTTATTTACAATATGCATATTAACCAAAATTTCCCCCCTTATATGCTTAAAATTTTATATATGTAGAAAGAAACTCTAATAAGATTAATTAATAAGGAAAGAAAGAAAAAAATGTTAAATTTAAAGGTGGTGGATTTTCAGAAAATTGTGAATATTTAAATTTTGTTTCTAATATTAGCTGAGCTCTGGTTTTGGCTGGAGTCGACAGTAGAGGGGGAAGAGAGAGGAGTAGAAGCTTTAGCATTACTTTCAGAAATCCCAGGAACTGCAGGTAGGCTGGTGTCCATATTTTCCATCTCAGGATCTTTTCTAGGAGAGGGAGGCAGGGCTGGGAAGTACTCATCGTGGACTTCGGTAGGCTTAGGAGCTTGATGCTATGCCACTGCAGATGAGCTGTTAATAGGCTAATTTAAAATACAATCAGAATGCACTACAAGAGCAATTAGTTAAATAATGCTTGAATAAGCAACATGTTTAACCAATCAATCAACAATCATGATCACTGATTCTATTGATACATGATCTCCCAGTTGCAGAATTTTCTACATCAATCTGCAACGCAGATTTTAAAATACCAAAATAGTCTGCAAGGTAATCGTTGAAAAATAGAAATTCATGTAAAAGATTAAGAAATATTTTGATGAAATAATCGTTATTTATTGAAAATATGTTTTGATTTTAAATTTTAACTGCTGATACAAAAGTTAGTACAATGACTTGCAATAAACGAAAATATGTTTTTTCACAAAAAGGATAGAGAAGTAATTGCTTATTAACTCCCTGGATGTTGTCGTAGATATTGCACTTTAACAAGAAATATTTTATTTATTAAAAATATGTAGTAATTTTAATTGTTGATATAAAATCTAATGCAATGTATGAAAATACGATTATTCTAAAAAAGGATGAGGGAAAGATTGCTTATGAAGTCACTGATGCAATAGACGATATCGATGCATGATTAAATTCTACACAAAAGATGAAATATTGGATTTTGCACGAAATGAAATAAAATGTGGTATCACGGCCTATTATCTACACGAGGGATCTAGGACAAAGAGGGAATTGCCCACCATGGGGGACTTTCTAAGGGGTCCTAGCCTGTATTTATGCACAGTTTTGGAGGAAACCATGGAAAAACAACCATACAGCATTCATTTCATTTTGGCTTAAGAGGTATTTATTTGATAACATCAATATCTTCTACGTTTACCTTTAAAAGATATTTTGCAAATCCGTTGATATATCAAACTTTTCAACCTCAGTAAATTCTTTGGTTCATTTTTTTTTTTCAAAACAAATAATTAAAAAAAGCAGGGAACAAATATAAATTCTTAATTCAATGCATACTGAAGTTAAAGAATGAAAACAGATTTAGTATTATAACATTCAATAGAATATATATATATATATATACAGTGAAATACATTTTTAAATGACACAGCGATCTGGAACCGTAAACTATGCAATTTAATCCATTTTTTTTTCTTTTAACACGAAACAAAAATCGTTTAACACGAAAAAAAATTTTGTTTTTGATCATCAGTGGCATGTTTGCGAGAAAGTCACTTGAACATATTCGTGAAATTGCTTAAATACTCGGACCCTGTTCCTCTTTCCATTGGTCATCCTAGAAGTATCAATAGTACCAATCATCAGGTCCCTCCCCCTAATAGAATCCTTATATTATGTACCAAAGATCCTGCAAGATGCAAAAGATTCTCTGTAGATTCCAACAACGAAACCAGCGATAGTGTTCCCGTCCCCTCTACTTCAGAAGTTCAGAAACTGATAAAAAGTATGCGCAGTTATTTAGATGAACATTCAAATGGAGAGATGAATAAATCAGTCGGGAACAGTTTCTTGACAATCTGGTGCTGAAAAATACATTTCAAAAAAGATAACTTATTTTTCCCCCCTAAATAATACGTTTTATACTTGATTTTCATCCCAATGGATGCACCCTACGTCCAGTTTAACAGATATAAAATATGAGAACACCGAAAATATTAGTGAGTTTTGCTCTTTTTTACGGATTCTTTAACACGAAAAAATATGTTGGTCCTTTCAGTTTTGTGTTAAACATTTTTCACTGTATATGTGGGGGGTGGGGGAGAGATATGACAAACCATTGCAACTCAGGTTGAAAATATCGATTGGTGTGGCATGCAGGGATGCTACAGTCAAAACCTCAGTTTGTCTCAGTTTGTCTCAATCAAAATCCCTTTTTGTCTCAGTTTGTCGCAATCAAAATTCCTTTTTTTCTCGGTATGTCTCAAAATTCGTTTTTCAAGTTTGTCTCTCAACCAATTTTATTTGTTTGTTTGTTTATGTGTGTTAAGGCAAACCTGCACGTGGGGTATCTGCCTAGCATGGAGGGTGCCTTGGTAGGAGGACTTTCTAAGGGGTTCTAACGCGTATTCACGTTACATTTGGAGAAAACCTACCAAAACTCCAGATCCCAATTTTATTTATTTTATGTCACTTTATCACTAAAATAATTTTTTCCCCATCAAGTTGATAATTAATAGAAAGTTCAAGAAAAAAGAACCAAACAGTACGACGATCCTTAGGCTTAAACCAGGGATGACAATATTTAGCATGCCAGAAGATTTGAAATGCAGTAAAAATAAATTAGGGAAATCGAGGGGATTTTTAACAGGGATGTGATTTGCCAAGAAAAAAGTTAGCTGAAATTTTTTTGGGAGAACAAAATTTTTGAAAATTTTAAAAAGGTATAATGTATGTTAGCACAGTGATATCAAATAATCATGTTTTCATATTAAATGAAGTCAGGGGACTCCCAATATCGAATTAATGATAAAAATTACATATTAGGTATATAAGTACAGCATAGGACCGATTATCCGGAATTCCAAAATCCGGAAGTACCCAAAAGCCGGAATGGCCGCCAGTCCCTTTTTTTTCCCGATCATCATAATGAAATAGAAAAAAAAAGGTCTTAAAAATTTAAAGCAATCCGAAGTTGACCGGCAAAACGGAGGGGGGGGGGCACGCACGTACATACAGATATATTTTTATTTAGGTATTTTTTAAACAAAATTTTTAATTTATGTGTTTGAATCTCTTGGAAGAATAATAAAAATAAAAAATAATACAAGAGAATGATTAAAAAAAAAAAGAAAATCGAGTATAGTTCTGTGCTTCCTACTTCTTGCATTTCTGCTTATGCGATAACATAATTGAAATAATTGGAATGTCGAGCCGGAAAGTAGGTCATGACTCACTAGAATTAAATAATCCGTTATCAGCCTTTCTGCTCTTGGGCTTTTTTTTTTTTTTTTTTTTCCGTGCTGCCGCTTTGGAATCTTTAAGATTTAAATAAACAGAGCCAGCTGGCCAGGTTTTTTTTTTCCCTCCCCATCCTCTCTTATATACTAGCTCCGCAGCTGTAAAATATTTGTGTTTTTGTTATGTTTCTGTGGTAATTTGAGAGCATATGCAGCTTTTTTTGTTTTTCCTCCACCGTAGGATTTGGCAACGCTGAATCCATCACGTGCCGTTAATCCATTCTAACCACGATTCTGACAAAGGAATAATGCGTTCAGGTAGAGATTCGCCTAATTTCGAATGACGTATTTGGATGGATATTGGCTAGTTGGGGGGGGGGGGCGGGAAGAGGCAGTAAGAGGAAAAGAATTTATTTCCTCCCCACGTGGTAGATACGAAATGAGCGTAGCGAAATGAGCTGTAGCGATCCTACAAAGCCAATATTTTGGTGACGAAAGTCGACAAATCACAGTAAAATATCAGTTTAGAAAAAAACAAACATAAAATATTCTCTACAAACATGTAATATCTAGGATAACAAGCATATAGAATACCAAATATATGTATCAGGTAGCAAACGTTTGCATATCTAAGATAGCAAGCATATAATATCTAGGCAAGCAAACATATAATATCTAGGATAGCAAACATATAATATCTTTGATATAATAATGAACACAAAATAAGGACTGGGATATATTAATTAGCATGAAACTAACTTATCAAGATCGGTCAGGGGGGTAAAAAAGCCTCAGATCTGTGCGATCATCGAAAATGTAGGCCAAAATGAAATTGTAATGAAAGCGAACTACGACATACATTTGTACAACACTGTATTCAATTTTAAATCAGAAAGTTTTATATTGTATACGAAAATGACTATAAGCAAGTGAAAATTGAAATGTACTTACTTGTTCCAGGCTTTTCTAATATTTTGTGATCCACCGGAGGATGATTGCAGTAGTCGCACCATTCATTCGTTCCAGTGTTCTATAAAATAAATTCTTCGCGCTGTCGACAGGAACATTTGCGACTAACTACTCCACAAATATCCATTTTTTTTTAAATTAATTTCTACAAAGCAAACGATGGCGTAAATTTGGCGGCAAACAGCAAACGTTTGTTTGTTTGTGTTGCTTTGCTTTGAGTTGAGTTGAGCGCCGTGCGAGCGAGCCGAGTGCATGATGGGTAAATCGTTTGCGCATGCCTGCAATGTATCCCTGAAAATCAGAGGCACACATGTCAAGAGCAATGGTTGAGAGGCACAAATCTTGTTCCGTGCCTCTGACAGAATTCGATGTGTTAGCGGTGCCTTTTATTTCGATGTGCCTTTCATTTTTAATACTATATGAGAGGTACATTGGCTATGTGCCTCTCATGTTAAAAAAGTGGAAGGCACAATCCGCTCGTGCCTTCCATATAAGAGGCATAGTTTTAAGAGTATAAAAAAGATTGTCGACAAGTTGGATGATTTAAAGATTCAATACTGTGATATCGTGACGGATGATGCAGAGCTACAAAATCATTTAGATGCCTTTCAAGAAATGGAAGATCAAGCTGAAAATATAGAGGTAAGTCTTCAAAAAGTCTTACTCTCTATTTGCAATAGTAATGCTAAAACTGATGAATCAAATCAAAGTTTCAGTAGTAGCTCAAAAATAGATAATAATACATCAATAAATGTTAAACTTCCAGAGATACCATTACCTAGATTTTCTGGCAATTATTTAGACAGTATAGTTTTAAAGATCAGTTTGAGACTTTGATTGGGTCGAACGATAAGTTAAATGAAACGCAAAAACTCTATTATTTAAAATCTACTCTTAGTGGCAGTGCTCAAGAAGTTGTGACGACAGATGATTCATATACTTCGCTTTTAAAGGCGCTAGAAAATAGGTACGTGATCAGGTGGTCGCATACTGCCGTATTCATTGCAAATATGATGACTGGTATTTTTGATTCCCAGTCATCATGCTCGTCTCCAACCAATATGGCAAGCCTTGGCTTTAAATCTCGGTTTTTGCGCTCAACAGGGTTGGCTTGGGGAAAATATACAGCTTTAAGATTTTGATCAATCTTCAAGATAAAACATATCTGCTGTAACACTACACTAACAAACTGCGGGCCATTATCACTGAGAATTCGTCGTGGAGTTCCATGCCGCAAAAAAACTTCTAAGTTGTAGCACACTCTCGAACTGTAGCTTGTGCAAGAGGAAAAAGCTCTACCTACTTGGTTGCACAATCTTCTATTTCAAAAATACACAGTTTGCCGCTAGTTGTCTTGGGCAAAGAGCCAAACAAATCAATTGAAAGTATCTCAAAACGTTGTGAGAAGACGGGTGTTCTAAGTAGACCTTGCCTTGTAGTCGCTACAAGGCAAGTAACCAGAAACCATCAGGTCCACTTAGTTTGTGTTTTGTGTTTTAAGGCAAACCTGCACGCGGGGTATCTGCCTAGGATGAGGGGTGCCTTGGTAGTCCTCCGACCACTAGTCACACTATTACACAAAATAATATATCTTTAACGAAAATAAAATATTTTCTAACAATATAGAACACTTTAAAACAGAATAAGCAACCATAAGATTTAGAATTAGAACGGGTGTTCTGAATACAGCAAAACAAAACGAAATAATTTCTTTTTCAATAAAATCTAAGGATAAGATTTTTAAGAAACTACTAAACAAGAAAAGACAATTGAAACATTTACCTCGTATAACTAATAATCCAGGGATTGGATTCTTGGTATTCCAAACGGTTGTTGGACACTCGATTTACTAAAACACCTAATCCGGGATGAGATATTTCTATTTCTATTCGAGCACATTCAAACACTCTTGCGCATAATTAAGACATTTGGTAACCATTCTGGCATCGGATTTTCACAGAATTTCTTACGTAGTTTACTACACATTTAATTTGACGAACCATTAAACCAAGCCGCCGAAATTATATGAAGTTACCATCTGAAATTGGGCGTCATTGTGCCAGGAGCTAGGATTGGGGCAGAGAGCAGGGGCGTGAGGAAGGACGTAGAACACTCCATGAAACCGACCACTTGACAAAACAACACATTTTAATAACGAGAACAAAGTTTACAAACACAAAAGTTACATTTATAATAAACACTGTACGAGAACATATTTTAGAATCTACGCGCGAACACGCGAGAGGAGAGAGATGAACGAACCTTCTCAATGGTTTCTATCACCGCCGGTAGGGGGTGGCGTCGCATGGAAGAAGGATTATATAGGAGGCGCGCTGCAAAATGAATAAATAAAATATAAAATTCGAAGATAGGTTCATATATTTTCAACTAAAATTTCAACAAAAATTGTTTCCACCTGATCTTGTGGTTCCTACTCTTCTTGTTTTTCATCATCGCTTGAGATTTCATGTGCTTGGATTCTTGGCTCTGGTATTTTTTCTACTTTGACTGCATCATTGCTTTTTCCTTTTCTCCCTCTACTATTTTCTGCAATTTAATCTGCTGTTTATTCAGCTCGCTCTAACATTTGTGATTTTCTGTTCTCTTGTTCTTCTTTTTTTCTTATTTATCTTCCTCTTCGAGTAATTTTCATAATCCGGTGAAGACACTACACTAGGCAATCTGCATGCATGCAGATCGCCTAATGTAGTGCCCATGCTGAGTGTAGCATGCAATCTGCATGCTACACTCAGCATGTGTTATGTCTTTTACATCTGTGAATGGATTTGGTTAAAATCGAATTCATTTGGAATTGCTAACAGATAGGAATTATGATGATTAGGACATGATGACACCCATATAACAGGTACTTTTTCTCCAGAGAACTCGGGAAAATGTTTTACGTTGCATAGACACATACTAATAGATGTTGATGTGTCCATGATGTGTCCAGTATTTAACTCCTAGTCACCTAATTCATCTACAGAAGTTTCTAAAGGGTGTTCAGTAATTGCCTCCATGAAACATCTTCCCATTTTTTATAAGCCGTGAAAAGAAAGAAATCTTCAATATGTATTGTTCGTGATTAAAATTTTAAAAAATTACATGTAAAACAATGTAATTAAAACAATGTAAGTTGCTGCTCGGCTTGCCCGGACCACTGATCTGAGATTTCGTTTGACAGCAGGACACTCCGAGAGCAAAAAATACTGAAAACCAAAAAGAGTGAGCTGCTCCCGTAGGTTTATCCTGTTAACCTGGTGATTCTTTGAAGGAATTGACTGTTTGTTAACAAATGAACCTTTCTTTTGAATTACGTTTGAACATTTTGGCGAAGTATTCATAAAATGTAGAACAAGTCTCTCATCTTCAAATTCCAACCATCAGGGTGATATCATTCACTTTTTTTGTACTTGGACACAACCCCAGACAGCACAGCAAACTTGCAGCAAGCTTCATTTATCAAGTCAATAAACTTGAATTAAGCTTGAAAATTTCAAGCGTGTAAGCTTAATGCAAGCTTGAATCAAGTGTTCTAGTTTACACTTGCCCAGCTTGAATCAAGCTTGACATAGCAAGCTTAATTTCAAGCTTAAAAAATTTTCTAAATGCACGGGGCGCCCGTCGCACAGTGGAGTATTTGTGTCAAAATCTTGGCCAAAAATATTTTTCATGTGTTTTAACGTTAAAATCATTACTGTTGACTTGACTGACTTTTTAGTATTATATACTTCTTAACTTATATAAAAAGAGCGTGTTGTCGCCAAATTTGGCGATATATCGCTAAACGACTCGAAGTTGGTTTCTAACAAATGTCTTGTCCGGGGAGTGTCCCTTACTGGGAAGTACTGCTATTGTATAATACCACTTATGAATGTAATAGCACGCGACTGTCGATCTAACGGTCTGGAGTTTTGGGCTATTTTCTCCAGATGTCCCGTGAATACGCAATAGAACCCCTTAAAGAGCCCTCCGCCAAAGGCAACCTTCCCGTTAGGCAAATAGCCGTGTAGCTGTGCCTTAACCACAATAAAAATATATGAATGTAATACTTCAATAATACTTATAAATATAACACTACTTATCTATAAATCAATTTTTATCAGAAAAATTTTTAGATTTTTCACTTTTCTAAATGTAATTACTATAGCGATCTTAGTTTTCTAATGACTTCTGAAGATTAACTTTTTCATTCCGATTCTTTTGAACTCCGATATCCGTCTTCACTTAGAATCACTTTTTTTTTTTTTTTTAAGAGAGAGAGAGAGAGGGACCACCATCTTACCCCTCTGGAAGAAGAAGTTGTAGTGTCTCACTGCTATAAGGCTTGCTCTTTTTCCTTGGCCTTTGTCTAGAGCAGCTAAAAGGACACTGCTTAAAAGAAGCCTCGTTGCAAACCTATAAAATCTCCTTCCAAGCTGGAAGAGAAAGTAATTTATTTCACGCCAGCACTTCAAAATGACTTAAAGAGCTAGCACGTGTTTCTGTTTACACACTCACACTTCAGTGACCCGAAGTCACATTTGCCAACCTTTGAGAACCAAAAATGGGGAGTTTTTGCTTTGGACACAATTTACGGCATAAATGGAAAACTAAGCTGTAAATAGGTGGGACTATTTACAGGTCTAATGACCTTATCACACTAAAGGAAAAATCCGAGCAACTTCGTGCTGGACCAACTTTTCCGAAGGACTTGAAGGCGTGGTTATCTTTAAGGGTTGCAAAAGTAAACAAACTCTCTCCGACGCCAAATAGTCATCGCATCGCTGATTTGGCGTGCAGGTTCTTATTTTACTCATCGTGCGTTGGTATATTTACACCGGATCGGCAGCAATTTCGGCAGCATCGAATGGGCAGCAATCTCTAATTCCAAAGTCCACTTGAACGCGGCCATAATTTTATTTACACGTGATTCTGACATCGAGCCAAGCTGCCAAGCTTCGAACACAGTCGCCATTGCTCGAAATTGCTTATGACGTAGCAGGACGAAGTACTCTGATTGTCCGAAATTTCGTCCGACTCGGATTTTTTCCTTCGGAAAGGAAAAAGTTGGAGTTCGCGGTCGTCAAGGTAACGGCGGAGAAAATTGGCCGGAAACTTTATTTGCAAGGAAAGTTGGTCGGATTTTTCTCAGTGTGATAGCCCTATAAGAAAGGGCAATTTTGGAATATGTAAACATTTTCTTCTTATAGCAAATTTACATCAGAAAAATAAGAAATTACATACTGAATTTAAAATACTGATGTTAAATCTTAACTGAAATGAAATTTTATATACCTTTATCCAAACACTTGCACATAATTTATAGTTTATGAGAAATACAAGCGCGTATGTTTGTATCCCTTTTGCAATCACCCGTCGAAAAATTATCGAAAAAATAAAAATGGCGCTATATAAATAATTTTTTTTATAAAAATGGTGGATGTTGGGGGAATATTTTTTTCTTGGAATAGACACTCAATGCTGTAATAATTACGATTATAGTTGGAATTAGGCGCGACAAGCCGCGACACCCCTTCAAAAAGCTTTTTGAAATGTGGATTTTTGAAAAAAAATTAGAAAAAAAAAAGTTTACAAGTTGTTTTAATAAAGTCATATTTTTTCAAGCTAATAGACACATATAACTAAAATACAGATATTTTACTACAATTATACTAAGTATGAAACCAGTAAATTAAAGAGCCCGCGAAAAATGCAAGACGAAGTAATAGAAAACGCTAGAATCTCTTGCCATAAATGAAGAAACTTGCTTTTAAACCGAGTGTTGCATCTTTTGGATATGAATTATGGTCGAAAAACATGTATCTCATGATGCATCAGTTACTAGGCTATCCAAAAACATATATATTACTGTTTTTAAACAAATTTAAAATTTTCGCTTTTTGGCCAGGATTTTGATACGAATTCTGCACTGTGCGTCGGCGAACTCGCCCCTCATACTTTATTCTTTCCACGCATTTTCCCCTCTATGCTGAAATTTTAAGTTATTTTAATCTGTTTCCATCAAACGTAAGTGGCTGGGTCCGGTCTTGGGAACAATGGGCTGGAAGGCCCGCGCGCTAACCGTTCCGCCAATAAGCCTCGGGTAGCTATGACTAAAGTTTGAAGTGACTGTTGTCACGCCGTTTTCTGGCCAGATCGATCAGTATATGGGCGATGCTGATAAGTTTCTTTTATTTTTCCATGGGATGAAATTTAAATAATGTTATGTGTGATTTATAGACTCTACTAATAGGGAAATAAGCATAACATAAACTTAAAAGCAGGACATGTTTTAAAACTTTCAATATCGCAACACTCATGTTGAGCAATACTGCTGGCCAAAATCGATATAAACGACTGATTTTGAAATCAATTTCGTAGTATAACTGTATTTTATTTTGAAGAATTTCCGTATTTGGAAATATAGAATCTTTTTTTTAAATTCTATGGTCAAGTACATTTATGACTGATTAATTATTTTGTAGAGGCCGGATTGCGCCTCATTCTACCACCCATAAAGTGAAGTATATTAACTAACTAAATTGTGTTAATTATATTAAAATTTATTTTTAGTGCTAATTAATTAGTTAAAGGAATTAATTAATGTTAATTAGATGTAAATAAAACTAAAACTCCCCTCGTGTTACACTCAGAGGGGCTTATCCCATTCATTCCTTCCCCTTGCGTGTTCTAATGTCCAGGTTTTGTGCGATAATAAAATAAAACACAACTTTTACGAACTTTCCTTTATTGAGGAAATTTGAGAAACGCTAGACAATTAATGTCCATTCTCTTTCACAGATGGCGCCATCAACGCATACTTTCGCAATGGAAAATCAAGCTGTATTCCAGCTTGACAATTCAACTTGACTTCTGCAAACTTGATGCAAGCTTAATTTGAATTGAATTGTCAAGCTTGTATTAATACGTTAAATTCAAAGAAATGTCAAGCTTGATTTAAGCTTATGTGCTGTCTGGGACGGGGCTGAATCACTGTAAGCATTAGCTGTAATAAGTACAGTTAAGTACTCCTTTTCCTCAGAAAAGAAGCGTATACATTCTTTGTATCCTAGGAGCCTATATCTTTTTTCATCCAGAATTTAGAAAAAAATATGTTTCAAAATGGACAGCATTTTCCAAGAAATGCTGTCCATTGAACACATTTCTTAGACTTTCCTAGCTTTAAAAAAAAGCGTGTCCTCATAATTTTTCTTCCTTTTCCTGTAACACTAATAGGGCTATCACACTGAGAAAAATCCGACCAACTTACCTTGCAAATCAAGTTTCCGGCCGATTTTCTCCGCCGTTACCTTGACGACCGCGAAGTCCAACTTTTTTCTTTCCGAAGAAAAAAAATCCGAGTCGGACGAAATTTAATCCAATCAGAGTACTTCTTCCTGCTACGTCATAAGCAATTTCGAGCAATGGCGACTACTACTATGTTCGAAGCTTGGCTCGATGTCAGAATCACGTGTAAATAAAATTATGGCCGCGTTCAAGTGGACTTTGGAATTAGAGATTGCTGCCCATCGGATGCTGCCGAAATTGCTGCCGATCCGATGTAAATATACCAACGCACGATAAGTAAAATAAGAACCTGCACGCAACATCAGCAATGCGATGACTATTTGGCGTCGGAGAGAGTTTGTTTACTTTTGCAACCCTTAAAGATAACCACGCCTTCAAGTCCGTCGGAAAAGTTGGTCCAGCGCGAAGTTGCTCGGATTTTCCCTTTGGTGTGATAAGGCCATTACAGAGCCAGGTTTACGACAGATGGGGACTTACCGGTTGCTTTGTAAACTAAATTAATACGGGGTACCCTCATAATTCCTAACTGCTGTTGCAAGTGAAACACTGCTCTTCACAATATTGAATGCTGCTAATATTTATACCTTTCCTTACTTTTTTTCTTCTTTTCAACTGGACCTTTCCTTTTTTGCTTAGAAGAGCTTTTGGAGCCATTTTTCTAGCCTGAAAATGGAAAACGACCAACTTGATAAAGTCAACATAACATTAGAAAACTTAAGCTTGTCAATTTTTAATTTCCATTAATCAGAAAAAGCTAAACTGGGATTTGGGTGGTACTATAATAAGTCCACTTAAAAATTTACAAGAGAATAGATCCGAAAATGCAGTCTCTTTTATTAAAATCGAGAACAAATACGCATGCAAACTGTATTACACAAAGCGAGAACAAATGCACACAGGTAAAGAGTGTTCTCAAAACGAGAACAAGTCACAGTTATAAGATTTCTCTCATTCACAAACATGCATAATATTGCTTAAGTCCTAAATGTATACTTTTAACATTTCTCATTATGTCTATCTACTTAGGTCAAGAATGACAATATCTGAATATTTTAGCTGTCAAAAATTGGTTCTTAACATTATAATTATTGACTGTAACATGAACCTATTATTGACACCACCTGTCAAAAATTGGATCCCGGCGTTATTTTTAAAAGGGGGAGCATAATGGTGTTAAAAATCAAAAATCAATGTTAATAATGTCATTGAACATATTTATATGAAATTCAAAATTATTTACAGGTGTGTCGATAATTTGATAAACTGACTGTTTTGAAGTACTAATTATATTGACACCCCTAAAAATAGCTGTTTAACAAAAAATTTAAATTTGGGAACTGTTCTCATTAAGTAGAAGTAGCAAAAAAAAAGTATACCTAAAAAATGGAAGCAATAAAACATGAAGTTGCATAGTTATTGTAGATGAAATCGCGACTTACCTCTTAAGCAAAACCTTCAGGGGAATAATACCGTAAGCGGGTGTCGATTTAGTTGGCGACACTTTTTTTTTCGCCAACGTCTAACTTCGGCGACTTTTTTTCTCGCTAAACAAAATATAAACATTCATATGAAGAAATTATATAAGAAAAAATAAACCCAAAATTACAAAACACTTATCTGAACACCTTATTAAAACATTTGTAGACATATTTAAAATTCAATTAGAAACAAAATGAACGTAAACAAAGCACTAGAAATGGGCTGTGTGTATGATAAAAAATAAATAAAATAACACCTTCAAAAGATGCAAAATACTAAAATATGTTTCTGCAGAAAAATATAAAGGACAATTTCCCTTAAAAAATCACAGTTTCAAAAAATCACAGTTAAAATCACAGTTTCAAATTAATAGAAAAACACTCAAATAAACCGACTACCCCCCCCCCCACCCGCCTCTCGAGATTCCTTCAATTTTAATACCTTAAAAACACACAATTTTTACACTACTCAAAACTTATATATTGATTCCTGTTAAACCTAAATAGTGCCCTTGATTTCTGCAAATCCGTGTAAGTAAACCCAAATATCGAATAAAAGTATCCTTCTTTCTTAAAACACTAAAAATCTCCATTTTTCATCACAAATCATTAGTCAGCAATTCACATAAAAGTAAAATAACACAATATTAAGAAAACCTTTTCATATATGTGCTACAATAGAAAACAATAATATTAAATCTCAACCGTAAACCAATACAGTAATTCATTCAATAAATATTTTAATTTTAAAAAAAAGCACATACTTCAAATCTTCCAGTTAATTCCTTATTTAATGGCCTTAATGCATCAAAAAGCTTCCAAATAAACAGAATTTAAGCCTTCCCCGGATACGTTAAATATTCTATCCAACAAACATTTTCAAATTTTAACCACAATTCATACACAACGCATCTTAACCTGAAGAAAATTCATTACAGCTTTAGACAACTTATCCATATTTATTATTAACAAAAAGCTGAAATTTCACTTCTTAAACACTACTCTTAAATAACTGCACACTTTTATCTTCAGCAAAGAATCACAACAAACAAGGATGTTCAACACACCCGCGAGTCGTTTTTCAGGTTCAGCTGACAGTTAAATTCTTACAACCAATCACATAATTCCGCGAAATAAAATAGGATACGATTAAATCAATCAACCAATCATAATTACTTTTCAAGACAGCATAAACCAAAACCTCAACTCCTCTAATATTTTGCTAGCGATTTCTAAAACTATCGTTGCGCTAACATTCCTATTTACAAAACTTCAAACTTGGCGACGTATCTGACTTGGCGACCGGCACCCTCTTACGGTATTAAATCCACCTATAGTTTATGAGTCGCTGCAAGACACTGATAAGAGACCCAGGACTTTTGTCAAAATTGACTTGACCACGGCGGGAATTTGTTGCTGATTAGTTGAGCTTTGGCTAAGTGCTAAGTTTGAATTTCTAAGTGGCCTCAAACGCTTATTTTACAACTTTGAAAGAACAAGTGTCAATAAATGAGGTAGTGCCAACAATTGTTGACCTTTAACCAATGCACTGTTAAAACATTTCAGAATGTTATACTCTATTCCTCAGCTGTTAGTACCCCCATAAATATGTTACCGCTGATGAAATGATGATTTTAAAATGAGTCAAAAGGTCTTGGACAATACACACAAGCAAAAAAAAAAAAAAAAAAAATCTAAATTGTCATTTCAAAAAAGAAAAAACAGATTTCAATACCTTTTTCAGCGACCAAGGTCTTCAATGAGACAATTAAACAAAAAACAGTGACTTAAGTGACCATTTTGTAAAAATAATAACTTTTTAGTGACTTTGGAAAAAATAGTGACTTTTCGGTTGAAATAGTGACTACACAGTCAGATTCCTGAAATTGTTTGTTTAGTATAATAATTATTTTGCTGTTACTCAAATGCTTGGAAATGGCAATGTTAAACAGGTTGTCCGAAAAGTCCTTGGTACATTTCAAAAATTACAGAAAAGAACAAATTGTTGTATGAATATGCGATTCGTACAATAATGCTTCTTAGAATCAAGAATTTATTTTTCCATCTTAAAACGAATTACTTCAAAAATCTTCCTTCTTCTCATAGATGGCGCTTCATCTCCACTTTTCAGTAATGAGAGCCAATAGGGATTTTTCGTGATTTTAAAACCAGGGATCCGTAACTTAACGTAATGTGCGTTATAACCAATTCGTTATTCGTTACAAATCATAACGTTATTCACAAGCCGAATAACATTATTCATACCGTAACTTTCAAATCGTTCTTCACGAAATAACGTTATAATCTATAACGTTAATGATTTGAGAAATCAGTATTCGGTTACTTGACCCAAGAGTGCTCGGGGAATAACGTTATATTTAATAACGATATTCAATGTACACTTAATATAACATTATTCTTTTCTGTGCCATACATAATAACTCTAAGAACAGTAACAGAATGCATTCGGTTAATCATGTTAACCGTTTAGTTTATAACGTTAAACTCACATAACTATTTGATAACGATACAGTATCAATTAGTTAGAATATAACCTTTCGTTCAATAACAATTTAAATACGGTATGAGACCATAACATTAAAGGAACAGAACGACATCTTCATACCATTATAACGCAATAACGAAATGCCATTCATATTGACACAATCCGTTACAAAATATAACAAATTGGTCCAATATATTTAAATACGGTACAAGATCTAACCGTTCGAGTAACCTAAAAATTTTGATCCGAATCATCGGCTTTTCGGACTGAGAGGAGGGTGAATGAAAGGTAAAAGTATTGAGTGGGTTCACCACCTGGACTCGTGTTCCGTACATAAAACACAGGATACATGCAAGGACTGATTTCCAGCATGGCATTCGGGGCAATTGCCTGGGCCCCCAACAATAAGCGGTGCTCCCAAATGAGCCTTTAACTTGCACATTTTGAATTTAATTTAAAATGAACAGGGTAGATACTAACAGTGGCGGATTGAGAAAAAATTCTGGAAGTGGCACAAAACATTTGTCTCATATTTCTGGTAAATAAATTCCTTGAATTTAAAAATGAAGTCAATATTCTACACTGTAATTTTCAGGTGGTACGTGTTCCTGTGTCCCTCCCCCCACTCTGGATCGCTGACAATGTATATTGAAGAGGATTTTTTTCATTTTTTTAAAGCTGCTACTTCAGCTAGATTATTTTATTGAAGTATTGGGGGTCAAAGATAATTTTTCGTACTGTGATTGTATTACCTTTTATTTTTTAATAAGAAGATAACCTTTTGTGGACACAGTCAGTTTCAGCATGTCACTTTTTTACAATATTAAAAAAAAATTGTTTAAAGTGTGAATGTCCAGCGTTTTGTCCTATTCTGCGGCTGTCAATCTAACAGTGTTGAGTTTTGGTCGCTTTTATCCAGTTACAGCGTGAATACGCGTTAGAACCCATTAAAATGTCCTTCGACCAAGGCACCTCCTCTCTTTGGCAAATAGCCCTTGCGTAGCTTCGCCACAATACAATACAACAGAATTCGATGCAGGGTGGTTTGCCCGTTTCAAGTCTGGTGACATTAGCTTGGAAGATAAGCCTGGACGAGGTCGACCATTGGATTTTGACGACCAGGCACTTTTGGCAGACTGGAAGGGAGCGAAAGCTGGGACTGTTCCGGCCGATGGGGAAAGGGAAAAATGCCTGATAATTATGCACCGACCTAATAATTTTAAAAGTTAAAATAATTAGTAGTTGTTCTTTCTTTACTTTAAAGAAATGTAAAAAAGTGACATACCGATGTTGACACCGCCCCTGGAAAGGTTAAATTGTAGGTCTATTTAAAAAAATTTTTTTAAAGGAAGTGTGAGTTAAGGGCTTATCTAGGGGTACGTATCCTCCTAACACCGAAATTTTTAGATCAGTCAGTGTTAGCATTCGATGCAGGTATGTGAGTATGTGTATATCGTATGTGAGTATTTTGCTGAGGCAAATCTAAAAGACAGGTATCTGCTTAGCGAGCTGCGTTGCCTTGGGTGAGGTCTTTTTCAGAAATTCGAAGCATATTCGCGTAACATCTGTCAAAAATCGCCCAAAACTTCAGACTGTTAGATAGACGCAGTTGCCTGGAAGTCTGGATTTTAATACTTCAGCAATCCACCATACTCAATGTTTTATTCATTTGGCACGATGAGACCTCGTAAGCATTTAGATTTTTATGCCTTGCGAAAATTACGTTTATTTATACACAACTCTAATGCATAGCTCCTTCCAAAGTAACTACTCTCTGCACTGTCGCAAGATAGTGGAAAGAAATCCGGAATCACTGATCTAGTGCTATCAGGAATGTTAATATATTTGAAAAGACATACAGTTTTACGTGTTATGTAACATCATATGTAATATCATTGATCTCATGAACTCCAATTATGTACCAATCATCCATTACTTATGTTTTTTTTGTTTTTTTTTTGTTTTTTTTTTGCATACCATTTCTTTTTTGAAGAAAGGGGGGGAAGTGATGTTGAGTGCGGAGATAGTACTTTCTTAATGTCCATGCAAATTATGTCTTCCCTCCCCCTCCCCTTGAAGGAAGTCTGCGTATGCTACAGTGGCGCGTGTATGTACCCATACATTACGTTAGCCATACTGCTCAAAAGGGTTATAATTAAAGGTCCAATAAAAATAAAATGGTGCAAAACTATGAAACTGCTACGATAAAAAAAATATATTGATATTACGCAAATGTGATGACTGATTTTCGGAATACTATTTTGTCATTTCTCTCATGTGTCAATGATCCTCATCTTTAAGTCTATCGCATTTTTACTTTCCGAACATATACGGAAAGTATTGTAATCATGAAAATATTCGACTTTTAAGATTTTCATGTATTTACACGTTTTCGGGCATTAATTCATTTATTTTGTTTTTGCGGTGATGGATTTGTGTACGTAAGCAAACACGATAGCTCTTAAATAGTGCATTTGATTGAGCTGAAATTTTGTTTATATATTATAGACCACCCATATTGATTTTCGTGTGTACAAGATGTGTAGTTTGTTACAAGGCTGCAAAACGAATTTAATACATTAGGCGGGAGTTCCTGAAAGTGCGCTAGCGTCTATTGAGTATTTCAGTATTTTGTGTTATGGCAAGCCTACACGAAGGGCATCTACCCACGGAAGAGGGAGACTTGGGCGGGCCTTGAGGAGGGGACCTTTTTAAGGGGTTCTAACACGTATTTACTTTGTATCTGCATGCACATAAAACCGCCTGAATCTCTACATCCTTTGATCGACAGCCACGCAGTATGCCCCAACGCGGGACCAGTACACTTTGGCTGTCTACCATACTCATTGTTTTAACGTTAGTTCTAAACGGTGTATTTGATTAAGCGAAAATTAAGTATATGTATATTGTAGATCTCAGGCACATGACCGGCAAATATTTTGGTGTGTGCACAGCTTATAGTTTGTTAACAGGGTTGCAAAAGAGGATTCTTATACATTATTATGGTCTATAGACACAAATAATTTAAGGCGTACTAGTGCCTAAATGGTGCATTCGTATAAGTTCAAATTCAGTATGTATATTGTAGGTCTCCGTTTTACGATCGACGACCGATCACGAGTCCATTTCGACGAGTTTTCCCGTCTATACATACGTTTGTACATATGCAACTCACATATCTCAAAACTATTGGTTGTAGAGTGTTAAAATTTTATATTTAGGATTGCTGTAACATCTAGTTGTGCACCTCCCGTTTTGGCTCCAGTCGACTGGATAGTTTATTTACAGGGCCAAAGTAAAGTTTTCCCATGCTAATCTTCTCGCTAATCTTCAAATTTTATTAAAACATCATACAAAATACTATAAATATCTTAAGATAAGATTGGATTTATAAAACACACATATATTTTTAGATGCCAGCCATTTATAAGACAACCAACAACCATCAGGTCCTTTTATATAAATAATAATTCAATCTTTAGAATCCCCGTACGGCCTTATTTCAAATTCCAGGACATGTTCTTTCAACAGCTCGCTCATCTATTAAAACATCGGGTACGTTTATAAACTTATCCAATCTTTACTGCCACCCAAAAGATTTTTCATACATTACGGTCTATGGGCAGAAATTCATTATAGCGTATTTAAAAAGTATTAGGCTATTTCAAAAGAATAAAAGTGATATATGTTGTTAAGGATCACAAAATGAATCTCTCCACCGAAAA
>JAWZYV010011200.1:0-15830 GCA_038373885.1 Cheiracanthium punctorium
TTCTTAAAATAGTCATCATTATTGTTTTAAAAAAATTTTCACCAGTTTCAGATCATTTAATTAAAAAATCATAAATCTCTTTGGGATTGTTTTTATGAAATTATGCCTGTTTTGCTACAATTAAAGTTGATGCAGACAACACTGCTTGAAAATCAATGCAACTTTGATATTCATTGTACATTGATAAATTTCCTTACTTTGAAAATAATTTAAAAAAAAAAAAAAACTTTTCTCACCAGACTACAGTATATACAAGAGGCTATATTCTCAAAAACACTGTCAATTCTTGAAAAAAAAAAAAAAAGCAATAAAAATTTACCAAAGAATCAAGAACAGTTATTATCTTTAACAAGAACACTCAGCAAAAGACTGGTGTTGAAATTAAATTAAAAGCATTGTAAAACAGCACACATAAAAATTGCTACGTATCAAGATGATTGTTTCAGGTGGTACAAAAGATACACCCTTCTTTAGTTGCAAAAATGTTCCTCTGCATCAGAATTTACCATCTCAAAAAAAGCTAAAAATTTTTTTTTCTGTTTTCTTTGCTTGATAAAAATGTAATTTGAAAAATCATTAAAAGTGAAATATTTTGATTTAAAAAATTACATTTTTTAAATCAAAATATTTTTTAGAAGAAACATTACAGAACATCAGTTCCCTCTGCTCTGTATGACGGAAGGGTTTGTCTGATGAAGACCGAACGAATTTTCGGTCGAAACGATCGTTACGCCTTGAAGTAACCTTTTATGTGTGTTTTTTTCACAAAGTTTTTATTATTTATTTTTTTTTTTTTAAACACCCAGGTGGTTTTGTCTACTATGTTAATTATAAACAAGGCAAATTATATTATTTTAAAATCTTTAGTACATGTAGCACATTTTGCAAAGCATGAGAATCTAAATTAAAAACAAAGAAATCGTATGAATAAAAAAAATACTGTGTAACCTGTATTAATCAGAAGTATTAGAAAGATATGAGTTAATGTATTACAAAAGTAGAGTATGATCAATAGTACATAAAGACGAAAGATAACAAAACTTTAAACGTACTTACAACAAAACTGTAGCATCCCAACTCTAACAAAAACAAATACCTGTAACTCGGATTAGATATCCATAAAGTCACAGAGCACATAATCCTTCAAAAGCAAATTTCTTCTTTAATCTGTATACATTTGTATTTGTACAAAAGATTAGCATTTTTACAAACTGACTACTAAAATCAGCTATTTGTGCTGGCGAAAATGCATGGCCAAACTAGCAAAGACAATTTCGCCAAATCTGGTACGCCGCTTGGAGACCTGGAAGGATTGACATCATTCCCTCTGTGGCGCTGCACGGCTTCGTATTGGATGATCAACTGACCCCTATGTCTCTCCAACGTCTAGTTAGCTAGAGGGGGAGGGGGGTTAGGAGGAGCATCTGTCCCTGGGCGCAGCCCCAAAGGAGCATGGATTGTATTTTTAAAAATCCCGCATTACATTTTGTAGAATAGGAAGGGGCATAGAATTTGTACTTGTCCCAGGGTGCTGAAAACCCTATCTATGCCTTGCTTAAACTTGCATCCTTAAATATTAAACAATTTTCTTTTCAGATATTCTACCAGAACAAGGTGCAAATGAGTCTTCTCCAGTCTGAAGCAATTGCACTTATTCAGCAAAGAACTTCTGATTGGAAAGATTTGAGGCTGTTCAGAATAACAGCCAGCACATCTTATGATTTATTCACATATAGCATGAATAAAGCACCTGACTGGGGGAAAAAATTGAAGTCAGTTTTTCGTACATTTTATGGAAATGCTGCCACAAGGTATTGTGTTGTACATCACATTATAATAATAACTTTTTTCATGAAATTGGATGTTTTAAAATATGATTTTTACTTCAGGTTCCTTTTCTTATTTAATTTTTTACTTTGTGTTTCATAATTTGTATTATTTTTATTTCCTTTTTGTGCAAGCAATAGTCTTTTTACTCAATGTTTATTAAACATTAATGCCAAAATGCTTTTAACCTATTAAATGGTTTATTATATATTGTCTTGAATTAGTTTTTGCATCTATTTGATAGGTGTAAGCACAGCAAAAGTCCTAAGCAAAATTTAATTTTACTATTTAAGTGTTAAGTGGCATTAATCATGAAAAATTTTAATTTATTTAATCTTGTTCTCCTCAATAATTTTAAAAATATTACTACAGAATGTATAGACCTTGTTAATAATTTTTTTTTTAATGTGGTTTAACACTTTACGTGAGAAGAGGGAAATTTGGCAAATATGTTTCTATATGTGTGTAATAGGATTAGCTCATAGCCTTAGTGCTACCTTCTGAAAATCTCTTACAAAATGCTCTGACACCCTGTATAATATTAAAGTTAACACAGTACATGTAATTGGCATGCTTAAATAATTTTGCATGAATTTTTAATGCAAAATGATTATATTACTATGATTATGATTATATTACTATTTTTCTTAACAGATATGGAACTGAAGCGGAAAAGCAGGCAGTGAAAGTGTTTCATGAGACAACAAAAAAATCCATTTATGAATGTGGAATTATTATTCATCCCCAAGCTCCGTGGTTGGGGTACAGCCCTGATGGCATTATTTTTGAAGATAATGCCATTTTAGAAATAAAGTGCCCTACTGAGGGACAAAAATTAACTGCAGCTGAAATTGCAAAAAACTTGAACTATCTGAAATTTGATAAAAGTGGTGAACTGACTCTGAAACAAAAACATAAATATTTTGGTCAGGTACAATTAGGCATGTTCTTAACTAGCACGACAAGATGCTATTTTGTCATATTCTCATCAATTGATAACTCATTTGTGAAAATTAATGTTAATAGAGATGATGAGTTTATAAAAAAATTCATAACTGTTCTACACAAAATATATTTCGCAGAGATACTTCCACGTTTACAGGGATAAAGTTAAATATTTCATATATTAACCCCCCTTTTTTTTAAAGTATGGCAGCTATGTATTATAGGTAAGCATCATAAAAACACTATTTTAAATGCACTTCTAACCTGGACAATTTAAATATAGCATATTTTGAGTAATTTATTGAGCAAATAACTAAGGAATTTTTTAACACATATTTCAACAACTAAATACGTTTAAACATTTTACGGAAATGTGCAGACGTACAATATAAATAATGTATTTTTCTGCAACTCTAGTAATTGCAAGACACTGCTTATTTAACATTTGTGGTCCTGAACATCTCTGGATATAAACTGAAGGTCATATCTATTTATTCAGATTTTTGCAACTTCAGCATCAGTTAATTTGAAACAGCTGTTTGAATATTTAAAATAGTTATGTTTGATGAACTTTTTTTTTATTTATAATGTTGAATGTCTTTTTATAAGATTTCATTTAAAAAAATATGCTGTGGCAGTTTTTTTCTAACTTAAAAAATTAAATTCGAACCATTTTTATTTTTAGAACTTAATGTGCATGCCCATTTATAGGAAAATGGACTAGTTTAATACAGAACTATGAAGTTGCTATGATCAGCTTTTTTAAGCATATGTGTTTATGCACCCTTTTTTATTATTCTTCATTACTAGGGTTTTCTCCCTTTTAACTTACATTATGGGTAAGTCCTCCCCCCCAATATTACTTAAGATAGCCATTTTAAAGTTAATAACTTGTAGTGTTAGACAATGTACTTCATTATAAACTTCTGTGGAAATATTTTATCATTCATAAGTCATGGTCCATTTCAATAACATTATTTTTGCACATAATTAATAATGGCTCTAAGATTTGGTCTCGGGCCCTTAATTTTCATGTGGTACAATTCATATTCATTTTATTACAAGTTCTGTAGCTAATTAATCATATAAGTTTGCAAAACACATGATGTCTTTGTTAATTCTTTTATAAATATTTGAATATTGTGTGGATTTACTTGTTATTTTTTCTTAGTTTTTTATTCATAAGCATTTTTCCATATTATGAATTTGCATTTATTTATGAGCTTTGTAAAATAATAATTCTGTGTACAATAAATTATAGTTCTACAAAATTTTTTCTTGTCAATTTTTTTTCAGTTTAGATTGATAAAGTTCATTAGTGGGGTTGGGCTTTTTAATGTCAAACTTCCTTTTTCTTTTATGTGAAAAGTGTCAAACTGGTTTAAACTGTCAAAAATCCATATAGGAAAGGGAACATATTAACATGTTGTATTGAACACTTCGTGTATAATAATTATGTAAATGAATAATAGCAGTTTAACCAGAACTTAGTTTGAAAATTCAGAAAAACATTTCCTTGAAAGAAAAATTATATAAAGAGATAGTATGATAATCTTGATGACAGCAAGTTTACTGAAAACATAATTTTTTAAGCCAATTATGGTAAAAAATTATATATACAATTAAATAAATATGCAAACCAACCTTGTTTTTTGTCAAGATGATTGAAGATTACATCTTTGTAGTTGTTGCCACTTGTTTAATATTATCTTTCACCAAAGACAATGAGGATTGTCTTGTAAATGATAGCTTATCCATATAATCATGTTCTACATCAGTAATAGTTCAGCAAACATACCATTACTTTTTGACGTCTTTCAGTGAAACAGTTCACCCTATTTCATTAGCCAGAAAAATGCAAGTACAATTGATGCTGCTTTCATATGCACAGCAACACTGAACAAGCATTCATCAGGCATTCGATGGGAGAAAGACATTTTGTTAAAAACATTATCAGGCATTCAAATTGAATAATGTACTTTTAAATGACAGATATCTTTGTGCTAATGAAAGAAGTAATTTCAAAAATGTAAATATTTTGTTTCAAACATACATAAATTAATGCATAATAAATGTATGCAAGCTATTTAAAGCTCACGAGCTTATTATATGTAATGATAATTAATAAAATTATTTACCTCAAGAAGGCAGTTCCTATGTTGCATCTCCTGGTAAAACATCCCAGCTTGTTCTAAAAATTTTAAAAAAGATTAAAGCAATATTTCAACATTACATTTATGCACAAAGTTGTATTTTGTTTATCTTGGTTACACAGATAATGCATACCAGTTACAATACAAAACTATGCACTCCACATACAAATTTAAAAATATGGATGTGCTTTAAACACCTACTAATTTTTACTTGGTTTTAAACAAACCAGGCAAATCAAAAACAATCATGTAGAAAAGTATAAAATATATAATGTACAAGTAATAATAATCATTAATCTTGTAATAATAATCATTAAAATAGACTTTAGCTCTGAAGAGAGAAAATAAGTCAAATAATTTAAAATGGGCTTATAATTTAAGAATTTTATCTTGGTTACAGATAACCCATGCAAACTAAAACAAAGAATCATGCATTAAAATAAACAATACACAATCATTATAATCATTAAAATACTTTTTTAAAAACTAGATCTTAAAACACCAAGTCTGGAACAACTGAAAACAGAGATACGTGCAGGTAAATTTTGTTAGAGATAATTCATGCATTATTAAAACACAAAATCATGCAATATAATAAAATAAATACACAATTTAGTAATTTTCTCTCAGCTATAGATGAACCATGCATTAAAAAAATGCAC
Source organism: Cheiracanthium punctorium (assembly GCA_038373885.1). Lineage (NCBI taxonomy): Eukaryota > Metazoa > Arthropoda > Arachnida > Araneae > Cheiracanthiidae > Cheiracanthium > Cheiracanthium punctorium. Next base: position 5,588 of record JAWZYV010011200.1, read on the forward strand.
AACACTAAATCTGAAAACATCAAGTCTGGAATAGCTGAAAATAGAAAGAGATGCATGCTGGTAATTTCCTAGAGAACTCATGCACACTAAAACACAGAATCATACAATATAATTAAATACAAAATTTAGTAATTTTCTCTCAGCTATACATAGCCCATGCAGCTAAAAACAAAGAATCATGCATTAAAAAAAAAGACTAATTAAAATAAAACCCTCTAGATTTTAAAACACCAAGCCTGTAATAACTGAAAACAGAGATACATGCTGGTAATTTGCTTAGAGATAATTCATGCATATTAAAACACAGAATCATGCAATATAATAAAATGAATAAACACTTTAGTAATTTTCTCTTAGCTATAAATAAACCTTGCAAAAAAAGAATGATGCATTAAAAAAATGCACAATAACTAAAATAACACTTCCCCCCCCCCCCAAAAAAAGGACTAAATCTGAAAACGCCAAGTCTGGAATAACTGAAAATACAGATGCATGCAGGTAATTTTCTTAGAGATAACTCATGTATACTGAAACACAGAGTCTTACAATACAATAAAATAAATACACAATTTCATAATCTTCTCTTACTAATAGATAAACCATGCAGATAAAAACATAGAATGATGCATTAAAATAAAAAATACACAATGAATCTTCAAAATTATTTTTTTTTTTTAAAGGACCCTCTAGATCTGAAAACAAAGTCTGAAATAATTGAAAACAAATACATTTTTTTACACACAATTTTGTTGTGGATCACTCATGCAGATTAAAACATACAATTGCACACTATGATAAAATAAATATAGAATGAATATCATCATCATAAAAGTATTTCGATTCCAGTTATATAAAAAAGTTATTTTCCGTTATGAGTTATTTTCCGTTCCGATTTAATCCAAATCCAGTTGTTTGAATTAACACTTTTGGGGGTAATTTGAACTTGAAGCAAGGGTTGCTATTATTATTATTTTGTAATGAGAATAGCTGTTTAAACGTATTTTAATCATAAAATCAGATGAGGATCAGTGAAATAATATTGATTTAATCAGGAATTTATATCATTGTTTAAGTTTATACTTTTAGGGTAAAAATACAGTGTTTAAAAAAAAAAATTAATAAAATAAAAACTTGTATAATGTGATATGGACTACTGTTTTGTGCTCATCACTTAAAATAAATGTGTATATTCTATTGCAACAATTGGGAAATAAGTTGAACTTTATATTTAATATTTACTAATAACTACCATGTATGCTGAAATAAAAAAAAGATATACTTACTCTCATAATTCACTATTCAAAACACCCAGTAAAATAATTTAAAATGTGGCATCAGCATAATAATTTCATAGATGCCAAACTTGTCCTTAAATGTGGTTATAATTGTTATGATTTAAGACTTGTTCTGCTGAAGAATACTGCATTATGCACAGAAAAGTGTATACGAAAACTTCAATTATTTTTAAAAGATATAAATATGGATGATAATTTCTTCAAACAGTAGCACAAAAAACACCAATAAAGTAGAAGTTATTAGTGTGAATGTGCATAAACTTAATGTATTTTTTGTACATCAATTTTAAATTATTATTATTATTTTAAGATAAATGAAAACTAATTAATTGGGCCTTATATATGTAATAAATTGGTAGACCTTTCTTTGAATTATTTATATAATCAGTCTGCATGTTTATATGTTAAACCAATAACAAAAATGAAGTATGAGACTTTATAAAGTTTCAACTATATTTTATTTGGATAGTCAATACAGAAAACAGATAATTCAAATAACTGTACAAGCAACAAAATTTCAAGTAGAATTGTAGCTGAGTTTAACAAATTTAAAATAGGCTTTGTAAAACAATACAACAAACTGTTTCTGTAAATAATTTATGTATTTACAGCGCAACCGTTACGATTCGAGAAGATTAGGACAGTACACAAGGAAGGTTGAATTACATTAAGAAAAAAATATGCTATGTGATCCATTATAAACAAAGAGAAAAAATCAAATATTTAGGAGACAAGAAAAATTACATTTTTTTTTGGGGGGGGGCATTTTTTATTGTATCTGTAGGATCCATTACAAACAAAGAGGGAAAAAAAGTCAAATATTTGGGAGACAAGAAATATAAAACAATTACAATAAAAATGACACACACACCTATCCAAAAAAGAAAAAAAAAAGAAAGAAAAGAAAAAGAATCTAGTTTTCAGTAAATGCATCAAAACAATTTAATTTTTGAATAGCATACTGATCTGAAATTATACTTTAAGAAACAATTTAAACCATTGAGACTTTTTATGTTTAATTAATCAAACAAAACATTATCTTTTCCCAACTATTCGAAGAAGTAATATTTAATAAAAAGAAAATCACTAGCTATAAGTCTGCAAGATTATTTATCTTCTGAAAATGGGGGTGAGAAGAATTTTTAAAGAACTGTTCAATGCAGAGGTAGTAATTTAGGTTCACAAATATGTAGTTTAAACAATCAAAAGAAAATTAGTGATCAAAAGTTGTTTAAAAAAAAACTTCCAGAGAGGTTTAATTGGGCCATAGACGTGCTGTCAAATAATTTTGACTTAGTGATTAGTGGGAAAATAATAAAACTAAATACTAGCACAGGGTGGTGACAGATCATGGAAATATCAGGGAATTTCATAAAAATATCCAAAAATCAGGGAACGTTTTGCTTTTGTGCATGCACAAATGCCAAATCATAAAGAAATTATTATTTCTATTATTTGTTTATTCTCAAGTAACTAAATACTGAAATTGGATCAAATTTCATACACAACCTTTTTTTTTTTTTGTTATGTTTCTTTTGACCAATCTAAGCTAGCAGTGAAAATCATTGAATGTCAGTTTTCATAAAAGTATATAGTAAGCGTAATATTTTGAAATTGATGCATTTCAATAAAAATACTAAGAAAAAACAAGATCTCTGAAGAGAAATCTGTCAATCATTACAAATTACTGTAAAATTTTACGTAAGTGAAAGTTATAAGAACCAAACTAATTTATTTCGGTTACTTAATTTTTTTTTAATAAGGTTGCCACTTAAAATTCTGCAACTACTGAGTAGTAAGTTTTTAAACTCTTGGCTCTCTGCATCACACTCAAAATCATTTAAATTAAAATGCAAAAGGAAAATTTTAACATCTGTCGCTTTGAAAGATTTTTATCAACAAAAAATATTTATACTGTGATCCATTAGTATAGTGCATTAGTATAAAACAAGGGAAAAAATAAATATTTGTACATTTTGTAAAAATTCTTACAAGTTGGCAGCTATTTAATATGAAAAAGAAAATATGATGGAAAGTCATTAAGTAAAATGATGCAAGTTCTATCATATTGTGTGACTGTAAATTCTAAATTATAAGGAAAAATAAATTATGATGACAAACACTAGGAAACAATTTTATTTTTAACACAGGCCCTACAAATGTTTATGTGCACTTCAGCCCGTATTCTAGCTGCATAAATTTAGCTATGACATTCATAATACCACCTTACACTGAATCCCATAATTATTTACAAATTTTTTTTTTATCATTTGGTTCTTGCCTCCAAGCTGTTGCTTCAATAGACAAAAACAGATGAGAAAATCATGCTGAGCTAAGTTTGGTCATCTATCGCTGTTCTTAGAATAGATTTATTTCTAACTGAGCATTATGCCACATGCATATGTGGCTTACTTAATGACATACCTTTTAATTATGTTAAGATAAAAATAACAGATTGTTTTTTTACACAGTATATATTCCATTAACTACAATGTGCCAAAATGAAAGAAATAAATATAGATATATATATATTTAAGTATAATAGTAAATACATTTCCTAATATAAAAATAAAATTTAATGCTTCTACATTCTTGCATTAAGTAATTCTGAAAATAAAAACAAATAATTTTTGCTATGGCTGTTTCTTTTTGATAATTTTACTTTAGAATAAGTTTTGTAATACAGCTTTGTAAGTAATGCACTGTTTTAACAATATCATAGTAAAAAAATATATGCGAAAAAAGAAACTGGAGTAACAAATATAAATATTGCACTACTATTTTCCAGAAAGTCAGGGATGAGATTGACAAAAAAAGAAAAAGTCTGAAAGAATGTACCAACAACATTTAGGAATAATACTTATGAATTTCAAATTCAATAAACCCATATTAGGCAAGTTGGAGTGTATAGGCTGATTATTTTACCAACTATGCGAAAAATTCCAGAGCTGGGGCTCGAACCCAGGACTACCGCTTAACGTGCGGGTGCTCTACCACTGAGCTACTCTGGGACGATTCCCAGATGAAATTTCTCGCTTTTGAACTGTTGACATTTATCATCTTCCTCTGCAAACCACAGATGGAACAGATGAAACAATTAATTCGCGACAACTCCATTACGCCGCGGAAGTTTTATACATTTTTAGAATGTGAATTATCAACCTTTCAAGTATATTAAGCAAGTTGGAGTGTATAGCCTATACACTCCAACTTGCCTAATGTTGATAATTCACTTTCAGGTTGATAATTCACTTTCAGGTTGATAATTCACTTTCTAAAAATGTATCAATAAACCCATTTTTAACAATATTGTAATTTTTGAAATATAAAAACATTGTACTTCTTGAAAGTTCTTTCTCACCAATCAAATCATTTTTACAAACATTGCACTTAAATTGCTCACAAGCTTTTTTCGAAACATAACTCGCTGAGTTTACCTGGAGTAAAATTTAAACAACTTCATTCAGCACATCAGTAAACACAGAGTTAGAACTAACGGATGGCACTTCATCATCTGAAGTCGAATTTTCACAGTGGTGTGGCATCAAATTTTATCTGTCAGAATCAGCATCATGGTGTTGGAATAGTTGCTTGCTGAAAAATGTTCAGAACAGACCCGGAATCTGGTGTATCTCACATGGAGGGATGATGAAATAACACACTCCTTTCTGGACACTTCAGCTCATTTATTGCGCCTGCAAAAAAGAATAGAATAACTTTATTGGGTACAGACAGGGATCAACACATACAAAGTGCAGGTCTGTTTTTACAGCCCTTTCACAGAATTACAATCGACTAAAATTCCTTCACAAAATTATAACCAATTAAAGGGCCCCTTCACAAAAATACAATCAATTAAAACAACCTTTCATTGTCTTTTACTGCATATTTTAATTTGTTTTGTAATTTTATAGTTTATAAAAAAAAAAAAAAAAATCTTCAAAGTATTATTGCTATTTTGGATTCATTTAGAAAAAAAAAAAATACTCTTTAAGAGATTTTCTGGAGGATTTCTTCATTGTGTGTAATAGTTCATGTTTGGTTGTATGTAAAACCGAAAAATGTTGTGGGCAAAGAATTGCAATCATTTCTAAGAAAATTTCCATGATTTACATTGTACTAGGGATGCACTGAATACCACATTTTGCCGAATAACGAATATTCGATTAAAATTCTAACCGAATATTCGGCTGAATACCGAATACTTGGTTAAAATTTATTAAACTTACGTTTTTATTAAACTTATTAAACGTAATTTATTAAACGTTTTTATTAAACGTTTTTATTAAACGTTTTTATTAAACGTAATTTATTAAACTTATTAAAGTTACGTTTCCATGAAAAATTTCGTTACAGGGAGAAATTCATTGTAAGGAGTCTTCGTTATAGGGAGATTCTAGTGTATATATAGGCTTTTGATATCGTTGGAGAGTGTCTAACTCTTGATATAGATTTCACGCTTAAGAGACATGCTTTAAATTTTTATTTAAAAAAATTGGTGCAAGGACATCTGATTCGGCTTGGGTATGATATAGATATCAAAATTTATGAGGGAGACAGTCCCTGACATCGTTTGATATTTCAGGGGATGACGAACTTTAAAGTGCTAAAGCAGGTATGGGCAACCTTTGAAAAGTTGTGGGCCAAACTTTAGGATATTAGCGAAGTCACGGGCCAAACCAACACCTCCTAGATAGAGAAGGCCTGAGAACAGAAACTTTTATGTCATCAATAGGTTTTCTACAATGACGTCATCACAGTTTTACTTTCACAAAGTAAAACTATTTAAAATTTCTGGTGAATGTTACAAATTTTAGAAAGTATTTTCAATTGAAGATAAAAAATAAAATACTTGTCTGGTAAAAAATAATTTATTATGATCTATTTCTGTATCATATTACACAATTAGTGATAGTTAAAATTTCCTATTTATCAAAAAACTAAATTTTGTATCTTGAATCATTCAAATGTTTTATGCGGGAGTAAATTCACCACAAACTTTGAATACTTTTACTTAGTGAAAATAAATATATGATGACGTCATTTTAGTGGACCTAGTGATGACGTGAAAGTTTCTGTTCTCAGGCATTGTATATCTAGCTGGTGTTGGCCAAACCTGCGGATTTTAGCGAGGTGGCGGGCCGTATAATTGAGATTTACACTCAAGTCCATAAATTAAAGATAATTCAGAATCACACAGAAATTGATCTCTAAAATAAAAATTTCACCTGTGGAATGATCACACACATCTTGAAGAAGAATATGCAAATTACAGGAAACCGCCAGATGGCGTGGATGGTACGTCACAATGACGAGAGTGTAAGAGAGGGGTATATAAGGAATGGTGGCAAAGAAGTAAAATTGTTCACAAGCGCTGTGAAAGCCTTTCAGTGCAAAAACCGCATAGTTATGGCACAAAGGAGGCATTTGGATGATGTTTTACGTGGCAGAATTATCGGACGACTGGAATGTGGACGTAACCAGCTGGAAGTATCCGAGGAACTTGGAATCGCCCAGAGTGTCATCTCCAGGCTTTGGCAACGATTCCAAGATGATGGTAATGTGAGTAGACGTTACAGCACAGGTCGCCCCCGAGTTACAACGCTGAATGAGGACCGCTATTTGGCAGTTACTGCCAAAAGAAACAGACGGAGCACAGCATCAGACCTGTCTCGTCAGCTCTCTTCAGCTACCGGTACGACAGTTTCAAGGCAGACTGTGTACAGACGCTTAGGGCACATTGGTCTATATGCTCGTAGGCCTGTCAGATGTGTTCCACTTACCGCAACTCACTGTCGCCTGCGATTAACCTGGAGTAGAGAGCATGCATTGTGGACACCGCAACAGTGGTCTTGTGTGATGTTTTCCGACGAGTCCAGGTTTAGTTTGGAGTCTGATTCTCGCCGGACGTTAATCTGGAGAGCGCCAGGTACCCGTTACCACCAAGAGAACACTGTTGAAAGACACCGTTACGGTGGTGCAGGATGGCTCGTTTTGGGAGGAATTATTCTTGGTTCCAGAACTGATCTGCATGTTCAGAGTGTAACGATGACAGGCCACATCTATCGGGATGTCATTCTGGAACAACATGTACGTTTGTTTCGGGGCGCCATGGGTGCTGAATTTGTGTTTATGGATGACAACGCCCGCCCTCACCGTGCAAACATTGTAGACGAATGCCTTCAATCGGAGGATATCACCCGTATGCATTGTCCAGCATACTCACTGGACTTGAATCCAATAGAGCATGTGTGGGATATGCTTGGCCGACGAATTGCAGCCCGTCAACCCCCTCCCACCTGTCTACCGGAACTTCGGAGTGCATTGCTTGATGAATGGTGTAATATTCCCCAAGATCAGATTGATCATTTCATACTCAGCATGCCTACGCGTTGTCAGGCCTGTATTGCATCGTCCGGGAGACATACTCCGTATTAACCATCCTACTAACCATGTTATACTGTTTTTTGTAAATAGGTTCTATTTTGAAATTTGGTCAAGGGAGTAAAACTTGCAATTTTTATTAATTATGTCAAACATATAGCATCTTTTTTGCTCTTTACTTTTTGTTTAATAAATAGACTTTACAAATAAGTCAAATTTGTTTTGCTTCTTTCTCTTTCTTTGCCTGAACTTCATTATAATTAATTTATGGACATGAGTGTATATGGGATATTGAATGGTTTATACGGAGTTTTCAAATGTTCCGCGGGCCGGCGGTTGTCCATATGTGTGTTAAAGTGTAATATTTCGGCCTTCGAAATACGTTTGGGGAATTTGCTTCTATTTAGCTTATAGAAATTCAGAATGCGGTGGGAAAAATTAAATTTTAGTATTATATATATATAGTAAACTATACTATTTTATATAACCTATATTGGTTATCGTTATGTAGTAGTGGGTCGCAAAAAAAAAAATCTAGTTGAAGATTTTTTGAAGAGTAGGACAAAAAAGTTTGAGAACCACTGCTCTAGATCAAGATTTTCCCAGTGTTAGTTCGAAATGGCCCCCCCTTTCAACGATGGCACCCAAACCTTGCTTACCGTACTGCGCCGAACACTGAAGATCAATTTCATTAAATATGGATAAAGTAGCAACTTTTTTTAAGACTTGAAAATTGAATTTAATTTATCATTTTTGGATTTTTCTTTAACCTTCATTTAATCTCGTCATTTTAAAGCATCTTTTATTTAGACCTTCCAAGGCGCAGCTTGAAAACGAGCAAAAATATTTTGCTTCATATTGTAGCTGTTTCAATGACAAAATTAATGGTGCTAAAATTATAAACGAAACCTATATGTAAAAACAATTTATTCCTTTTTTTGTGTCGCAAAGAAGTTAACATTTTGGCAGTGACTTGAAAACTGGCGACTCCCATGTCTTTAATTATGTTGGTCCAGATGTTAATGATTCATTTTTAAAACATTACAAAATATCAAAAGTACGAATTATCAAACACTTAATGATTTTATTATCTATCAGATTAATGAGGGAACGTAGGATTTGTGTATCATTCTGTTTTGAGAAGTGTAATAATTATCAATATCTAATAATTATTTATATTGTTAATTAAAAAAGTTAAAGCTGTATTAGTATAATTAGTAGTACTAATTATTATTTAGTTTATTTCAAATTTTGGCGTAAAAAAACATATTTCTTGTGAATATTATTTGGTTTATATGTAAGGAAAACACAGGACTAATCGGTGTGTACCTGTTCTTCGTACGAAAAAGATCAAATACATGGATCCTTCCGGATTAATTGTGACTTAACCCTGTCCAGAGAATCCCTATCAAAGAATTCAGATTTTCAAAATGAACTTAAAAATGATCATATGAGTTCATATTAAACATAAATCTTGCTTAAACATTTAATAATTCACTTAGTGATCAAATAATTGGAGCAGATAAATAAAACCAATAATTAATGTGAACTTATGCATTTTAAGGGAAGAATTTACACGTATTTAATGAACAATATCTAAATACATATGCACTTACATAATACTGTACAGTTTATACATTATCACAATTTAATGCAGTTTAAGTAATTTTCATGTGTAAAAGAATTCTAATTAAAGAAAATCTAAATAAAAATTGCAAGAAAGACACATATAGTAAGAGCAAGCAGGAAGCTGTTTTGTGTCTAATATGGAAACCTTTTATCTGGCTCATAGCAGCAATTAGGCGACAAAATAGAGGTTAAGAAAAATTGATTTAAATATTTGCACCAGCCGGCACTGGAAATGAAATGGATTATCTTATACCCCTTTAACTCCCACCCCCCGTGTTTGTGTTCTGTCAAGCCTAAAAGAGGGGCATCTACCTATAGGGGGGCTTGGGCGGAGGACTTTTTAAGGGATTCTAACGCATATTCACGTAACATCTGGAGAAAATCGCCCAAAACTCTAGACCGCTAGATCGACAGCCACGCAACGAGAAAGAATTCCGAACCTGCACACTAAGACGCTTCCCAGTGCTCAGCTTTTTATAAATTCGGCCATTCGTCGGCATGATTTGAATAGAAAAGAAAGACTAGAACTACTGTAAATTCACATTTCAAAATGTATCCACTGCTTTTTCTTTTTAATGCTTTCTACTGGGATCAAATTTCATCATTCTGTTATTCATTTTAACGAGAACTACACTCTCGTTAAAAAAACTGCCCAACAGATGTGGGTTTAAATGATATTAAATTATGTAAAGTATCGGTATCGGCCGATACCATAACTTAAAAGTATCGGTATCGGCTATTTCTGAAAATGAATTTATAGGTAAGTATCGGTATCGGTCATCGGCAAAAATGTGGTATCGGTCGATCCCTAATGATCACTATAATATTGAGAATAAGTCATTATTCTACATTTTGCACATCTAGTTTTAGAGACACTAGTCTCAGTGCAATCTATTACAATTCGTGTGGCTTCATAAGTTTGAAAGCATTTTGGC
>JAWZYV010011202.1:0-14314 GCA_038373885.1 Cheiracanthium punctorium
TTGTGTAGTTCTATATCTTGAAAATAAAATTATTGATATCTGAAATGTAATTAATAAATTATGTTACTTGAATGCCCCTGATTGATTGATTTATTTTCAGAGATAACAAAGAAATGGCTCGTGGCTTGACAGAAGAACCATATTTTTAAGACATTCTGCTCTCGACTGATGAAAGTTATTAGATTATTTGAACCACAGGAACTAATCACTGCATACAAAACCTTTTGTACCATGGAAATCAGAAATAATACCTATATCATGCAGTGCATCTTGAAAATGTTGGGGGCTCACCTCAACAACATGACTTTGGGCCAGCTGATTTTTTTAAGTTACCTTCTTCACAAACAAAGACATAATCCATTAGTTGATGGTCTTAGGCTAGCAATTCCACTGGTTGTGCAAGTGCAGATCGATCAGCAGTTAGATTCTGATAGGGTAACAGACGTTGTAAATTGTCTACAACTAGCCTGTCGAGCAAACTTGAAGGCACTAACAATTCAGGTATTCTTTCTGCGAAAGTTTTATTTTCAATACTTACTATACAACCTGTGTATAACAGTACTGTCTGCATTTTTGTTTACTTTGTTGTCCTCTCACTTTCTACCTGTGTGGACAACAGAGGAACTTTTTATAACTGATAAAGTGTGTCCCCTCCTCCCCCCCCCTCTTTGTACCCCTGTATCAGTTGTAATAAAAACAGTTAAAAAGCACAGTCCAAAAATTTATAGTTAAAACATTTAATAAGTTATTACCATGTAAAAGCTGTTAAAAATGTATTTCAACTACCACCATGGCCGTCATCAGTAGAAAGTGTCTGTCTGGAGTGACAGATTCAGTTGATGACAGCCATGGTTTTAAATGCTTTGACTAGTTTGTCTTACTTTATTTTATATGTGTGTGTTATTTGCAATGTGCTTAATTAGTTGTAACATATATTACCAGTTCTTTTAGCATTATTAATGCTGCTTGCATTTCAAGCAGCATTTCTTGCATTATTCAAGCTTGCATTTTATTTTCAATTATATTTATTTATGTTTCAAGTTTTCAAAATTGTGAAAAGAATAAATAATCTAAAATTCTCGATCTCAAGCCTGAATTTTGTTTCAGATAAATTTATTTTTTGAACTTTCAAGATTGTTTAAAAAAAAAGTTATATGCATAAATTTACATAAGCACAATATTGTGAACTACAGTAGAATCTCCCTATTACGAAGTCTCTCTACAACAAATTTCTCCAGATAACTAAATTTTTAATCAAAACGTAACTCTGAGGCTTAAATAACATTAAAAATACTCTCCATATAAAGAAAAACTTGTCTACCTTATGAATTTTTTCAGATTTATCTTTCAGTTTCTGAAGATTTTTTGTCAGTATGAAAATTTCTAATTTTTTGACTGACCACTTAATGGAAGAGTAGCATATGATTTCAAAAATGACCAGGAAAGTGAAACTGATTCCGAAAATGAAGACGTTTCACAGCCAAAACCAAATCATACCGAAATGCTATAACCATTCAAAACTATTAAAAGAGATTTACAGATGGAAGAAAATGCACCTGACTCTAATTTTAGCATACTTTTAGAATGTAAATGTTTTAATGAGATTTTTAAAATCATGGCAAAGCAATGTAAAATAATGAAATTTTTCAACTAGGAAAAAACGTAAGTGCACTACATATTTTATTCTCAAAATTTGAGAATTTCATTTATTCAATGAAAAGTAAGAAAACATAAGTTTAACAAATTTGTTGTATATGCTAATTTATCTTTAATTAAAAGTCCTAACCAAGTGAGTAGTTCATTATAAGGAGATTCTATTGTATTTTAAACTAACTTTTCTTCATATTCTACTGATTTGTTGTATATTATCATTTGTAATGCAAGAAATTATCAACCTCTCTCAAAATCAATGGAAGCAGCCATTGTGCTGTGCCTGGGGCTGGGGTTTAGCAGGACACTAGGACTCTTTAGGGACTGTAACAGGCTTTAACCCATTCCCTGATTTGCCCGTACGGCGTACGGGCAATCTGATTTCTATTTGGCTTTCACTGTTTCGCCCGTATCTTTCCTATTTTTAGTAACAAATTATTTGTGTAGATGTTTTATAAGAAAACCATTAAATTGTAATCGAAAATAAAGTAATTGTACTATTTTACTTGTAAATGTGACTTCCTTGTTTATCGTTCATGTAAGGAAAAAAAAAAACAACTTGCAGGGTTGTTGTGTGTGAATATGGCAACGCTACACTAGGTCGATCTGCCGGGGAGGGTTGCCTTGCTAGGAGAACTTTCTATGGGGTTCTAACACATATTCACGTTACATCTGGAGAAAACCTACCAAAACTCCAGACCGTTAGATCGACAGCTGCGCGATGGGACCCGAACCCGGGACCTTCACACTTCGGCCATCTACCATTTTCAGTGGCATAACCACTGTGCCATGGTGAGGCCAACTTGCAGGGAAAAGAGATTATTTTCATTAAAGAAAATAAGTTGTAATAAATGCTTAAAAATATTAGAAATGTTAATTTTAATAACATATCTGTACTTAAAAATGTAAAATGAACAAAAAAATACAATAAAAAAATGTGACATTTTTGGGACCGAATTCTGGAAAAAAATGAAACTGTTAAGGGTTTAATCAGAACAGGTAGTACATTCCTGGAGTTAGTATCCTATGAAGGAACGAGCAAGTTAATGCACAAGCCAGGAATTGAACCCATCTGAAGATGTGATAGAATGGTTCAATACCCACTGCACCACCTGAGTGACAATAGAGAAAATCTTTAAGACCGGATATTTAGAAATAATTATTGTCCTGAAAACATGAGATACGACAGTATAGTAGAAGACCCAAATGCAGCACAGCTTGGTTCCGTAACTGGTTACAAAGATAGTCACAAAAATCAGGGAGCTTTTTTTTTCTCAATTTCCATTGCCACCCTGTTTAACTAATTTTAATTTTTCTGCGCGTATGGATTTCAAAACTTAAGACAAATAATATTTGCATGTTTCAGATAAATCTGTATTTCTTTGTTTCAGAAAATTATGAACACACTTTTACAGAAGGCATCCAGCTTATCAACTGAAAATGCGGTTACTGTTATATTTGCCTTGTTACAAGTTGAGTCACCTGTTGATGGATACAATAAATTGATCAATATTGCTTTCGACATTGCATCACAAGATATTGAAGGAATAAGCTCTCAAAAGATTTGCACTGTCCTCCGAACTTGCCGTTATCAGGGTTTTTATCATTACAAGTTTTTCAAAACAGCTTCTGATTTCATTGTTTCTCAGAAATGGAATTTAGAACTGACGTATCGTGCTGTTAATCAACTTCATAATCTTAGTTTTTGCGATCCAAAGCTTCTTGACCATTTTGCTGAAACATTATATTCTGAATCCAAAGCATTTCATGATAGCAAGAGTTATTCACTTATTTCCTGTGTAGAAGCTCTATCTGCCACATCTTATCGTCCAACGAGCATTGATGAAGCAGCCAGGGTGTTGTATACTGATGAGACCAAGTTTGAACAGCTTAGAATGAACAATCCCTTTTTATATTTCAAGTTTCATACTTCCCTTGCTATGTTAGGTCACTTTCCTCAAGAATCCCTTAACAAACTTCTAAATGAGGACAGTTTATTCAGCATTTTTAGTCACAGCCGAAAAATTGGTAAGATTTTTCCACCCCCTTTATTATATATACTAGCTGTGTACAAGTTATGTGCAAAAAATGTTATAAAATCATGTCTTTGTTTTCAGTGAAAAATGGAAATACATAAATATGACTCAAATAGAATATTAACTTACTAAAGTTTAAACAAATTAGAATATTAGCTAATTTGTTTAAACTTTAGACAGGACACGAAAGTCCATTCGCTCGATCCTTCTAATCTAGTTGGTTACCAACTGCTCTCTTTTTAATGTTTTTATTAATGATTTGACTGATAAACTGAACATCATCCCATATATCAAGTGCTTTTTATTTGCTGATGATGTTTTCATCTATGCAGTTGGTGCAGATACCAAAATTTTAACTAACAAATTGAACAAGGCACTCTATGTTTTGAAACTCTGGAATGACGAAAACCTTTTAGTAGTTAACACTGACAAGACTGTCTCTCAACTTTTTACCTTTTCGACTAAACCTTATCAGGTACATCTCTTTTACAATGGAAATGTTCTAAAGCAGAACAGTGTGTTCATTGTTTGGGGATCTTCCTCGACAAACATCTTTCCCAGGGCAACAAAAAGATTAAGCCTCTTAAAAAGACTTACTGGGATCCTTTGGAATTCTAACCAAGAGACTCTTACTACAGTCTATAAGTCTTACATGCACCCTGTCCTTGATTATGGGGGCAAATTACTGGCTACTGTTTCTTCTCATTGTGGCAATATTCATGATGCTATGCAAAATAAGGTTCTGAGACTTATCACTGGTGCTGCGGGTTCTACATCTATTGCAGCCCTTGAAATCCAGACAGGCCTTGAGCCTTTGTTCTTAAGAAGAGAGAAACAACTTTTATAGTTGGTTACAAAATATAAGACTGCATTTAAGTCATTGACAACATTATACCCCATCTGTCCCCTAAGTTGACACATGTTACTCCCCTGGTTCAGATTGATTCCCATGGACAAAAATTTGGTCTGACTTGGACCTCTCATGATCTGCTGAGTCTCTCAGCTGTGCCTCCATCTAGACTAAGGATTCCCTCCTTTAGTCTATCTATTGGCACTCTTAATAAAAAATGTAAGAGTATTCCTACTGCACTCAAAGTTAACTTCCTGGAAACTATTTCTAACAAGTATTAAAAAAACCAGTGGCTTCATGTTTATACTGATGGCTCTGCAGACTCAGTTGCTGGCATTTGTTGCGAGTCTTGAAGAATCCTTTTCTGTTGGTCAACAAGCTGCAAATTTTGATGCTGAGATTGAGGCTATCAGAAAAGCAACTCATGCTTTTTTTCTATTGACACTATTTATAATCATGTCTTTTTTGTGGACTCTCAGGCTGCTATCCTGGCTCTCTGCTCTTATCATAGAATCGATTCTCGTAGCATCCAGTTAACAAGATCTTTACTGTTTGATACCATCCATGCTGGCTGGTCTCAATTTCCAGTGGATAACCAGCCACTGCGACATCAGGGGCAATTAACGGGCTGATGTTCTTGCTAAGAAAGGTTGTCTCCTCTCTCACTCTCTTCATGCTACCCCTTATAGTCTAGCTTGCAAGCAAATGGACAACTAGATCAAAGCTTTTGTTAGACAAGCACACCAAGCTGCTGCTGCTGGGAAATTCTAGGGCAAACTTTTAACCAATCATATTCCTATGCACCTCCCAAGAAGAACTTTTGTTGCAAATTTTAGAATCTGTAGCTCTTATGACCATTTTGTATGAACATTTACATTGCATTAATGTCAAAGACTCTCCTGACTGTCCCCTTTGTTCTTCTGGGAAGCCAAAGAATTTTAATCATATTTTAATGTGTCCTTTTTTGTCTAGTTTTCATTTTGAAATTGACAGCTGGGTTAACCGATACAATTTATACAAGGCTGCTCACAAAGGGCTGTGGTCACTTGATTGACCTTAATGGTAGGGTTAAAAAAACAAAAATTAATTTACCAGTACTTTAAAAATTCATAGATTTTCAATGCTATTAATGCCCTTCACATGTACAGCAGCAGATGTCAGATTATCTGGAACTGCACACCTGCACTATATGTTTAAGCTTTTGCATCCGTTGCCATGGCACTAAAAATTACTCTGTGATAAGATATTTTTCATCCCTTTTGTTGAAATGTTCTTTTGTAAAACTCCCTGCAGAGAAAAGTACTTAGAATATGGAAGGAACCCCTGGGACAGCAGTAAACCTAGCCACCAGCTTTTGGTCAAAAACATTTCATGGTATGATTGTCATCCCAGCCGAACTCTAAAGGTTAATCTAGCAAATGCAGCAGTGCTTCAGCCTCATATGTGGTATATATCTTCAAATTTTTATTCATAACTAGCAGTCCCGCACGGCGTTTGCCCGTCAACCCCTTAAATTATGCGATTTACAAAATCTGACATGTAAACTGCAACTCCAGATTAGTACTCTAGTTCGCAATTATATAACAGAATGTGCAGATAATGGTTCCAGAGTTTCAGGTACTTACTTACCAATGCACGACTAAAGACAACTCACTGCTGTGACGTCACACATTTCTCCCATTTGAAAAAACAGAAGGGGAGTTTCGCATAGCATTCGAATGGCAGAACAATTTTTCACAAAATAATTTTTTTTAAACCGCAGTTTTTAAGTAATTTTTTTAAAAAATTGGCCAGGTATTGTAAAAGGAATAGATATTATATGAAAAAAAAAAATAGAACGCACCACTAAAGACAACTCACTGCCGTGACCGTCACATATTTCTCCCAGAAATATCGTGTAATTTGCATTAAAATTGCTGGAGTTATTAAATATTTCATCCAATTAAACAAATTATCTTGTAAAATCCACAATTTTTGATTTAAATTTCTGAAAATTAGGAAATGTTAGGTCATTAAACGTATTAAATACCATAAAAAATTTCATGAAAAGGCCCCATTAGGAAAAACGCGCCCAATGGCGCCAAAAATAAGTCCCCAAAAATTAGGTTTTCGAAGACCTACGACCCACAGAACCCGAGATTTCCAGAGCATTTCATATTAATGCAACAAAAAGCAAAATTTAACTATTTGACGTGCAGAATACAAATTTTAAATTATTTTAAACCTCCGATAAGCATGTTGCTTCCGAAATTCATAACACAGGGTAAGAAAATTTCCGTTTTAGAACGGTTTTTAATTAATAATTAAAAAAGTTAAAAAATTTTTTAAATTCTAATTCTCAGGTGCACATTATCGGACTCATGGGCTTATATATTCAAATTTTCAGAGTTCTGCGTGCAGTATGTTTGTCTGGAGACCGCACACATACAGACAGATTTACAAACATTCATTTTTATTAATATAGATTTCTTTAAATGCAGGATTATTTAATCATTCATTGCCAAGACAGTACAATCAAAAAACTTTTAATGTGACGGCATCAAAATCTTTATGTATCAGCTAATTTATATTTATCATTTTATTTTTATTAAAGGGTTAAATTTGCATTTTGTAATCTGGTAAAATTAAAAAAAGATATGTTTCAGGATATGATTTAAAAATTAAATTTTCAAAAAAAAAAATTTATTGAAGTGGATTTTTAAAAAATTATTAAATTTTGTTAAAGAAAATTTTTTTAAAAACTAAAAAGGTATTATTATTTTATTATTATTATTTCTGATGTTTTAAAAGAGTTCGATTTTACAGAATGCACGATAGCATCATAAATAAAGAAACAATTTATATTTTGATACTTCTTTTTATGATTTTTATTTAAATTTAAATCAGTTTAGTTATTTTATAGCTGTGACTTAGCATTATGGTTTAAATATATTTTTTTAGTTCTAACAAAAATTACGATTTCATTAAATTCAAACTAATGTCCTAGTTTACAATCTTTCATTGACTGCAAAGTGAATAAAGTTGTTTGAAATTTATGGTTAAGTAATGAATTATTAAAGGCATTCTCCTTTTCACCTTCAAATGTCACATTAGTCACAAAGTATTTACCCTTTCTTATATAAATTTAGATATTAAATAAGATAATCTGTTTTAATAAATTCATTCATGTATTCATTGTTTTCAAATGTTGATGATGATTCCAGTCAGGGTCGGAAAAATCTATGGCCCAACATACCCAGGGCATGTAAAATTTTTACCCGGTCATTTAATTATTATTTTTTTCCCCCACATGTTCAATCAGGCATGCAAGAAAATCAACTATAAACGATTTATAAATTACTTTTCGGTAATCTTCAGGAAAAGGTTTCATACTGATTTGGTTTGTGGCTGCAAGTATCCATACTGATTTGGTTTGTGGTTGCAACATTTCATTTTAATGGAAAATCTGAATAATGTAAATTTTACAGAGCAATAAAATGTAGTAATATTTTTCGACTAGTATTATTTTAGGTTACATACCTGACTGGGCATGTGAATTGTTGGTGATTTTTCTGCCCCAGATTCCAATGCAGAATATTCAGCAAAGGACTCCAAATATTTTGTTTTGAGATTCTCAGCAGTCCACAAATTGAAAAAGCCATTGAAACTTCTGGTGCATGTTAAATTTAAATTTTTGTTAGGATTTTGAAAAATAAATACCACTGTGACAATTAAAAAACTGGACTGTGTTTGCCCCAACCATTTGGCTGAATGTGGAGTAGTAGAAATGGAATGGTGTTGACTTTGATGCTTCCAGAGCAGGTGGTATTTTATTCCGTCCCTCTATCTAGTTTAGTTTGATTTTTATCTTTGATTAAGACTTAGTTGTGTCAAAGTTTTGCGATCATGATTAGCTTAAAAATCGAGCAGTGCATAAATTTGAAATTCCTCGTTAAATTTAAAGAATGTCCAACTGAATGTTTTAAATTGTTAAAAGAGGTGTTAAGGGATAATTTCATGTCACATAGTCAAATTTTTGAATGGCACAAAGGAAGGTTGGGCGGTTCTTGAAGATGATGAATGTTCTGGTCAACCTGAAAAGTGCATTGAAGGTAACACATTTTCAGTCTGTAGTAAAGGTCTAGGCAAAAACGGCAGACTTACTGTAGAAGGTGACACCTAATGACCTGCAGCACTGCTTTGAGAAGTGGAAAATTTGTATGCAGCGATGTAATGATAGGGAAGGGGACTAAAAGATATTTGTATAATTTTTTAAATAAAGTTAATTTTTAAGACTAGTCCGATTATTTAATTGTCACAGTGGTATACATATGTAAAGCATTAGTGTGCATATAAGCACATATTGTCCTTTAAAATAAAAATTTTAGAAAATTAAAATGAGACATATTATGTTACCCTGCTAAAAATATCAGATGATGTTTTGTGATTCAAATTGTGACTGAACATTATAAATATTGTTTTCCAGATAGAGCTTTAGAATGCGATCGTCATCTGCTTTCGTTGTTTTGGAGCCTTCAACTTTATGATGAAGCAGAGAATTTCATTATTCCTCCTGCTGTATTGAAAAAAGTTATTAACTCCGTTTTTAAAAAACATGCAGATGTTAAGTATCCCTTAGAGAAACTCTTTGAAAATGGCTTGGGCGGTTCACAGTTTCTTCAGAGTGGTGTTTTTACTAAAGATGGTCAAGTCATTGGTTAGTATTCACTAAAATACTAGTTAAAATTCTGTTAACAATGTTCTAAACCAGTGTTTCCCGACCTTTCTATATGTGTGGACTAACAAAAGTATAAATATTTCTTGAATCGGCATCAGCCCAAAATAACAAATCTTATATAAACATGTCTTTTATTTAGTGAATCAAATGTTATTTAAATATAATTTTTACTTAAAATGACTTTAACTGCTAATTATTTTTTATTAAATTTGATATAAATGGGCAGGCAGTAATCAAACAAGTGGTTAAGAAACACTGTTCTAAACAAGAATTTTCTTTTTCTCTTTAATGTTATTGTGCCATATTTTGCGTGTTTTTATATTATAGTACTGGTTCTACAGCAAAAGTGGGTGGGTGATTCGATTAAAATGTTTTTTTTTCTCTTAAATGTACATTCTTGACATAGGGAATTTTGCTTGGGGAGTGGAGTTTCTTTGCTTTCTTTTGTGCAAATACTGGTGTGTTGAAATTCATTTGAAAGTATTGAGGGACTAGCAAGTTGTAGATTAGCTAACTCAATAATGGAGATCCTATTTGTGTATGATAGGAACAGAGATTTGTTTATGTCACCTAAATATAGTTCCTGTAATGGTTGATATGTTTAGCTGTTGGGTCTTTTAAATAGGGTGTCTTTAAAAATTCTAAAATGAACATGTGCACTTCATTTCTACAACCACACAAAAATCAAGCAGGTGACTTTTGCCACACAAATGTACTTATAATCTCACTTTCAATTTAAAAGTGATTTTTTCAAAATTAGGATCCTCAACCTGTATCTAGAGGTCTACACTGCTGAGGTCTAGGCCAGCGTGCGCACAATCGGCTTCAAAACTTTTTAAAAAACTGTACCTAACTTTCAATTATTTATATTTTTCTGGATACTTCTTACTGCTAGTAACTTATAACACAATGGCACAATTTGATTGCTTTAAAAACTGTTTAAACATTGCATTATATCTCAAAAGAACATTATAGATTTGAAATAGTTCATGAGATGGTTGTGGAAAAAAAAAAAATGCTTAAAAGCAAATAATGTATCAATTGACAATGTAAATTGATAACTAAATGTACTGTGAATGTGCCATATAAACAACATAAACCTACCCGATTTTGATAAAATCTATTGTTTCAGCTTTGCAGTAGAAATATTTTTAAAGTTTGTCACAACGGCAAACTCATCATACTCAAGAGTTCCACCAGTGGCTGAGCGCATAGTACTCCGAACTGGGAGACGGAAGGTGTCTGGTTCAAAATCAGGTTGTGCCCCCCGACCTGGCCATTTATAGTTTTCCTTCGTTTCCTCTGAAACTTAGCATAGATACGGGATATGACCCCTTAGAAAGACTTCAATGGAGACATCCCACTAAAGATGAGTTCGGGCATTTTTTTTTTTTAAGCCTGAACCCGAGGACTTTTAATTCGAGCCAGCCCAAGTGATATTATTTAAGTCTGACCCCAAGCCGAAATTTCAGGTACTTGATTGATAGAATATTTATTTATTTATTTGCCAGGAGAGGACATTTGCCAGGAGAGTTGATAGAATATCATAAATTTTACCGTTTGTGCAAATTAAAGGTAATTATAATTGAGCCTGCCTAAGCTCGAACACAATCGTGAATTTTAGAGTCTGAGCCCGTCTCATATCTACACTCCACCCCTTGGCCCAGAACCCACGTGTAGCTAATTGGCTGTAATCCCACACAAACATCATACTCAAGACTAGTTTTCATAGTCTTAAAAAAAATCTCATTTAACGCCAATTTATACATAATTTTATTCATTCCGGTTCAACTAAAAGAAAATATATCAGTTCAGTTCCGTTTTTCATTCTGCCATAAATAAGGTTTTTGGTTCAGTTCCGAGTGAATAATTTTATTTTATGTATATTCTTATTTGTAATAAAAATATAATTCTATCATCAACTGAATTAAATCTGCATTCTACAAATAGTTTCATGCGAAACTGAAACAGAAAAGAAGTAGTGAACATCAAAACAGAAAATCGAGAAGCAACTTACCTTGTTTTACTAAAGCAGAGCGACCGCAAACAAGACGATTCTACAAGGAAAAGGGGTGATAGGTTGAGATGGGTATTTTTTGAAGCTCTATTTTGGCTCAGTCTTTTTATGATGTTTTCCATTTTGTTTTATTTCAGTTCGGAATTTCAGAAATTATTCTACTTATTGCTAGTTCAAGTGTAAAGAGAGTTTTAAACATAAGAAATTGTTGCTAAACTTCCATTCACCCCTATTTTGATGAATTAGAATCAGACCTGACACATGCGTAGATGGGAGGAAGGCTCTGAGAATCGAAAACAGACTGTACATGTATTGATGATAATTATACGTTTGACGTTAAATTAGAAAATATTGATAAGTTGGTTACAGTAACAAAATGATTGAAGATATACTGAAACGAAATAAACAGATATTTTTTTCCGGTTCAGTTCCAGTTTTCGTTCCTGCCAAAATCATGGTCTTTTTCGGATTTCTGTTCATATCCGGTTCGAGTAGCTGTCTAAAACCAACCAACACATCAACTTCAAAAATCAATTATTTGTATTTCTACCCACATTCTAAACAAGGTCCGTAAAGCAAATTTTAGCCCTCCACTTAATTTCTTTTAGTTGAAACAACTCAATTGTTCTTCACTTATCTTGCAATAATTATGATTAAAGGAACTCAACCCATGAGCCAGGGCCGCTGACAGGGTTTTTGGGCCCCAGAGCAGGTATTTATGATGAACCTTCTCCCCCACAAAAAAAAAAAAAACTTTCATTTTTTTTAGAAAAGTTTTTTAAACACTTTAGAATTAGTACCCTTTAAATTTACTGTAGGCCATATGTACAAAACCTTGTACATAATTAAACTTCCATCAAAAATTGCAAGTATTTTATTAGAATTGCAAGTATTATTTTAAAGTAACGTAAATATGATCATGCAATTCTTTCTTAAAATATACAAATACTTACTTGATACAATTAAATGTAGGACATTTTTTAAATGTTGAGTACCTGCTATTTGAAAACTAAAGCAGAGTTATAAAATTCGTAGACAAATGAATAATGCAGGAAGAAATCATCATCATTTGGTAATATGACATACCATACTCAGTGTGAGAATTCATTCTCGGACTGATGATGGTAAGACATATTACACAAAACCAGTTTCCGGCATTAAATGTCATTAGTGTTTGCTAACCTTGTCTTTTTCTGTGTTAGAGCAGAGTTGCCTTTTTTATCAAAGTTTTTGGGAGAAACAAATATTTTACTTGCGGAAGGATTTGTACACTAAAAATTATAACACCCCCCTGTACCGAAGAATAATTTTGCATAAATAAACTTGTTTATTTATGGATTAGACACTATTTTGTGGTGCATTACTATCACTGAGCAAGTAGACAACCCTCCATCATTATTTAAGATGTAGCCGTGAAACATTCATCTACTCTCGTATAGTGGTGAAATATTTTATGTTGACGGTTTGAACACTGGATTAAAGTGATAATCGTTGCTGATACACACTCGCCAGGAAAAAAGCAAGACGAAAACAGGGTTGTATCACATCACACGCTGTAAAAGAAATACGTCTTGTTCACTTGAAGTGAAGATGAACACATATATTAACTGTATAATCTTCAATTGCACTAGATAGAAAAAAACTTGATGGCGATAAGATCGATAGGCATTTCTGTATAAAACTCTAACCAGCACGATTTTGTTTATAGAGTCGGGATACGTGAAACATATGAAAATCACACTTCAACGACCTTTTCTTTATTATACTTCATAGCACATTATATAGTTATTCACACAGCAAAATCTTCAACTTATTTCTTCACTTTAGTACACATATATTCCTAAAATTCTTGATTATTAAAAATTATAAAATATAGTTACAAAATAATTAATACGCTAGGTGGACAGAGGCACAATCCCCCAGGGGAAAGTGCTTGCCCGAACCTCCAACGCAGCTCTACTCTGCTCGCTGACTTACAACTGAAAGCCCATATTCAAAGATGTACAGGGGGTATGTCACGAGGTCAAATTTTGCCATTAAGCTATTACGTATGTAAGAAGAGAAAAACGGAATTCGAAAGACTTTTCTAGAACATTCGATGCATGCATCTGCACACGAGAAGCAAAAAGAAAATCAAAACACTGCGGTCTGAGAGCAGTGCAATACTGCAAGTTAGGCTTTCATATGAATAAGTGTGAAAAGAGGATGGGAAGAAAAACTATAAGTAAAACAGATTGCAGCTGCAAGTTTGATTCGCATAGCAGAAGGCAGGAAATCGAAATGATTATAAGTGCGTTATTGCCTTACAAATAAAATGGCTGAAAGGAAATTTGAAAGCTTTAAAAAGAGTTATTGTTAATAACTTATAAATTAAATTTAAAATAGATTATTAGTTTAAATTTAGACAATATTAATTAAGATTTGTATTAATAATTTTTCATAAAAAATATGCACGTTGTGTCAACGTGACACCCCCTAAGGCCCAGGCAACTGTCCCCCCTCTCAGTGGGCCTGTCATGAGCAATAGCTTTATTAAAATTTGTCTGATTACACTTGCTCAAAACGTATTTTTTATCTATAAACAATTCTGACTTATTTCTCCCACATTGCAAACTATTCGTGGCAGACGAAAAGTACAGGCTCTGATGCTGAAATATCACGTGACCGTGTGTGGTTGACGTGAATTCGAATTCCCATTCTCGGTAGTTGCTCTAGAAATATGTTTTTAAATGTAATAGTGTTTATTTGTCATTCTAGGTTCTATTATTTGTTAGAAAAAGGTGTTATTTTATTGCGTTTTCTACAATTTACATTTGAAAGCTGTGTTCATTTAAAATACTAGTGGCCAAGGCCCCCAGATTCGCTATGCTCGCTTTTCGTATGAGGCATTTGTCCCCTAATAAGGTTTATTCGTAAAAAAGACATAATTTCAACAGACAAAACCCGAAGATTGGATCAGATAGAATGTTACTGAGCTACACATTGCTTGGTTCTTGCATGTTCATTGGTACATAAAAAGTTAAACTTCACACTACAGTAGACCC
>JAWZYV010011203.1:0-28551 GCA_038373885.1 Cheiracanthium punctorium
CAATAGATAAAAAAAAAACAGTCTGATTTAACGTTAAAGTTGAAAAAGTTAAGATAGGAGAATATTTTAGCTAGCAAAAGAAAAAAAATTAAAATTAATATAAGAATGCAGGTTTGAGCCCAAAAGCGTAGCTGCGATCTTGGCATAAGCCTTAAGATCAGTGACTGCCATGATCTACGAGTACCGACTGTGTTTTGAATAGTCTCAGGATCGATGTGTTTCATTTGATTTATCTTTTCCATTTCAATATTCTAATCACTGAAATCATGGAGTAAAAAAATTCTTTTTAAACTCCCTGCTTAAAATTTGGGGAATAACAATCCATCCAATTCAACACAAAGTGACGCTTTTCGTGCTGGATAAAGATAACGCTTAACTGTACGCCATCTTCTCAATCTTGAAATAGCTGTAAAAAAGGAAGATTTTTAAAAAGCCTTAATCAAGCTTTTTATTTCATGTAAAAAAAATGGAATGAGTAAGCACTATTTTCGTGACATACACACCATTGGGTTTTAAAACAGCCTCGCGAGAACTTTTTTTTTTTTTGTCCGAATGTCTCTCGACTGGGTTTTTTATAGTAGCTGCTTGAAAACTTGAGAAAACTTTCTACTCTTTGATTTATTATCCTAGCATTTGCATTGTCTTTTTGTCACGCGTTTTTATTTGTAATGTTTAAACAAAGTTTTTTTTTTTAAAAACTTGCCTTCGTATAATTCGTGTCATTAATCATTTATACAAAATTCACAAACTAAGTTGTGCAAAACCTTGTAACACTTTTATTATTTTCATTTAATGGATAAGTTGAAAAAAAAATTATCTGCTGTTGAATCTAGGAAAATATTTATTCATTTCTTTCTTTCTTTCTGCAATTTTACCAAAGTTTATTGCAACATTTTGGAAGTCACTTCTCTTTTTTGTGCTTGTTTTTCTTGATTAGTGTAGAATCCGGAGTTTCTACTTGATTTTAAAGTGTTGTTTTTTGCTGACTTATCATATATTTAATATTTGTTATTCTGCTTTTTTTCAATTAAGGGTTTTCCAAAATGTGTGTTAGCTTGAAAAAAAAAATTTCGTTTTTTTTTCTTTTTAGATGATTTCTCTAAAAAAACCCACCCCAAAACCTTCAAAATAAAACCAATCTTAAAAGTTAAAAACATTTGTATTTTAATTATCCTTACTTCAATGACACTGTGATTTTTGAACATACTAGCCTTCAAGGTGGTCAAATTCTCAGACCCATCCCTTTCGCTGCTCTTTATATTTGGTAGAGTGTTGGCAAAATTATTCGACTCATTTGTAAACAAATATTGTTTATTTGTTTTAACAGTATTTGTTATTAAATTTATTTATGTTAGGGTACCTACAAATTTTGGGTATCATCATCGTGTTGTACAAATTCCTGCATAAATTTTCCCGTATTTACAGCAGCGGCGTGCTTTCTCCAATTAGTGCACAGTGCGCTGCCGTTCCGTTCATGAACTCCGTGTTTCTATTAATGAGGTACTTTCACGTTTCAATAACACCAGTGTTGATGTGCCAAAATTAGAAACCTGGTGTTTTTATCCTATGGTTACATTATTTAATATCGTTTTCCCAGTTACTGATATAAAAGAAACAGGAAAATAGCAGAATACACTTGTATACACTAGCAGAAACGTTGTATAGCTTTGACTGTATATTATAAAAGATGGATTTAACAATCTGGGACTGGAATTGGATGGATGGGATGAAAAGAACGCGACTGAATTTACCCAAGAAAAGAGAATATTGCGCAATAAAATATTTTATTTAACCCTTTGAGGTGCAACCTTTCCCAATGCTGAAAAAAGGGCAGCGTTGCCATCGCTCGACTTAACTACCAGCAAGATAGGCGGACGATCGAAAACGTGCATCGCGTGCCACAGATCTAGAGACCCTGTTTTTGACGACAGCTGGCTGTGCTGCACAGCCAGCTGCGTCAAAAAAAGTGTCTCTAGATCTGTGGCACGCGATAACGTTTCGATCGTTCCGCCATCTTGCTGGTAGTTAAGTCGAGCGATGGCAACGCTGCTCCTTTTTTCAGCATTGGGCAATCTATCCAGCTGTTCTTCGCATTCTTCCATTTTTCAGCAGATGTCAGTGCTGTTAAAAATAATCGTGACAATTTTTTTACGGGAAATGACGTGCTAAAAAGTAAAGGGATTCTCGTGGAGCTATGTCACCCGCAACTATTTTTATAGAAATCAAATCTATTCTTCGGACTGGCAGCAGTCAAAACATCAGCGTTTGGTGTTCCCAGAGCGGGATCACTGCGTCTTAAAGGGTTAAATAACCTAAAACGGAAGAAATGAAAGATGCTGGGTTTGACCATCTAACTGTTAATCATCAATTTAATTTCGTAGACCCAGTTATAGGGTGCCATACACAATCAGTAGAGCGAATGGGAGATAGTGCAAAACGCGGGGGAATAAACGTCAAACGTCAATGTGGGACTTCACGTCACCATCTAGAATTCTATGTGTAGGAATTTATGCGTCGAAAGCAATCTCGCCAAAATAAATTGTTTTTAGAAATGTTGATAGACACTGTAAATTTCATGCCTCCTTTGTGGATTTGTATTTACCTTTTTCCCCTGAGCTATAATCATTATATTTAATAAAACATGCTAACTGCCCCCATGGATCGAACCTGGATCTACTTTTTTATTTTTACTTTATTATTTCATTTTTTTTAAAATGGAAATGGGTGAAAATAATTTACTTGGCGGATTGGGGGATAGGAGTTATCAAAACGGAAAAGTAATGCTAATCAAATCTATTTTAAACAAATCAAACAACCTAAGCGAACATTTTGAATTTGCGAATAAAAAAATAATATTCTCCGAAAAATTTTTTTATCTAAAAAAAAATGTTTGTATTTTAAAAAATTTAATTTTTTATTGATATGTCTTGGCATTTGCTGGTGGGTTTTAAAATAAAAAGAAAAAAAAAAATATTTTTTAAGGAAAACAGATAGAAAATGAAAATACTGAATATTTTTGTTTAAAATTGAAATAAACATAATATTCTTGAAAAACTTTTATGTCTTATTTTTTAATGGTGTTTCTTAGAAGCCTTACCTACGAATTTCAAGAAAAGCAAATGCGGTCATTAACCCTTTCGTTTATCCACGGGCCCCCAGCTGGCTGTGCTCGGCACAGCCAGCTGTCGTCAAAAAAGGGTCTCTAGATCTGTGGCACGCGATGAACGTTTCGATCGTCCGCCATCTTGCTGGTAGTTAAGTCGAGCGATGGCAACGGCTGCCCTTTTTTCAGCATTGGGCAATCTATCCAGCTGTTCTCGCATTCTTCCATTTTTCAGCAGATGTCAGTGCTGTTAAAAATAATCGTGACCATTTTTTTACGGGAAATGACGTGCTAAAAAGTAAAGGATTCTCGTGGAGCTATGTCACCCTCAACTATTTTTATAGAAATCAAATCTATTCTTCGTGACTGGCAACAGTCAAAACGTCAGAGTTTGGTGTTCCCAGAGCGGGAACACTGCGCGTTAAAGGGGTTTAATAGGTTAACAAAATAAAAAAAACTCTAAATACTTTTAAAAATATCCCTTCTTTAGCCTTTCATTTCTTTAAAACCCCCAGCAAAGCCAAGAGGAAAAAGCTTATTATCTAATATTTATGAAAATGGCTTTCCTGGGGAATTTTCAAAAAACAAAAAAAAACATATGGAGAAAAAAAATTTTTTTTTTTTTTTTTTACTCTTTTCTTACAAATTTTTTAACCCCACCTAACAATTAAAAAAAACCCTTATTATTTCCCCAACTTATAAAAGATGGGTGAAAAAAACCAAAACCCCACCAGTAAACCAATTTTTAAGGAGGAAAAGGGAAATCTCCCAGTTTTCTAAAAACTTCTTTTCCCTTGACAGAAAAACCCCGTGGTCCCTTAAATTTTATTGGGGGGGGGTGGGGGACGAATTGGTTCTAACTGTAAAGGGGGGAAAACAAAAAATTTACCATACAATAAAGAAAAAATTTCCAAAAAAAACTTAAAAAATTTTTTTCGGGGGGGTCTGGTAAAAACTAAACCCATTTTCTCCAAAAGGGGCTTTTTTCATGTGGAAAGGAAAAGTAAAATGAAAGTTTTTTTTAAGTTTGGTTGGTGGAAATTCATAATTCTTGTGAAAAAAAGAAAAATGTTTTATAATACAAAAAACACGTATCTTTTCACTTGTTCATTATTTATGGTTGTTCCTGGGGAAAAAAAGTTATGAATAATATGAAAAAAATGAAAGGATAAGGAAAAAAAACGGGAATTTTTCTATAAAAGTTCCATTTTAAAAAAAACGAAACGTATAAACGATATTTACATAATAAGATAAACGAAAACAGCTTTTAGGGATTTTTTAGAGAGAAAATAGCCCTAGGAATAATTGCCCCGGATTTGCGAATGTGTGGGAAAAATTAACCGGGGGAAATCCCATTTTATTTTTACCCGAAGAGATATTTTTTTTCAACCAAATCGCTTATTTTGTTTTCAAAGGCATAATCCGGGAAAGAAAAGTCGTTACACACATATATATTGTAATCTTTTGTTTTTTAATTTTTTGCGTGTTTCCCTTTGGAAATTAAATGGCTTTTCTTGTTTCCCGATTTTTACATACTACTAATAAGAAAAAAAAAAAAAAAAAAAAAACCCATGCTGGCTAAAAAAAATTACCAAAGGGGCAAACAGTGGGGGTAGCTGGGTAAAATCCATAAAAACGCCCCCAACACACCTGTGCTTTGTAAAAAAATTTTTTTCCAAAAGCCACTGTGATGGTAAAAATTTTAAACAAACCCAAACCCGGTGTTTGTTAAGTAAAAGGTTTTGTTTTTGGGGCCACGGATTGGCAACGGGTGGGCACAAACAGCACATGTGTGGCTGTAAAATTTTACAAAGCAACCGTGTTGTTAGAAAAATTTACAGCACACTCATTTTTTCAAGTAAACCTATGTTAAATTCACAAACACTTGTGGTTGTTAAAATTTTTAACAACACTTTCAATTTTTTCCAAGCAATCTATGGTGAATTTACAACACTTGTGTTTTGTAAAAATTAAAAGCCAACCTCATTTTTTTCCGAGCACTTATGTAATGTTTTACAACACCATGCCCTCAAAAAATATTTACAGCGCCCCCTGAAATTTTTCAAAGCACTGGTTTGTGTTGTATTTTTTTACATGCACTTGAAAATTTTTCAAGCACTGTAAACGTGTTTTTTTCACCCTGTTTTTCTTGGGAATTTTTTCAAAGTTCCTTTCATGGAATTTGTTTAACTGGCACTTTCCTGTGTAAAGTTTTTTAGCCCGAATTTGGCCAAATTTTTTTTCTGTACACAATTGCCAATTTTAATAATTATACGTTTTTTCGAGCAAAAAATTTATACCTGTCCCCTCGATTTTGCACGGCACACTCAATTTTACACGTTTTTTATAAATGAAAAACTTTTTTTATTTTATTTTTATTGTGTGTGTGTACAATCATACACATTTTACAATTACTTTTTCAAACAAATTTACAGCTATCCCCTCTATTTGCTCGGTACTTCAATTTACGCGGGTTTTTCAAAAAGAAAACTTTAGTTTTTTTTAATATTATTTATGGGATCCTACAATTTACAATTACATTTTCAATCAAATTTACAGCTATCTTCTATATTCACTTTACTCAATTTACACGGTTTCTCGCGTTTTTACACGGTTTTTTACATGTTTTTTTTTTAAATCCTACACATTTTACAAGTAATTTTTCAAACAAAATTTACACATATCCCCTCGATTTTGCACGGTACTCAATTTACACTGTTTTTTTAAATGAAAACTTATTTTTACAGGTTTTTTTTAAATTTTATTTATTGGATTTCTACAATTTTACAATTACATATCAAAAGAAAATTTACAGAACTATCCTTCAATATGCACGGTTACTCAGTTTTTACACGGTTTTCACTTTTTATAATGGTTTCAAAAATGATTTTTTTAAATGGTTTTTTTTTTTTCCCTTACTCCTCCAGTTTTACAATTAATTTTTGTGAACAAAATTTACTCCCCATCCCCTCGATTTTGCAACGGTATACTCCAGTTTTACACTGTTTTTTAAATGAGAACTTATTTTAGAGTTTTTTTTATTATTTTTATTTATTGGGTCCTTATACAATTTAACATTACATTTCAAACACAAATTTAACAGCTATCCTTTTCATATGCACAGTAACTCCAATTTTACACCGGTTTCGTGTTTATATACGGGTTTTGGAATGAATTTTTTTTTTTTCAGTTTTTGTTAAATCCTAATATTTGCAATTAAATTTTTAAAACAAATTTTACACTTATCCCCTCGATTAGCACACGGTTATTCAATTTTACAACTGTTTTTTTAAATGAAAAACTTTATTTTTTAGAGGGGTTTTTTTATTTTAAATTTTATTTTATTGGATCCTACAATTGTACAATTACATTTTAAAAACAAATTTATGGCTATTTCTTCGGTATGCCCCGGTAACTCAATTTTATTACGGTTTTCTGTGTTTTACACGGTTTTTTAAATAATTTTTCTTTTTATCCTTACACATTTTTACAATTAATTTTTCAAACAAATTTTACCCCGATTTTGGCGCAGTATAACTAAACTTACACTGTGTTTTTAAAATGAAAAACTTTTTTTTCTCCTAACTCTGAAAGTTAGTTTAGAAAATTTTTGCACAGACCATTTTAAAATATGTAGAGAAAAAAATCTTGCTCTCCTTTAAAAAGCCCAAAAAGAATCTGGCAATAAAAATATTTTTTGTGTTGTTGAAACTTTTTTGAAAACAGCACTAAATGTCAAATTACAAAATGTGAATTTAAACCAAAAAGCAATTGCAAGTGGCAGTGGAAAATTTTCGGAATGAGATTTTTCATTCTTTGAAAACTGAGAGACCATTTTTGCTATTAAAAATAAAATATTTTTCAAACTCACAGTCACCTCTATGCCCTAATAATGTTTAATGTTTATAGTGATTGCATAGCTATAGGAGACTATAACTTTAAAAAAAGAACCTTTTGTGAGTGTGTAAATAGCTTGATAATTAAAATATGGCAAATATTTTTTTAACAAAAAACGTTAAAATTAAAGTCCTCGTGAACATAGCTTTGAAATTAATTTATTTTTAAATAACTAAGTAAGGCAAAACTTACATCCAAGCTTGAAAAAGGGGGGGGGGGATTAATAATTTCTTGACTTTGTAAAGGGACTAAGGTTTCCTCTTATTCATAGAGGGCCCAAATTTATAAGTTAAAGATCATGGGAAAACAGATTTTTTTTCAAAAAATTTGTTTTTGTATGGGAGTTGTTTTTATATACATACCCGTAAAAAGGCAGGCCCGTTGTTATTTCTAGAGTTAAGTTTGCTTCAGTGTTTTGTTTTTTTTTTACTATGTCACTCAGCTTACATATTTATACATACTTTCTCTCTTATTAATATGTTCTTCCCACAAAATCCAGATATTTTAAAGAATACTTTGTTTGAAAAAGCTAAAATTAAGCATAAATGGTAATATAACAATGATTTAATGTGTGCTATTTTATTTTTTTATTTTACTTTCTTGGAAACAAAATGCAGGCAGTTTAAGTTTCTAAAAGTAAAGATATATAAAAGATATGGCAAGAAACAAAAATTTCAATGCTGTTCTTTTGAAAAAAGTCAGTATAAATGCTTTTTAATTTTATAGTTTTAAATAGATGAATAAAAACTTATCATTATATGGAATTAGTAGTTAATTTAAAATTGCATTGAAAATTATTTATCTAGAAATAATTTTTGGTAGTTTCAAATTAAAAAGTTCATATTTATTAAAAATTTGCCTACGATTAAGATTTTTTTTAAATTTAAATATAGATTATTAATATAATTCCAAAACAATCACAAACTAAAGTAATATTTAATAAAAATAAACAAAAAGTACTCAACAAAAAAATCTGGTGGTGTGAAAAAGGTAAAAAGTAATTAAAAAAACTTTGTAAAATGACTCATAAAAAAGATACAAACTGAGGGTCTATCATTTTTGAGTAATACAAAAAAAAATGTCCACTCTTCTTCTTCAGTTACAAAAAAAGTCCAGGAACATCTGCACAAGTAAAAAGGCTATTCTTTCTGGACTGGGGTTTGACTTTTCTTGATTGCTGTAGGAAAAAAAAAATTACACATTTTTTTGTTTAACCAAACCAAAAGGGGATTTTGTTCCTGGATAAATAATAACCCCTTTTTTATGTGTTTTAATTATTTTTACAAAGTTCTCTTAATTATTTATTTTGAATTTTTAAATAAAAAATGTTAGCTTTTTTAAAATAAAAACTGAAAAAAAAAAGCATAATAAAATAAACAAATTGAAAAATATTTTAAAAAACATTTAGAAAATTTTTATATTGAACTTTTCCCATATACAGTTAATATAAAAGCTACAATAGGTTTTTTTTATATTTTTTTCAATCTCTATTTTTACCGCCCACATACAACATAAAACATTTATTCAGATTCTTCTCTTTGATCAAAACTTTCCATTAATAAAGGGAAATAAATTTTTTTTCAGAATGCCTAGGATTAAAAACAAAAAAAACACGTCATCAGATTCAAGCAAATATAAATTAAAAATCCCCAAAAAAAATGTTTGCCATTCTTTTCTTTTTTAAAATTTTGTTTGGCTACTATATTCAATAAAAATTTTCAAACTGATTTCCCGATTTAAAAACCCAATTTGTTTGGTGCCCCTTGATTTTAATTTTTTTGGCGGGACCCTTTTCTTCCCTTTCCGACTTATTGTGCTAACATTAACCAGTCACGTAGAATAAAATAGGGATTACAATTTTCCCCTTGGATTGTTTCAAAATAGTTTTTTTTTTTTTTCCTTGAAACAAGGGGGATTGAAATTTTCCTTTTAAAAAAAAAATTTCATTATTGCAATAATAAAATTGACAATTGTCCCAACAAAATCCCTTACATAGGGGTCCCCCCCCTATGGGTTAAAAATAATTTTTGTGGGAAAATTGGGGTGTTTCAAAAGGGGGGACCCTCGTGAAAATAAAAAAGGCCTAGGGGAAAAAAATTAATTTAAAAACGTTTTTGTTTTTGGGAACTGATAGCCGAAAAATTTTTTGGCCGGTCCCCCAAAAAAAAAAGGGGGGGACCCATAAAAATGGGGGTAAAATAAAAGGGGGGCAATAAAATTGGGTTTTTTTAGGCTGAAGCAGAATTTTTATTAATATATAAAAAACACACTTTTATCGAATATTAAATTTTTCCCAAAAAT
The DNA here is from genome assembly GCA_038373885.1 of Cheiracanthium punctorium. Lineage (NCBI taxonomy): Eukaryota > Metazoa > Arthropoda > Arachnida > Araneae > Cheiracanthiidae > Cheiracanthium > Cheiracanthium punctorium. Next base: position 9,302 of record JAWZYV010011203.1, read on the forward strand.
CACTTTAATCCCAAATAAAAAAATATTTTAAAAAAATTGGTTAAATCACTATGGAAAAAAATTATTTTATCCATTATTAAATTACCAAAATTTATAACCAATATATTTAATAAACCGTCAAAATGCAAAAAAAATCAAGGTGGTTTATTGCTGTTTCTTTTTTTTTAAAAAAAAAAAAGGGAAAAAATGCATAAAATTTATGTTTTACTATCTTCTCTCTTTTCCCCTCCTCTCCTCCCGTTTGTTGTTGTTGGAAGAGAGTTAGTTTAAATATTTTATTTGGGGGCCATTCTTTTAAAAAAAAAAAAAAAAGAAAAACCAGGCATAACACCCTGGATTTTTGCATTGAACGGGTTATTATATTGTTTACATTTTTTGTTATTTAAAATTAATTGATTTAAAAAAAATTTTTTTTCATTAGTTTTTTTAACAAAAACATTTTTTTTTAATATTTTATTTTTGGATTAAAAGAATTTTTGGGAAAAAAATATCGGATTTTAAAAAAGTGGTTTATATTTAATTTAAATTTCAGCTAAAAAACCCAATTTTATGCCCCTTTTATTACCCATTTATGTCCCCTTTTTTGGGACGGCATTTTCGCTATCAGTCAAAAAACGTTATTAATTTTCCCCTAGCCTTTATTTCACGAGTCTTGAACCCTCAATTTCACAAAATATTTTAACATGACCTAGTAGGATGTTGACATTTCAATTATTATGCATAATGATTTTAAAAGAAATCATCCCTTGTTCAAGAACGTATACATCAGAAATTTATCTATTATTGCTGGTATTAAGCAAAAATCGAAGAAAGTCGCAAAAAATATCAGGGCACAAATGGGTTAATGAAATCAGTTGAAATATTGAAATAGTAGCCAAAAATAGAAAAGAATGGCACATTTTTTGGGGATTTATTTTATTTGCTGATCTGATGACGTGTTTTTTGTTTTATCCTAGGCATCTGAAAAATATTCCTTTATTAATGAAAGTTTGATCAAAGAGAAAGACTGAATAAGTTATGTTGTATGTGGCGTAAAATAGAGATGAAATATAAAAACCTATGTAGCTTTATATACTGTATATGGAAAGTCAATAAAATTTCTAATGTTTTAAAATTTCATTTGTTATTTTATGCTTTTTTTTCAGTTTATTTAAAAAGCTAACATTTTATTAAATCGAAAAATAATTAAGAACTTTGTAAAATAATACACATAAAAGGGTATATTATCCAGGACAAATCCCTTTGGTTTGGTACAAAAAATGTGTACTTTTCTACAGCATCAAGAAAGTCAACCCCAGTCAGAAAGAATAGCCTTTTTACTTGTGCAGATGTCTGACTTTTTGTAACTGAAGAAGAGTGGACTTTTTTTTTGTATTACTCAAAATGATAGACCTCAGTTTGTATCTTTTATGAGTCATTTTGACAAAGTTTTTAATTACTTTTTACCTTTTCACCACCAGATTTTTTGTTGAGAGTACTTTTGTTATTTTATTAAATTACTTTAGTTGTGATTGTTTTGAATATATTAATCTAAATTTAATAAAAAAAAATTATCGTAGGCAATTTTAATAAATATGACTTTTTAATTTGAAACTACCAAAAATTATTCTAGATAAATCAATTTCAATGCAATTTTAAATTAACTACTAATTCATATAATGAATAAGTTTTTATTCATCTATTAAACTATAAATTAAAAAGCATTATACTGACTTTTTTCAAAGAACAGCATGAAATTTTTGTTCTGCCATATCTTTATATCTTTTACTTTAGAACTTAACTGCCTGCATTTGTTCCAAGAAAGTAAAATAAAAAAATAAATAGCACATTAAATCATTGTATATTACCATTATGCTTAATTTAGCTTTTCAACAAGTATTCTTTAAATATCTGGATTTGTGGAAGAACATATTAATAAGAGAAAGTATGTATAAAATGTAGCTGAGTGACATAGTAAAAAAAAACAAAACACTGAAGCAACTTAACTCTAGAAAATACAACGGGGCCTGCCTTTTACGGGTATGTATATAAAACAACTCCATACAAACAAATTTTTGAAAAAAATCTGTTTCCATGATCTTAACTTATAATTTGGCCCTATGAATAAGAGGAACCTTAGTCCCTTTACAAGTCAAGAATTATTAATCCCCCCCCCTTTTCAAGCTTGGATGTAAGTTTGCTTACTTAGTTATTAAAATAAATTAATTTCAAAGCTATGTTCACGAGACTTTAATTTTAACGTTTTTGTTAAAAATATTGCCGTATTTAATTATCAAGCTATTACACACTCACAAAAGTTCTTTTTTTAAAGTTATAGTCTCCTATAGCTATGCATCACTATAACATTAACATATTAGGCATAGAGGTGACTGTGAGTTTGAAAATATTTTTATTTTAATAGCAAATGGTCTCAGTTTCAAGAATGAAAATCTCATTTCCGAAATTTTTCCACTGCCACTTGCAATGCTTTTGGTTTAAATTCACATTTTGTAATTTGACAATTAGTGCTGTTTCAAAAAGTTTCAACAACAAAAAATATTTATTGCAGATCTTTTTTGGCTTTTTTAAAGGAGCAAGATTTTTTCTACATATTTTAAATGGTTGTGCAAAATTTCTAACTACTTCAGAGTTAGAGAAAAAAAGTTTTCATTTAAAAACAGGTGTAAGTTTAGTACTGCGCAAATCGGGGTAAATTTGTTTGAAAATTAATTGTAAATGTGTAGGATAAAAGAAAAATTATTTAAAAAACCGTGTAAACACGAAACCGTATAAATTGAGTACCGGGGCATACCGAAGAATAGCCATAAATTTTGTTTTAAATGTAATTGTACATTGTAGGATCCAATAAATAAAATTTAAAATAAAAAAACCCTCTAAAATAAGTTTTCATTTAAAAAACAGTGTAAATTGAATACCGTGCTAATCGAGGGATAAGTGTAAATTTGTTTAAAAATTAATTGCAAATATTAGGATTTAACAAAACTGAAAAAAAAAAATTCATTCCAAAACCCGTATATAAACACGAAACCGTTGTAAATTGAGTACTGTGCGTATGAAAGGATAGCTGTAAATTTGTTTGAAATGTAATGTTAAATTGTATAGGCCCCAATAAATAAAATAATAAAAAAACTCTAAAAGAAGATCTCATTTAAAAAACAGTGTAAACTGAGTACCGTGGAAATCAAGGGATGGGAGTAAATTTGTCACAAAATTAATTGTAAACCGGAGGGTAAGGAAAAAAAAAAACCATTTAAAAAAATCATTTTGAAACCATATAAAAGCGAAACCGTGTAAAACTGAGTACCGTGCATATTGAAGGATAGTTCTGTAAGTTTTCTTTGATATGTAATTGTAAATTGTAGAATCCAATAAATAAAATTTTAAAAAACCTGTAAAATAAGTTTTCATTTAAAAAACAGTGTAAATTGAGTACCGTGCAAATCGAGGGATATGTGTAAATTTGTTTGAAAATTACTTGTAAATGTGTAGGATTTTAAAAAAAAAACATGTAAAACCGTGTAAGCGCGAAACCGTGTAAATTGAGCAAAGTGAATATAGAAGATAGCTGTAAATTTGATTGAAATGTAATTGTAAATTGTAGGATCCCATAAATAATATTAAAAAAAAACTAAAGTTTTCTTTTGAAAACCGCGTAAATTGAGTACCGAGCAAATAGAGGGATAGCTGTAAATTTGTTTGAAAAGTAATTGTAAATGTGTATGATGTACACACACAATAAAATAAAAATAAAAAAGTTTTCACTTAAAAACGAGTAAATTGAGTGCCGTGCAAATCGAGGAACAGGTATAAAATTTTTGCTCGAAACGTAATTATAAATGCATGTGTACAGAAAAATTGCATCAGGCTAAAAACTTACACAGAAGTGCAGTACAAATTCCATGAAAGTACTTGAAAATTCAAGAACTGTGAAAACACGTTACAGTGCTTGAAAATTCAAGTGCTGTAAAAATACACAACAGTGCTTTGAAAAAAATTTCAGGTGCTTTAATTTTACAACACAGTGTTGTAAATTCACATAGATGCTTGAAAAAATGAAGTGTTTGTAATTTTACAACACAGTGTTGTGAATTTAAATAGGTACTTGAAAATGATGTGCTGTAATTTTACAACACGGTGCTGTAAATTTACAGCACATGTGCTGTTGTGCCACCGTGCCATCGTGCCAACAACTTACAACACGGTGTTGTAAATTTACAACACAGTGCTTGAAATTTACAGCACAGGTGTTGGCGTTATGATTACCAGCACACTGTGCTGTAATTTAGCATGGTTTTTTCTTATAGTGTATGAACAGAAAGCATTAATCAAAGACACTAATTAAACAGATACAATATATATGTGTAACACTTTCGGATATGCTGAACAAATAGCGATGTAAAAATCTCGGGTAAAAATGGGATTCGGTAATCCACATTCGCATCTGCATATTCTAGGCTATTCTATCTAAAGCTGTTTATCTTATGTATCGTTTATACGTTTTTTAATGATTTAAGATCGTTATCCTTATTTTCATATTATCATAACTTTTCCAGGACAACATTGAAAGATACGGTTTAAAAACATTTTCAAGATATGATTTCACACAAACTTTCATTTACTTTCCTTTCACATGAAAGCTTGAAAATGTAGTTTACAGACCCGAATTTTAAGTTTGGAATTTCTTATGTATGTATTTCTTACAGTAGAACATCGTCATAAAATAAGACGTTTTCTGTCAAGGAAAAGTTTAGAACTGAGATATTCCTCCTAAAATGTTACTGGTGTTGGTTCATCTATAGTGGAATAATAGGGTTTAATTGTAGTGTAAAATTTGTAAGAAAAAGAGTAAAATTTCATATGTTTGAAATCCAGGGAAAGCATTCATAAATATTAGACATAAAATACGTTTGATATTTGTTCTTATTACAATATTTTACTTAATTGAGGAATAAATGTAAGCTTTTAAAAAGAATACAGCTGAAAATGATTTAAACTATAAATTTTAATGTTAGTGCGTCCTACTTACTTTTGATAAGATTATCACTGTTGTTTATGACTCAAATTAACTGTCGAATATTTTTCTGAAATATAGATGGTTAATTTAGAAGATGGTTAATTTATTTAAAAAATATTTTAAAAAATGATTTTTTTCAACAAATTCAAATGCTGGGCCACTACTGTACGTAAATAATAATTCCATTGAAACAAACATTTTTTTCCTTATTAGAATAATGCATGCACTTCTAACACGTTAATAAATCGTGTGTCGATATTTTTAAAATAAAAGTTGTTTACTCCAAGAGACTGTAATTAGCTAAGATAATTAGTATAATTGGTTTCTTTAAAAACCTCTTCCCACCATGTAAGATTGTATTTCGGACAAAAAAATTTAAATTATTCATTATATGGTTACAGAAGATAATTTTATCCAAAAATGTAATTATTTTGTTTTCTCATGTAAATGAGCAAATAAGTAGATAAAGCATAATTAATTATTTAAACTGTAAAACTTTATTTTATATTGTACTTTTAAAACACAACATTTTATATAAGAATATGGTAAAAAGATTTTTAAAGATACTCCCCGATGCTTATACTGGATTTTTGATTATGCGTTAAAAATTATGGTTCTCGTGGTTACAAAAGTAATTTTTTGTCGACAGTCTAGATATTTTTTAAGTTTTGGACACTTAAATTGTGTGAGTTTACACTTCCTCGAATATTAAAAGTGTTTATATAGCATTGCTTTCATTAATTTCAAGTATAACATTAAAAAAAGAATAAATGAATATTTATTTATTTATTCTTCAAATTTATTTGGTTGCAAATAGCTCTTAAAGTAAATCCCTGGCGAAAACAAACATCGGAAGTTTCATTTACACGATTAAAAATATCGAGCTAAATTAGCTCCGACGGATATTTAAACTACACTGCAAAAAAAGTCTGTAAAACGTACAGAAATTACTCGTATTATTTACAGAATAAGTTTGTTCGTAAGAAAAAACAGTTTTTTTTGTTTTATCTTCACCCGCGCATGCGTACTAGATGAAGACGTCATTGCTCAACCTTGAGGATCATTTCGCCTCCGGCGCAATTAAAACGGCAAGACATTGTACTATGTGTCGTTAGCTGGAGCTGGAGAAAAGCGACGGTGTATTTAGTTACAACTGCATACGTAGGTTCAGGTGAGTGTTTGATGTTATGTACGGATTTTGTTCCGCGTTGGCGTAACCCGGCTCGTTTGGACTTAGAACATTTTTAAGTACTTTAGTGTTTGTCGATAATGTTGACGCCGCGTAATTAATTAGATTAATTAATTGACACAATTAATGTTAAATCAATAAATAATTAGCAAGATATAAAGCAATAAGCTAATTAATTAGATTGATTACTATTAATTAATTGTTAATACAGTAATATTTAACTGGGAGGGAAACCACCACCACAAGTATAAAAGGAGTTACATGAAAAAGTGTAAGAATTCTTATTTTATTTCCATAAAATGGACATTTAAAATGGCATTTACTCTCATTGTAAGCAACAATATCGGCCTTCTTTCGTAAAAAGTGGCATGTAACATTGAGGGGAGGGGGAAAATGGTTTCTTTTGTAGAAAATATTTCCAAAAAGGTTGAATTCTTTTTTTTTGGGGGGGGGGGCAGTTACCCCTCCGTCTTCCCTTTTAATCCGTCCTTGGTGTTGAATGATGGGAATTCGAGACTTTTTACCTACAAAAAGAAACGAAAAAAAACACCTATGAATTTTGATTTATTTATTTTAGACTTGCGGGTGAGGGGAGGGGGGGGTGTTATGTTTAAAACTACGCATCGAAAACAATGGACCAACCAGATAAATTGGCATAATGATTTTAAGCAGTGCAGGGCATCACTTGATCTGACGTCATATTATGACGTCACCTTAGCGACTCTTTCTTCAGCTACTTGCGATTTATGTGCAAAAATTTCTGGCAACACTGATCGCAGGTGACGCTCTGGGTCGGCTAACGAACGATACGTACCGTTCACCTCACCATGGCACAACGTTTATATCACTGGAAATGGTACACGGGCGAAGTGTAAAAGTCCCGGGTTCGGGTCCCATCGCTCGTCCGTCGACCGTTAACCGTTCAGAGTTTTCCGTGGTTTTCTCCGGAAGTTAGCGTAAATTCGGATCTCCCCAAAGCTCCCTCACGAAATGGAACGAATTTCACACAATCTCAAGTACACACTAAAAGGAACGTACTGTGTGAAAATTAGCTGCTATCTCCTCATAGAATTTGAGACATTAAAGGCTAAAAATTAGTTAAAATCGCACCAATTGTAACCCTTTAGCTAGTATTTGGCGACAGAGATAATTGGTCGAAAAGTTGAAACGCTCACGCGAGTACGTACTCGAAATATTTATAAATCAGTGTTTGCTATACCGTGTTATATTTCGACGTACTGGGTTTTTAAGTAGCTTAATCTCGTTTTCTACTAGTTAAACTGAAGTCCTATAATATTTTTATTTTAGTTCTGAAAGTCCCTGAAGAAAGTAATTTCTTTTTATTTGTATTAACACATTGCAAGCTGCAAATTCAGTTTACGCATAAGTGAGACATTTATTTTAATTCTATTCTTTTTATCCACATGATGATACTATGGAGCAAATATACTTAATGTTGTTTTTATGCTTTACGCGGAATTTTCTTCGAAAGATATGACATTGCCTCCATGCACAGACGAAGAAAAAGTCTGCAAAATCAAATTGTTGAAAGCTTGCAAAATTATCAGAAAGTAAATGCAACAGATTTGGTAGCAAATGAGCAATGCTTATTACTCGATACCCCTGAAGATCCTATATTTTCTAGTTTAGAAAACGAAAGCATTGACTTCATGTCCAGTGAGGAGACATCATGCAAAATAAGCAATTTATTTCTTGAAAAGATAAGGAGACTGCAGTAAAATACTGGCGGGATACAATAGTTGCAAAATCTCGCAGTTTACAGAGTGTTCAAAATTATTTTAAATTTGTTACAAATAAAAGGCAGTTATATCTGTGGAAAAAGCAAATTCAGAAGAATGGCGATTATAAATATAAACTAAATAAAATTAAAAAATATACGTTTTAACACTTCTAATACGCAAGAAAATTACAGAAAAATGTACATGATTGTGATTTACAAACTTGGGCTTCAGAAAAGGCATTCGAATTAGGACTGAAATTCCGCGCATCTAAAGGATGGCAGTACATATTTTTAAAAAAGAATAAGATTGTGAGCAGGAAAGTTACAAAATTTCTTTTGCTGAAAAACTCTCGGTCAAAAGAAATCATTAAGAAATTAACGCAGGCGTCCGTAAATGATGTAAATGTCTTTATAAAGGATTCGTTGTTAAAAGACGATCAAATTTTTATGCTGATCAGTCAGGTTTTAATTTAGAAATCCTTCTAGACGAACCCTGGAACATAGAGGATCGAAGCAAGTAGAAAGTGAGATTCAATCACAAAATGCTGTGACACATTCCTATACTACAATGCCGATTTTAAGTAAAAACAATAGATTGTTATAGCCATTACATATTGAACATCCCGAAAAAGCTGAGGAATTCGGAAAAAATTAAGTGCAGCAGTTTTCTGACATTGTGTTAATGAAACAACTTAATAATATATTTCTTTTAGGGTGAAATCAAAGGGATGGGGGAGGGAATTATAGGGTGAACCCCTCCCCTCCAAAAAAATTACCTTACAATTTTTTTAAATTATTTTTTAATACCATTGTTTATTTCAATTCTTATTTAGCTAAAAAGCTAAGCTTCTTCTAAAAAGCTACGTTTAACCTCCTATTCATGCATAGATTTTATGTTTAAAAAATATTTGTTACATAAAAATGTAACACTCTTAGCAGATGTCAACAACATACATATGTAAATAAACAATAAAACTCTTTGCCACTCACGGCAAGAGAAATATTTAACCGCATCAATCTCGCCTTGCGAACTTCCCCAGTCTGGGAAACGCTACGTCATAGGAGAAACTGGTTTTCCGTATCTCCGATCAGCAGAGATCGAAAGGAATGACTCCGAGAAAAAAGATGAAAATTTCCTCACGCGTAGTGTGGCAACAGTTTTTAAAAATAAGTCCGTTGAGAGACGCCAAGAATCAGTTGGGGAAAAGTCGTGATCTAAGAAGGTGTTTTGTGGAGGGGCTCCCCACATTCCATTGTTAGGCTTCGAGCCATTTTGCAGCGTGGGGAGCCCCAGGTTAATTATCTGTCAAGTTCAAAATGGAAAATTCAAGAGATAATTTTGACATCTGAATTTTATTCAACTTGAAAAATACTGAAGTGTTTGTTCAAAGTTTTTCGTTTCTGCCTGACATCGTCTCCAAAGTAAAAAAAAGGAGTTAGCCGACAATGGTGAATGGAATCCTGAACTTCAAAGAAAGTGAGCGTCACGCGTCACCATGTGATCAACGATATATGCGTCAATTATTGTGAAGATTTCTGCAAATCCAAAAAATTAATATAGATAATATCAAGCATCGTGCCATAGTGATTTTGTTTAAAAATATGAGTGTGATATTCAAACCACGTTTCACGAAACTCTCATAAGAACTGTCAATGGAACTTTAGAACTGATTCGCCTTGTGTACAACATTCAAACAACGTTTCACGAGATTCTCATAAGAACTTTCAATGAAACTTTAGAACTGATTCGCCTCCTAGATAATGTGAAAGCTGCAAGAAAACGTGATTTGTAAAATTTCTTCGTTGAGTATCTGCTATTCCAGAACTGGGTAAATATTACGTAAGATTCATAACTGGCATATTTTGAGAGTAATTTCATATCCTATACTTTTAAATATAAGACATGTTCACATTTCATACTTCAGAATTTTCTAGTTAAAGTATGTTGATTGAATTTTTAATTTCTGAAGTGATATCAATTTGATATTTTAAATTGATAATATGCCCATTAAGTCCTTTTATTTTTAGTCAACTAAAGTTTAAATTTTTTAATAATCTGTTCTTTGAACAAATTAAAATGAAGATCTTAATTGGCATGTTATCTCAGTGTGTGATAATTGAATCTCATTGTAGTCCACTAATCATTTAATTTCTAAAACTCAACTTAACCAGACTTTTAACATGTTTCAGTTTAGGACAATTTTAATGATTTTCAATTATCACAGAGCACAAATAAGTGCTGGAATATTATGACTTTTGCTTGAAGGTGTATTGGTTTTCAGTTCTTTTTCAATTCCTATGTTAGTGTCAGGTATCAGAATTGAATTGATATTTTGAATTGTTTAGCATGTAGGTATTTCATAATTTGAATGTTACATCTATTTAGCCAAGAAATTGTTTAATGTTTTTGTCATTTATAACAGTCAATAAAAACAAAGCTCAGAATTTGAATTGCTTTATTTGAGTTAGTGAATTTTAGGTAAATTTTACTTTTCAGCTTTTATCACATTATAGGTTCTGAGTCTTTATTCCTTACCAGGCGAGTGTAAATAAAATAAGTTATTTTTATCTCTCACAATTCAGGTTTTTAATGCCTAGGCGGCAAACTGCATTGTATTTTTTTCTGATCTGAATTTTTGTTCAGAAGTATTTTTACCTCTCACATTTCACACCCTATCGATCATGGCAGTTAAGTAACTAACCACTTAACAATATTTTTGGCCAATTTCCTCCACCCCAATGCCCTCTCCAAAACAGAACCAGTTACCGGCCTGATTTTTTTCCCACCATATATTCTGCGCACAGTGGATCATTGCTGTAGATGAATCCTGACCTGTGCTTACTTAAAATACTTATTAATTAAGCATCTTTTTGTAAAAGCATTTATAAAAGAAAATAGAAAGCGCCAAGTAGCGATAGAGGCTCTATTCTGTCGGCTCATACTCATTTTTTATTAATTAATTTTAGCTTTAATTTAGGAGATAGCAACTAATTTTTACACATTAGGTTTCTTTAAGTGTGTACTTATGACTGGATTAAAATCGTTACGTTGAGTGAGCCTCGGGGAGGTTTCCTTGTTTGTGTTGTTCTTCTGACGAGGATTTATAAGCGGGCTTTGAGCCAACCTCACAAATCCGATATACTTGTCCACAACAACTACGTATCGCAATTGTTCTTGGTTTTGGGGGAAATGAGCAATAGCAACTTCATGTAACAAGTTAAGTACTACTCATAAACTGTTTCTCATAAGTTATTTCCTTATTATAGTGTTTGTTTATATTCATTGCACTTGCTAATTGGTCCTAGAACTGTAGTTAGCATTTCTTATTATATAGTTATGGATATGTTAAATATTTTGGAATGAGTGTTTTTGTTCGCAATCATTTTGGTTGCAGTGCTCCAGTAAGTGAAAGAATATCGCTGAATATCGCTGGCACTATGATAAATATATTGTTTATTTTCAGTGTTTGTACTTGAATAATCGTCTAACACCGAACAATTTATGATGTTTTTAGTGTGTATGTGTGCAGGCGCGTAGCCAGGAAATTTTTTTGGGGGGGGGGGGGATATGAACTGATATGTGTATAAATAGACGGAATTTCATCACTAATCCAAAAATTTCGGGGGGGGATATATATCCCCCCTCTGGCTACGCCCCTGCATGTGTGCTCGGGGGGATTTCACATCAAATGTAATATTATACACTTCCCAGACTTATAAATATCTATCTTCTATACTTACAATAAGAATTCTGATTTTCTAGGAGTATCTTAAAGTTTCCTAACGCGTAAGTGCCGTCAATAATTTAAATCAATGGATATATCTCAATTAAGTTTATGAGGTAAATCAAATTAAAGAAATGATATATTTCAACTTTTCACGCATAAAAGAACAGAAGAATTGTATCTACAAATTATTTATAATTTCCTTGTAATATGTGTTATGTAGTTTTAAATTTGTACACACTTTGCAATTCTTTTTGCATATTGCATACTATTATTTCTTAATCCTAGTAAAAATGAATCAAAGAACCATAGTTATACACTTTATTTCAAAGTTAATGAAACACTTTTAACTACCATTTTGTAAACATAAATAAATCAAACCACATAGCAACATTTTAAAAAGTGTGAAATTTATATGTATATAGAATATAACTGTTTTTTTTATTTTATTAATACACAACTGGTAATTAAAATAGCAACACCAAGAAGGTGACATGCTACACACAGTGCAGCAATTTTAATGTCGAGTAGTATATTTTATCAAAGAAATATTTCTAGCTTCATAACATTGTGATTTTCTTTTTTCTACAAATTATGTCATTATCATAAACAATAATCATTTTCTTCAGTTTTAAAAGTAATTTTTCATTTGTATGAGATAAACAGCTAGATTTTGATTTGAAGTAATTTTACAGTGGGAATTTTCTAGTTTTTTGTATATTCAGGGGAGACTTGTAATTCAGGGATTTGGGAAATTTTATGTCTGGAAAAGTCAGGTAATTCTGCAAAAAATCTCTTCTAAATCAGGGAGATTTAAAACTCTTTACAATGTTTATCGTCATTTAATGCAGAATACCGTGTTTACTCGCGTAATAGTCTCACCCCCGTTTTGAAGCAGAAAAAATAGCTCTTTAGAGTTACAATATTATGTAGTAGATTTTACCCGCATAATAGACGCACCTGGACTTTCAACATGAAAAATTGGCAAAAAAGTGCGACTATTACGTGAGTAAACATGGTAGTTTTGGCTTCTGGTGATCGGAACAGCTTTAGTATTGGTCATTATTTGCAGTCTTTGTCATAACTTTGTGAAATTTTCAATGGCATTAATACTTTATTTAAATATTATGTATTCATTTTTTAGATTCTTAAACAGGGATGTATAGATTTTTTTTATAATTCTTATTCACTATATTTTAAGTTAACATTTACTCTGTGAGGGGGATTCCACCCTCTCAAACCCCGTTTCTTTCTTTTAAATAAATACAATTTCAGTTTACTAACAACCATAGTCAGATTAAAAAAAAAAGCTATCTGCTCACATATTCCCAAAACTATCAGCAAACTCATATGACGTATTTAACGAGGAGAGGGGAAAGAGGGGGGGGGTCCTGGGAGTTCGGACACTCCCCCCCCCTCCCTGAAATTTTGATTTTTGTCACTGTAATGATAGTCTTTTTGTGAAAAATTCTGCCTTTTTTACGGTTTGGACTCCCCCCCCCCCTCTCTCCCAAAATGTTTTCTGAATACGTGCCTGCTCGTGATAACTGAATACATATTGCGTATATGAACTTGTGTATATGCATTCGAAGCGCACATCTGTGCAACCCGCTTGCACTTTAGTGACTAGCTGCTGCTGTTGTGAACATGTATATCGGATTTGTGTGCTTGGCTCGAAGTCCACTTGTAAATCCTCGTCCGAATGACAAAACAAGGGTGTTACCCTCAGTGGGAGGTCTTTGTAAGGGGTCCTAACCCGTATTTACCCTAAGTTTCGGAGAAACACCGAACGGTTAGGTCGACGGATGTGCGATGGAACCCGAACCCGGGACCTTCACACTTCGGCCGTCTACCATTTTCAGTGATATAACCACTGTGCCATGGTGAGGCTTTGTGCAAGATAAATTGTTTAGTTATTTTAATGCATAAATTTTAAAACCATTTCATATCAGTGCCTAGTTATAAAAGTATTTTTTTTAATATTTTGCTTATTATACAGTCTGATCATCAACGTTTTAAATTTCAAAATCTCGAATCATAAGTGTAGTCAGTGGCCAATATCCTGAATCAGGAACACTAAACATAAATAGAAATTTTTTATTCAATACTTTTCGAAGTTGAAATATGTAAGAAAGTAATTAAAAATTAGCGCAGATCTGATCGCTCTGTAAGCAGTTCTTTATAAAATATTTGCATTTAATAAGAGGGGAACGCTTAAAAATTTGAGCTTTCCGCTTTTAAAAAGTTGAAAAAATGATTCTTTTTTCTTATTCATTATTTTTTCAAAAAGATATGACGAAAATTAAGCATATTGTTAAATGTAGTAAAAATATTTTATCATGTATTTTTATTTTGAATGTTCAATAGCAATGATGCATGCAGTCTTCTGTTTTAAAACAAGATGGTAATTTTGACATTTTAATTTGGAAGGGCAGGCCCATGGTCAGGATTTTTATTCGGGGATGCTCAAATATTCAAATACCATAACTTAAACATAGGTATCATGGGGTCCTATATAGGTGCAAGAAAGAGCCCCCCCCCCCCTCCGACATAGGCAAGGCATAGTGATCATTTTAAAAATATACTGAAACTTTTTTGTATTTTAGTACTGAAGTATCTGAAATACTGAAATAAGCCTTCTCTAGAATAAGGGTCTTCCCTAGAATATAAACCTTCCCTAGAATACTGGGTGGATTGTGGTAATGGGGCCCCTTGGTGCCCCTCTCTTGTAGAGGACGCGGGGCTGCAGAGCCTGTTTCCCTAAATCCGTCCCTGTATATAAACATACATATTTGAACTTTCGGGGGGGGGTGTAGCTCCTCTAGCCTCCCCTTCCCTGGCTACGTGCTTGTCGAGGGGGAATTACAATAAGGGCTGCTGAAAAGTAAAATTATTATGCTCCTAGCTTGTGCTAACAAATTTCAGTTTATAGATGAGTCAAAAGTAAAATGTGATTTTTTAAATGTCTTTAATTCACTGAAGTAAATTATTTTGTTTCTAGGTGTTTGCTTGGAATAAATCCTAACAGAGGATGCAAGAAGAATCCTGATGTGAAAGAACGTGAGGCCGTTAATATGAAAATTGTCAATTTACTTAATAAAATGTCGGCATATGAGCTAATTGACCACTAATTATATAATAAGAAGTACCCATGAATACTGGAGAGCAAATCTATAAAATTATAAACAATAAACTTTGTAAATATTCCTCTGTTTGTACTTTGTAAATACTTTATATATACTGTATTTTTTTTCTTAAAATAAATCTAATTTTTCACAATTTTTCCTGACGTATTTCTTTGATTATTAATGGATATTACAAAAATCTAAGCATAGATATATCATGCAAGAGGAATTTTAAACTCCTAAAAACTCTTTCTGAAAAATTCTGAAACACTGAAGCATATATGTATATATGTATAGATGCATATATATATGCATATATATGTGCTTTGCATATATGTATATACATTAAAACCTCTACTAACGGTTACCTCCGAAGACTGGTCATCTCTTAAAACAGACACTGTTAGAAGTTTACAGAATTGAATTGAGACTATTGAATTAACATTATTGTGAACCTCCAAAGAACGGTTGTCTCATAAAATGGTCATTATTTTATGGGACCAAACGTAGCTGTTTCTCAGAGGTTTCACTCTATATATGTAGTATTTACTTGAACGACGCCATTACTACATTAATAAATAGTTTAGAAGCAAACATATATATTATTTTAACTACAATGACGCGCTTCAATCACCTAAAAAAAAAAACCTTACAGTAAATACTTCCACTAACTTCATTTACTACAAATACCCCAACCATTTATTTAGGGACAATTGAAATGACAAACTGATACGCTTCCATCCCCATGAACATAGAAATTGATGGATAATTGATGGATAATATCAAGAAATAATTTTGAAAGCATTCAAAAATAAACTTTAAATTTTATGCTTGGAGCATCTACACTCCCACCCCTGATCCATTGATTTGTGTATAAATTTTTGTGCTTTGAAATGCATTGATTTATTTGAAATCAGCTTCTTTGATTACTGTTTTACTTGATTGATAGCAATCGTTCTTATAAATCTTTCTTTTTCAACACTAATATTTTATTTTGTACAGTTACTTAATTTTAAATTATGCCCTCGGATGGAATCGATTGAAAATAATTAATGTCACCTATGATTTCAAAACATACTCAAGTATTTATTTTCATTAACATTTCGTAGGAGAATTTTTTTACCACTTAACAAGGCCAAGGTCGTCGAAAGAAGCTAGTATATGATAAAATTACTGAATTTTTTAAGTAATTGTAAGTAGGTAAATTTTTAAGTAATCTTAAGTAAGGTATTGAATTATTAAAAACAAAAGAAAGTTGTTATAAATACAAAATATATTTCATAAATAAACTGGTTCTTTCTGTAAATTCTTTAAATCAAGCTGTAAAAAAATGGTTAAAGTCTGCTACATTGACAGAAATATACCGTCGACAAAACACGGGGAATCTGGAAAAATTACAGATTTCTGTAAATTAGATGCAGTATCTAAAAAAAAATACAAAACATTGCTATAAAATAAACGGAGTATCTGTAAAAATTTTTAAAAATACAGAAGAAATCAGTAAAACGCACACAAGATTTCTGTAAAAGAAACAGAGACTCTGTAAAAAATTACGGAAGACTTCTGTAAAACACACAAAATATTTCTGTAAAGTTGATGAAGAATCTGTAAAAAATTACAGAGGACTTCTGTAAAACACACAGAGGATTTCTGTAAGATTGATGGAGAATCTGTAAAAAATTATGGAAGACTTCTGTAAAACATACAGAAGATTTATGTAAAATAAACAGAGAATCTGTAACAAATTACGGAAAACTTCTGTAAAACATACAGAAGATTTCTGTAAAATAAACCTAGAATCTGTAAAAAACTACAGAAGAATTCTGTAAAACACACAGACGTTTTCTGTAAAATAAACAGAGAATCTGTAAAAATTACGGTAGACTTTTGTAAAACATACAGGAGATTTTTGTAAAATAAACGGAGAATCTGTAAAAAACTACAGAAGACTTCTGCAAAGCACACAGAAGTTTTCTGTAAAATAAACAGAGAATCTGTAAAAATTATGGAAGACTTCTGTAAAACACACAGAAATTTTCTGTAAAATAAACGGAGAATCTGTAAAAAATTACAGAACATTTCTGTTAAATATACGGGAATAAACTGGCGTCCTGGCTGACAGTTTTTTTCTGTAAATTTGACAGACTTTTTTTTGCAGTGTATGCTTTTCTTTTTTGTGACGATCTTCGATAAAGGAGCTAATTTAGTTCGATATTTTTAACCGTATGCACTCAATCTTTCACGAAATGATTCTTGGAATTCATCTAGCTATAAATCAAGGGTAATGAACATCGGAAGGAAGAATAAAGACAAAAATGCAGTCTAAATTATGCTTTTCTTGAAATTTCAATCAGAAATCGATGGCAATACCCGAAGAAGAAAACAGGAAACATTTTTAACATTTTAAAGGTGGATGTATAGCATTAGTACTGGAAAACATGGGACTAAAGTAGGTTCCGGGTACTAATCCCATACCACGGAGAATCAAACACATTGTTAGACAACTGAATGGAAGCACTTCCTAACATTCCCATTTTTACACTAACCCTGAGTTACGCACACTACCCTCTCTAACCCCCCAATCCCCAAATAAATTCCTTTCACATATTGACTCCAAACATCATCCTCTTACAGAAAATGTTACCGTTGTAGTTAGTACAGAGATTTCATTTCATACTTGTAGTAAATGCGTCTTTATTTTTTAACTAGCAACAATTTATAAAATACTTCTAAACTAAAACTAAAGACCATGTTCTTGTAAAATGTATCATAGTATTTTATTCAGGATGCATAGGTGAAAAGCTATAAAAATTGATTTTATATTTACTTACTATTTATTACTATCTTAATTTTAATAGTCCTGATTTCTTTATTATTACTGTACATAATCATTAAGCCTATCTGTTTATAGTTTATGCATATAAACAAAACAAAGGTTTTCGAAACTGCACCTGAACGAGACAGTTTGGCAACCGGAAAAAAAAGTTAGGTGCCATTGACGACTAGATTTTTGCTCCCAATTTCTCACCCTGCTTCTACTGGCAAACAAACTACTCTGAATACATTTAATCTTTTTCCACTTAAATTAAACGACTCCTTCCATATTTTATTTTTAGTACTACAAATACTGCAGAAACAGAATCCACCGTTGCCACTTACGTAGTTAAATTGAACAATGCAAAGAAAACTGAAGTCGTTTCATGGAAGCTATTCCCAGCACATCGAATTCCACTACCCGAAATGTATTCGTCATTTAGATGTCACTAACTGCAATATTGCCATTGAACTCGACGCAAATTGTACTCAATTAAATTTAAATTCAAAACAGTCGATTAAACTTGGAATTTGAAAAATGATGTGCTGGGAATACCTCTCTTTAAGCTCTTAACCCATCGCCTGTGGAATATATTTGAGAACACATTACAATTGCCCGAACTGAGTTACGGAATCGCAGACAAAGGGTTAAACTCGAAAAATGGATATATATAAATATGAAACTAAACTGATCGTCATCTTACTGGCACACTTTCTGGGAAGTTCCAATTGCAATAACGGTGGTAGATAACATTGAAGACGCACATGCGTTAGTTCCCTAGCAAAGGCAGCAGGTATTTCCTTAGTGTCGGAAAATTTGGAACTGCTTTGAGAGCTTTAGCCAACAAAAAACATTTATTAATAATACCAGATGAGTGCCCTGTTCTTCGCTCGTGATAACTGAATACATATTGCGTATATGAAACACGTTGTATATGCATTCGAAGCACGCCACACATCTGTGCAAAACCGCTTGCGCTAATAGTGACTAGCTGCTGCTGTTGTGAACATGTATATCGGATTTGTGTGCTTGACTCGAAGTCCGCTTGTAAATCCTCGTCCGAATGACAAAAGGGAGTTACCCTCTGAGGGGTCTTTGTAAAGGGT
The DNA here is from genome assembly GCA_038373885.1 of Cheiracanthium punctorium. NCBI lineage: Eukaryota > Metazoa > Arthropoda > Arachnida > Araneae > Cheiracanthiidae > Cheiracanthium > Cheiracanthium punctorium. The sequence goes on from JAWZYV010011203.1 coordinate 28,017, forward strand.
TCCTAACCCGTATTTACCCTAAGTTTCGGAGAAAACCACGAAAAACACCGAACGGTTAGGTCGACGGATGTGCGATGGAACCCGAACCCGGGACCTTCACACTTCGGCCGTCTACCATTTTCAGTGATATAACCACTGTGCCATGGTGAGGCTTTGTGCAAGATAAATTGTTTATTTATTTTAATGCATAAATTTTAAAACCATTTCATATCAGTGCCTAGTTATAAAAGTATTTTTTTTAATATTTTGCTTATTATACAGTCTGATCATCAACGTTTTAAATTTCAAAATCTCGAATCATAAGTGTAGTCAGTGGCCAATATCCTGAATCAGGAACACTAAACATAAATAGAAATTTTTTATTCAATACTTTTCGAAGTTCAAATATGTAAGAAAGTAATTAAAAATTAGCGCAGATCTGATCGCTCTGTAAGCAGTTCTTTATAAAACTTTTACACTTAAAAAGAGAGGAATGCTTAAAAATTTGAGCTTTCCCCTTTTAAAAAGTTGAAAATTTGATTCTTTTTTCTTATTC